>VDFB02000008.1:244635859-244689942 GCA_007258455.2 Sequoia sempervirens | reverse complement strand
AAGAACTAAAATGACATATTGGTTACTGAAGGAACTAGTGCATTACTAAATTCAAAGTTAGAGACATAAATAAAATATCCCAAATTATGTGGTGTGTTAACAAACACATTGATTGAATTTCCTACCATCAACATTGTCATGTCACCTCTCCTTGTTCTCCCGTGCCTACAAGAAAAAAATTACAATCAAGGGTAGTAACAAATAAACATCAAAGGGCCTTTAAAATAATGCATGTACAACACCAAATAATTAAACAAGTTCAACATATTAATATTTCCAAATGGAAACCACACACACACACACATATACATATCAACACATAAACACACACACATGAATATATGAAAAGATGTGTATGTGTGTGTTTATTTTTGAACACTAAAACATATATATGAATGGCATTTTATAGCAGGATATATTCAAATTATATCTCAAAAGAACATCAAGTTATATTCAACAATTCTCATCATCCCTAGATATATGAGGAATGTGCAAAGGATGCCAATCAATGCTCTATAGTATGGAGAGGATATTAGCAGAGGAGAATAATTAAGTTTGATGTTGGATAATTTACCTCTTATTTAGTAATTCAAAATTGACAATTCAAAGCATTCAATTTGGTTGTATTTCAAATTTCAATTTTTTTGGGGATGATTCGATCATTTGAATTTATAGTGTCCATTTATGTAGGTTTTTATGTTGAAATTACTTAATTTTGCATTATATTTGGACTTGATGTTTATTAGGGGAGCTTTATATAATTAATTTTTTTTATGTAGGTTATATACAAAATGGTATTAATAGGTTCATATAGTAAATGGTGTTAATATCTAACTTCAAACACCATTAACTCTTGCATGTATATATAGATAGATATAGATACACACACACACATATATAGATACATACATACATCTCCATATATATATAAAGATGTATGTGCATATTGATTGGCCAAAACTAGGATCAAGAATAAGAAAGATTTCAGCTTGGTTTAAGAGTGTCAATACGGGGATCATAAGTTTGCGAGAGGTGTTGCGACAGTATACCTAAGGGAGGAAAGTAATGAATTAAGTGGGGATGGATGCAACTAGAACACACAAGAATTACCTAAATGTGAATCTGATTTGACTATCCTATTCTATCTTTCTGACATAAATGCGATAGGAGCTATGACAAAAACTGTTAACAGTCTGCATAGTAACAACAACAATTCCCTACCTAAATTCTAGATCATAGATTCACAATTTAAATTATTTTGGTAAATGAATGGGAACTTGACAGAATAAATAATTTAACCATCTCACTCAATAATAAATAATGCTTAATCAAATTATAATAGTAATAACGTAATAACAAACACACTTGGCGGCTAATTTGAAATGAAGCATTATGCTATGAAAAATCAAACACACATTACTAAAACAATAAATTGTAGAAATCACCAACATTCTAAGCGGTGGGCCTTTCCTCTGCAATCCGTCGAATGATGAAATAAAAAGTGTTTCTCTTACATGGTTTTGATCATGCGAAGTATTGTTTTATTTATCAAGGATTCGATACAAAAGTCTTTGCATTCCTTTACACTATGTGCCTATATGTATGTGTTATTTGATAACAACTAAATATAGAAAATATTACATTTGTTTTGGCCTATGGCCAACAAACTAAAAGAGCGATTTGCTTACATAGTAGTTGGGTTACCATCCATAGATAAAAACGTGTTGGTTATAACAATAGATGAAAATAGAAGACGTGACTTCAGATTTGCAAATTTGTCTCTAATGATTTAGCAACAAATCTCTATTACATGTTTCCTCCCATAGTCCACAAGCGTGACACATGTGAAAACTTGGTCTATTGTATTTTTATGGCCACAAATTAAACATTTCCTTGAAAATAGGAAATGGGTGACTTAGTTTATCTTTCCACACAGCTAGCAATTACATCTCCATTCAATTTTATTTATTAATAATCATAGGTTCTTACAGTGCTTATTCAGATTTGGCACTAAAGCGGTAACCAAAACCACCTTGGAGATTTACATCATCTTTTAAAAAGATGAAAAAAAAAAAAAAATTGGTCAAATAGTGATAGACAAAAGTTCCTAACTAGAAAGTGATAGGAATATATTTTGCATAAAAGGTGACAAGAAGTTCTTGTGGTTTGCATGTCGCAAGCTTTATTTTCCAAGGATTGAAATCATAATTCTTATTAGTAAATACAATCAATAATTAATTTCCATATTTTATCCAAAACTATATTAAATACCACTTATATATATTTAATCATATGCAACATAAAATGGTGAAATAGTATGATATGGAATGGAAATGGAATGTGGGAATGGATATGAAGGTATATGAAATACAATAAAATGTGGCGTAAAATGGGACATAAATGAATCTTATCATTCCCCCCCAACTTAACATATTGCATGTCCTCATGCAATCATTATTTCTGAGAAGGCAGCCTTGGGATTGTGACTTTGGATTTCCTCTTGACCCCTTTACTATTATAGCTCATTCATAATTAGAGTTCCCTTAAATTTTCCTATAGCTCCTCTGTATATCAATCGTCATGGATTTTATTTTGTTTTCCAATTTCGTTTTCATCATATACCTCTTTTGTTTTTTATTTTTTCATCATTTTTTTTCATCATTTTTTCTCATTTTCATTTCATCATTTTGCCTCATTTTTTGTTGGAATTTTTCATAGCATTTATTTATTGGAAATGATATATATAAGAAGTATCACAAAAGACTATCTCCATATTTATGAGCTATTTGAAATGGGTGAAATGATAGGAAATTTGAATGATTATGAGAAGTGAAAATAATGGATATTATGACTATGATGGAATAATGAAGAATGATAGGTGAAAAGATGGGTAATAAGGATGGTGGACCTCCCCCCAACTTAAATGGTTGACCATCCTCAGGCAACAAGGAGAGGATGGATAGGAATGCTACATGGTATGATTAATATAATAAAGTTAAAAGATAAAATAATAAAAAATAAAATTGATTGTTTGACCAATGTGCATGTCCATTTATGCCAAAATCTAGTAGCTAATGTAACTCTGCAACTATGAATCACCAAGGTGGAACCAAAATGGTGACAAGTATTGTTGCACATGAAAGATCGCCATTGCACTAAAGCACCGAGGGTAGTTGATTCTCTCATCACTGATGCTAACACCTAAACTAAATGTGTAACTTGTGCTACAAGTGGTGAAAGTTAGGTTGGCCATGACAAATGAAAGCACATCTACACAAGTGAGCAATAGGAGGTGCTAGAGGCACTCAGACAACCATTGAAGCAATAGAGTATACTTGCAAACTAATTAGCCCATAAAAAGAACACAAATAATTGCATTTTTTTCTTCTTCTTTTCCTTTTTTCCTTTTTCTCACTTTTTTCATTTTTTGATATTGATAATGACAAGTGACCATTGGAAAGCTAGTTTTCAATAACTTACCACTTAGTGGCACTGTAGAAACAATTTTCACCACTAAGAAATTTATTCAACTACAATTAGCCAAAAACTAGTTTTCAAATTGTAGGTGTCTAATAATGGTAGAGGGTTTTCATTGTTATAATTTATTGTGTTTTTTTCTCTTGTTTTCCTTTTTTTTCATTTTTTCATTTTTCAAAAATTTTAATTTTTTTCAAATATCCTGCATATAATGACCAAAGAGAAGGAACCCCTTATATGGATGTTGAAGTGACACCATTGAAAACCTAAGTTCCTTCTATGACCCTACAAAAAATCACTACTAAAATTGGGTTGTATGTAGAACTTGAAATGATGATCAACAAGAAAGATACCTCCACCAAGATTGGCTATGCATAGTTGATAGCATAATTACTACAAATAATCTTGATCCATTTAGCTCATGCCAAAATATTTGAAAGTTTCATGTAGAACAAAGACAAGGTTGTGTAGTGAAAGATCAATTGTAGTCTCTCAACGTGTCCAATGTGTCCGTAAACCTTAGAAAGGTGGATACTCAACTTTTATGATGAAGTATGATGATCTACAATATGCTCAAGCTCCTTGTTCATGTCTTCAACTTATCTCTAGAATTATAACTTGTGAATAATTATCCAAGAACATCATGTTGCATAGTGTATTCCACATGGTCTAGCATCAAGATAAGTTCTACCCATGAATTTTGTTCATATTTTCCCAATAATCCTCAGGTGTTCTCCAAGAATGAAGCATAAAGGAAACTTTATTTTCAACATCTAGTTAGTAAGGCCAACAAGGTGTGTCTTTGGATGCTCATGTAGATAAGCATCATAAACTAGTATTGGTGCAAAAGTGTTGGGTGACCATGGAAACCTATAACCATATTCTCATGACCAAGCATATCAAGCATAGTAATGCAGTATCACCCATTTAATAACTCTAGCATTGAGTAGTTAAGTCATTTTTGTAAATAAAGGGTAGAGTTATTAATATGAATAAATGCTTGATAATAATAAAATGGATGAATATAATTACAATGAATGTTATGCAATTATGAAGCAATATGTTAATCTAAGATGTAAATATGATGTAAAATATGATATAAAAACTAGCTATAAGACTCCAAGAATGCTCCAAGCTCCAATGATAAACCTGCATGGTAACCTTACTTCAAATGTGGATGAAAAATAATGGGCCCAAGGGTTGTATTTATAGCCTTTTCCAAGCACATAGTGAGGTGGCAAAGATCAACGGTCTAGATTCGAATAAGAATAATGGATGGTGAAGATGAAGAGAATCAAGATGTTGTCCCCTTGACCAAAGACAACATGTCATGTGTGTGGAAGAATTTCTTGACCAATGGGCAACATGCCATTTGGATGGAAGATTCAAGTGTGGGAAGAGAAGACCATGTGCTTCCAAAATTGGTGGAAGTGTGGGAGGAATAAGTCATGTGCTCCAAATTTGGTGGAAGTGTGGGAGGAATAGGTCATGTGCTCCAAATTTGGTGGAAGTGTGAGAAGAAATGAGCCATGTGTTTTTTGAAATGAGTTGAGGATAATTCTAATTAAAAATTAGAGTTATTTATTTTCATGTGACCTTGATGAGGTGGCACACAAAAAGTTGTAGAAATGTGCTCTAATTCCTAATTGGATTTAGTGAAGATTAATTAAATAAAACAAGTTTAGGGAACCTTGTTTGTTTAATTAATTTAGAAGAAAGTGTTTTAGATTTTGGAGAATTAGAGAAGGATGAACAATATAAATAAATTGAGCATTTATTTATACATAGTTGAAATATTAATCAAATAGCTAATATTTAATTAATTAAAGGTGATGACTATTTTTAGGTGTATACATTTTTCCCCTCTTTGAAGCAATGTGTTTACACATTGCTTCAAAGAAAAATTTGATATTGATGCTCATAAATTTTTTTGATGTTTTGTCAAGGATTCGACGATTGTGTGATGATGTTGTAGTGTTGTGATGATGATCCAATGTTAAACCAATGATACTTTGATTTCCGATATGATTTATCTCTCAAAATTTGATTCTACACGCTCTCCTTGAACAATTTTGATTAGTTGAATCCCATTTTTGATAATAAATCCCACCATAATTCCCTCCATTGTCCTTTAAAAAGGAAAAAGGTGGGAAAAGTGAATTCATTTGCACATTGTGATTTTGGAGAATTTGGAGAGTGGAGAGCTAGAGGAAGATGGAGATCCCCTCTTACAATCATCATTTCGAGTGCCTTCATTGCCACAATCACCCTGCTACAACTGGACCTATGGTACGCATTACAAGAAACCTCCTTTAGTCATTTTTGGGAGTTTTTGGGAGTTTTGGCACCTTTGGGGTCCCAAATGGTACCTTTTGTAAGCTTAACCTCATGTTTTGATCCTTCTAACCCTAAAATGGCACCTTTGGGGTCCCAAATGGCACCTTTTGCAAGCTTAACTTTATGTTTTGATTCTTCTAACCCTGAAATGGCACCTTTGGGGTCCCAAATGGCACCTTTTGCAAGCTTGAGGGTTTTTCCTTTGAATGATTTTGGATGATTTTCCTTGTTGTTTTTCCTGTCCGACGATGTTTGATTGATTAAAGTCCTATTTAGATCCAATGTTGCCTTGTTGATGTTCGTTGAGGCTTGTATGATGTTCTTGAATCAGGTTAGTCATTGCATTGTTTTGTTCAATGATGTGTTTGATTGATCTTAGTCTGATTGTGTAATGTTTGTTGCTTGTTTGATGTTTGGTGATTTGATCTCATTATAGGTGAGAGTCAAATGATAAGATAACTTGATGATGCATCATCCTCATGATAGGTGAGGATCGATGATAGGACTGATGCTTGATCGACCTCATAATAGGTGAGGATTGATGGTAGGATTCGTTGATGTATCGACCTCATGATAGGTGAGGATCGTGTTAGGGTTAGAGATGGCAGATCTAACAATTAAATGCAGATTTAATAAAAAAAATAGAGAAACTAAAACATTCATAGAATAAATCATAACACAGAATTTAACGTGGTTCACCCAATTCTGGGCTACATCCACCAAACTACAGCCATCCAACACTTTTATTATCCAGTGTAAAACCTCTTACAATCTTGCGAATAATCGTGTTTTTCATCATACTGAAATACCCATCTGAACCCCCTTTTTACCAAGCTTAGAAGCTTTCAGATTTTTGGGTTCTACAAAATCGGATTTTTCCTTTTTCATTGATTTTTCCCTTTTTCGGTGATCACGCGAAAAAGTAGGAAGAAAATTTTTCTCGGGGGCCAGGGTGTACAGTATACCATGGGCTATACAGTATAGCATGATCAGTCGCCACATACCAACAATTTGGGCTTTCCTGCTTCACCCAGATCTATAATGTTGACATGAAGGCAAAGGCCAAAACATATCAGAGTGTTGAATCCCGTAATAGAGAAATTATGAGTACCCAATGCTACCAAGAGCCAATTCCACCACAGACCAAAGCAATTCAAAGGTCTATGTTCAACCAAGAGATTCAAGATATTATAAATCTGCTGAGTAGGATGGCTAGTTTACGATATGCTAGTAAATTCAAACCCTGGATGTTTCTAATAATATCCATAATGATGGAAAATCTCATGCAAATGCATTGGGGAAAGTTTATTAGTGACAAATTACATGAATAGATAATGGAACTTCCCAAGACCAGATGTTTCTATATGTCTTCATATGTGATTTTCTCTTGCGCCATGAGGGCAAGCAAACAAGGGTTAAAAAAGATTGGTACTCTGGGTAGGGAAGTTGGAAATAGTTTGATATATGCTCACTTACCCCAAATCACTATCCACAGATACAAAGAGAGTTACAGGAGAGTTAATGATTTTTTCTTTATTAAGTTCGTCAGAATGATGGAAGGTGATAAAACCAAAAGATTGTCCTTATAGGCACAAAGTGTTATCGGACCAATGTGAGGTTGGTATATTCAGTTCCCCACTTACTCCTACATTAGGATGGAAGGGTTTAATGGACATACTTTCATGTTTCACAAGTATCGAACAAACAAAATTATTTTATTAGAATTGGTGAAACAGTTGAAACCATCTCAGGCTCTTTATAGTCATGCTTGTAAGAAGGCCTCTTTCAAATTCCCTATTGTGATAAGAAATTATAAGTGCAATGCAATCAAAGTGTCTGACTTGTGTGAAAAGGAATTGAGAACATATAATTTTGAGAATTTTCCACTTCAAAGAATATATTGTGACCCTGAGAGGAATATTGTCAAGAATATAGCTGGTTACCATTCTCATGTCCAACACCTAGAAGATTATTGGCTTAATTATGAAGATGAGCACAAACTAAGAATAAGAAAGTATCAAAGATTGTCTTTAAAATCTACTCGGATTCTCATGCTCCATGATATCTTAGATCAATTAGAAGAGGATGATGGACAAGTTTTGAACAAAGCCTATAACAAAGATAGAGTGTATGATGAACCCATCCCAAACCTAGATTATGAAGGTGAAGAAATGAGGTCAATTGATGAGTTCTCTAGACCTATTCTGTTATACACTCAACACTGGATAAATGATTTTTGTAAAGATTTAAGAGAAAGAGGAAATGAACCCATATTCTCAAAGGATAAAAAAAAAACAAAGAGATGAAACTGTATTTGAGATTGGAGAGAATACTAAGAAGAGAAGAAAAACTAGTAAGGCAACTCCTAATATAAGGATTGAAGAAAGAACCCCTAAAGCTTCAAAAAGGAAGTTCCAATAAAGCCATCTAATAAGAAAAAAGATGCAAAATCAAGGAAAGATAAGTCAAAAGTAAGACCCAAGGGTGCATCTTCCTCTACAACAAAACCAAAATATAAACCGGTTATCAAAGAAGAAGCAGGAGTAACAAAAAATATTGGCACCTAGACTAGGTTTGCATCTCAAAGGGCTACAACACTATTTACTTCTCCTCCTTCTATTAACATGTCTAGTATGAAACAAGCATTGGGAGGAACTCTTATGGTTTTGGAGGAGATTTTTGAGGCAAATGAAGCCAAAATTAAAGAACATATGGATAAATGGGGTACCATGCGGGAGAAAGTAAAAGAAAAGAAATGTAAATATAAACCCATGGTACAACTAGTGATAGAAGAGATTCTAGATACATGGTCTACTCCTATAAATGTTGAAGAAGAATAATTTATATGAGGAACACATGCTTTAGAAGGGGGGAATCCTGATATCCTTGAGATGGAAAAAGGGGAGACTACATAGCAGGATCCTATTGATGAAATGATTATTGAAGACACTTTTGATTCCTAACCTTCACTTGGGAATGTTCCAAATGATAATGAACAATCACAGGTCTTTATAGAAATGAAAAAGGACCATGTTGAAGTTGAAATTGAGAAAGGTGAAGCTACACAGATTTCAGGTGATGAAGTTAGAAATGAAGAAAACCCTGGTGTAGTAGAGAATGAAGAAAGTAACGTCCAAGAAATTGAAGTTAAACATTTGGATAGATAGGAGAATGTAAGACTTCAAATAGTGGAGATAGTGCCAAATCTTGGTAATCCTGAACCTATGCCAGAAATTGTTGAGGAAATTCCTATTTTAGAGGACGTGACAGATACGATTGAAGAAGTAAGATAGGATGTTCTTGAATTGAGTGGAAATTAGGAACAAAGTAATGTTGCAGAGTTAGAGCATGATGAAGATGCACCTGCCTGATCAGGGAATTAGCTTTCCCAATGGAAGTAGAAGTATTACCTATGGATCTAATAGTTTCATACAAGAAGTAGATACTCCTAAACGTGGGCGTAGAGCTAAAGCAAAACATGTCATATAGAGAAATGCAGATGGTGGAAGAACCATCCATATAGCTACTCCCAATTGACTAACAAAAATAGACATGAAATAATGCCTAAGGAGTATAAGATAACAAGTATTAATATTAGACACTCACCTTGGAGGAAAGAGTTGGAGGAGATAAAGGTGAACTTGGATTCCACTATTGTTAGAGTATAGAAGTATAAAAAGAAGTAAAGAGAATTGAAAGAATAGGCTGCTACCTTAAGAAAATTTTATAAAATCCCTAGCCCTATCTGGTCAAGCATAGGATGAGTTTCCCCAAAATCAAGTACTAATGTCATAAGAATAGGTGGATGCAATTGCAGTAGTTCACCACAAAATGAATATGTTTGATGAATGGGTCAAGCATTGGGTGAGATAGGGAGAAGAATTTATTTTAGATGCAATAGGGAAGTATAAGGAAGCATCCCATAAGTCAGAAAAGTCCAAAAGATTTGAAAATGAATGCAGACTTCGCTAGGAACAAGTTAATGATGAAAGGAGAAATATTGAAATTTTCATGAAAATTGATGTTCACGAATTAATACAAGGAAATATAATTCCAGAGCAAGAAATTCTATTGCTTGAAAAGTGGAAAAAATAGTTGAAATGGGAAGGTGGCATGCTGATGCAATGCATTGAAGGATTTGAAAAAGTCATCATGGAATGTAGAAAAGTTCTTGATAAAGATCAAGACTTTATTGAAATGTTAGCATGTCAAGGCTGTGATCCCCAAACACTAGGACATGATGGTAAAGAAGCTAGAGCCTTCAAAGAATGGATTGAGAGAATAAACAAAGACCCTATTCAATTGGTCACTCGGGAGGTCATTGACGAGATTATATAGTGCAGGAACACTATAGCTAGATACTAGATAGACAACATGCAGAGGAATAATATTGTACTCTAGATATCTGAACAATACACTAGACTCAAGCTCATGTGGGAGGTGGTGCAAGGGATTTTGAAAGGAAATATGCATCAAGCGTTAAATACTTTCCAAGAATGTTAGTCAAAGAAAGGTGAAGAAAAGATCTCGAAGCCCGAGTCTTGAATGATGAAAGAAAGAACAAGATACGAGAGAAGTTATAAACATATTTGTTCAAGTTCTAAGTTTTGTAGGTTGTTCTTGGTCCCCATAGATGTTCTTTGTCTAGTATTTTGAAGATTGCTAATAACTTTCATTTATGTGAAGTCTAGTGAGCTGGAGTACGAAGTAAAAAGTGTTGATGCTGACAAAGTCAAAGCTTTGACTTCATCTAGAATATTCTAATTATAGTTAGCATGTGCGACATGCTACATTTTAATATGCTAATTTTGATTCTCTAGATAGACTTTAAGTTTGAACTCTTTGATCCTTGTTCCTATAAAAGGTTGTTTACTACTTTATTTTCATTTTAAGTTTAGAATTTGGGGATGTCGGAAGAGCTAAAACTTCTTTGATTTTTGTTCCTTTTTCCTATTTTATGAATCATTATAGCACAAAACTTTGTATGCACGTAGACATTTATTAATATCAGAGCCAATTGGATAGCTACCTATCTCATGAATCTTTTGTAGTTGGTTTTGTTAGTTCAACCGAACAAGACTATATGTGGTGTCGTTTAAGGGTGCATACAAAAGCTACTTGGTGTCCAAACTAAAACTCTTCTCTTTAAAAGATCACACTATTTTATATGTTGTTGTGAAGCAATCTAGTGAAATATAAATCGGTTTGATTTGTTTTAGGTAATTCTTTGGGGCATGCATGGAGAATAACTAGCAGAAAATTTTAAATTTATGTATTTTTCATGTTTTATTTTAGAATAGATGTTTAAATTCTTTGAAAATATCCCAAAAAAATAAGTGAATGAATAGAAATTTGTTGAAAATATTTCATTTCTTATGGAATTACTGAATGCTTAATGTTAAATCTACTTAAGTGATAGAAAATAAATTGTTGATGTTCATGAAATATTATATCAAATATTTCAATTTCATGATATTTGTTCTAAAGTTCCAATTGAAAACTTAGTATTTGATATATATGATTATTAACAAAACTGAAGTTAACTGTATCCCCTTTGAGATTAACAACAAGATCACATTATACCCAAGAGTGAACCTAGTGTAATCAAGACCTGATTATCGAAGACTTGGGATTGAACTGAAGCCAATATTTTTTCCTGTTAAAGCATAACCTCCTTTTAGATTGTCTTTGTTCGATATCTTTCAAGAAGGATAGGCTCTTTTCGATTCATCTGTGAAGAATTTATTCGCCTTGTTTCTATGAGTAAAATCATCATCAACAAGAACTAGTCCTAAGAGGCCCTATTGTTGTCTTTTGGCTTTGTTAAGTTTTAAAATGGATTTTCATAGAGTTACTAGATCCTGATCTAGTGATCCTTGTGTGAATTTAGTTGATCTTAGTGGTCAAACGTCATCCAGGCCTCAAAAGTCTAGAAGTGTGAGTGTGATTCTGCAAAATCTAATTGTTGTTGTACCACCACCCTCCATAGGGATCCCATTCTTTAACATAGAGTCACCAATTCAATTTGTTGTGTACAATGATTTACCAAAAAATCCTGATAAGTTGTGCCCTAAATATTATTGTCATAAAGATGTGGAAGAACATATTAGTATCTTTAAGGATACGTGCTTTAGAGATAGGATTCAACATGAAGATGTCGTATGTAGGTTGTTCTCGTACACCTTAAGTGATGAAGTTTACCAGTGGTATATCAACTTACCTCGTAATTCTATTAGATCATGGCAAGACTTTGAAATTAAATTCTTAGTCAAATTTAGAACACCTACTAACCCTACCTTGTTGTATCATCAATTTTCTCAAATCAAAATATTAGAAGGAGAACCTATAACTATTTTTAATGATAGGTTTCAAAAGGATTATTCTAGGTTGCATGCACCTTATGTAGTAGATAGTTTGTCCACTATCACCATTTAGTATACAACAATAGATCCTTTAACTGCTATGTTTGTGAAGCAAAGTGTAAATCCTCCTGCTACTTTACCCAAAGCCTATGCTGAAGTTGTGAGTGTGAATTTGGAAATGAAAAACCTCAGAAATGGATCATCTGCTAATGGAAGAAATGGATTGAATAATTACCCTACCCTAAACATAAATGGAGTCCCTATAAGTCATCCTATAACTCTTAATTTTTATCCTTCAGTGGTCCAGAATGGGACATTTCCTTAGAATACTTTCTTTCAACTAGGAAATAGTCAAGCTTTAGTCCGTCACCCTGGTCCAACTATCACAAAGTTGTGTTCTAGCAAAAAAAAAATTCTCGCAAACTCAAGAAAATCAAAATATCAAGATTTTACAGGAAAAGGAAGGCATGAAATAAATTATAGTTCAACTCAAAAGACTAACCACAAATGTTACACAATTAAAAAATCAAAGATTTTATGCTCAAAGTAACAACCGAAATTCATAAAATCGGATGTATAACACTCTTAAACCACCTAGACCCTAGAATTTACATGACCTAATAATGGAGGAGTGTCAGCACCTTTATATAACACTAATCCTATTTGTAATCAAGGGATTTCTAAGGATTAGGGGAGTTAGTTAGCAATAAACAATAAATAATAAACGAAACCCAAAGATTTTACGAAACACAAAGGAAGTAGACGAAAGAACAATTATACATGATTGTTGATACCTCCATGATTCCCTTTCATAATACCTTCTTGCTTGCTGGAGAATGCTGCCCTCAGATTCGTCTTTTGAGCAATCTAAAATGCCTAAGCCCTACAACAAGATTTGAAGGATTTGATATGCCTAAATGACTGTCTACAAACCAATGCCCATGTCTAAAATAATGCCAAAATTGAAATACTAAGATTGCCTATGACCATGAACATGTGAGATTAAATAAATGCCTATAGTAATTACGCCAGATGTGTGTCCCCAAAAATGAGAAGAAGATGGCATTTTATAGAAAAGGCCATTTTGAACGGACGGACGAGATAAATCAATGACAAGAACCTAAAATGAACGATCCAGATTAAACCTGAGAATCCCTAATTAGGGTTAGGGAAAAATCCTTAATCAAACGGTCAAACTAAAATCGGATCGACGGTGGAGAATAAATGAGGAAACAAATTAAAGAAATAAATATTTTTGAAAAATCAAGAAGATAATACTGCCTGATTTACAAGATTTGAAAAATCAAAGAGATAAGATGTGAATTGAAGATAAGATTTGGAAAAATCAAGAATCTGCCCGATTGCTTGATTTTTAGAATATTAATTACTAATTTGAATTAAAATAATTCAAATTATAGATTTTGAGAGATAATAAATAATCTTTTTCAGATTATTTATCAAAAAGGACTGATAATTAAGATTGACATGACATTTTAAATAATTTAATTTATTTAAAATGAGAAGAATATTAAATTGATAATTAAATAATTAAATATAATTATTTAATTTAGGAGATAAGACTAATTAATTAAATAAATTAATCAATTTATTTAATTAAGACAGTTAGTGACGTATTTAATAAATAAATGAAATTTATTTATTTAATAATCAAGAAGAATTAAATGACAAAGGGAATTAAATAAATTAAGAAATTTATTTAATTAAAGAAAGACTTAGATAGTTAACGACGTATTTAATAAATAAATGAAATTTATTTATTTAATAATCAAGAGGAATGAAAGGACATGAATTAATTAAATAATTATGAATTATTTAATCAATAGTCGAATGTGGACCAAGGACATAATTAAATGACATAATTATGCTAGGACGAAAGTGGTAAAAATGAAGCTTGTAGGCCTAGGTCATTTTTAGGCATCTACATTTTTCCCCTCTTTGTCATAATGTCACTTATCGCATTGTGAGAAAGAAAATAAGTCAAAAAATGCCCCAGTGCAAAATAAGATGAGGAAGAATGACAAGGAGGGTATTGGTATGCCCCCTTGAGAGGAAAGATAGGTTCCAAGAACATGGGTGTGCTCTCGAAATTAATGAGAAGACTAGAATATGAAGAGACAAAACAATGTTAGTGAAAAAGACATGGATGATGATATGGATGCAATGCCTATATGAGATGGGTGAGAGAAGATGACAAGACTAAAGAAAATGCATGTTAGTTCCTAGACCAAATCCTTCAAAACATTGCCATAGGACTTTAATATTTATTGCTCTTAATCATCATTGGGCGAACTGTTGTAATGGCCAATAAACACCATGATATGACATAGATCAAGGTGTGCAAGTTCGTACCATCACATAAGACAAGTAGTCACAGACAAGGAAGATCATGCCTCATACTAGGAGCGTGCTTGCCCCAGTCTTTTTGCCATAATCAACCACATGCAGAAAAAAGACAAGGACAAATCATGAAACGTCGCTGCTTCTCTAAATCCTATTTCCAAGACATCCTTGAGAAACTAGTAGCACGATTGTCAAAATACAAAAAAAAAGAGTCCTTACCATGATATGTCGTTGTTTTTCTAAATCCAAAAATTAGGACCTCGCTGAGAAACTAGTAGTCATGCGTGTCAATTGACATGATACGTCGCTGCTTCTCTAAATCCTGCTTAGTAGAATCTCGCTGAAAAACTAATATCATGATAAAAACTAAAAAAAAATGCCAAGTGTTTGCCAAGTGCGTCTAGATGCTGAGTGCATTGATGTGTCAATGTAAATTTAAATGATGCCAAGATGACAAATGTCAAAGGTTGCCATATTCAGGAAGGACACATCCTGAATAATGTCGATGTCTAGGAAGGACACATCCTAAAACACCAATGTTAGAGTTTTGTTCTTCAGAAGGACACATCTGAAAGAACATTGTTGTCGAGAGGAATGATCCTTAAGTGTCAGAAAGGATCCCTCAAAAATGACAAATGATAGGGACGATGCCTAGGAAGGACACATCTTAAGGCACCAATGTCAAATTTTTGTTCTTCAGAAGGACACATCTGAAAAAACGTTGTTGTCGAGAGGAATGATCCTTAAGTGTCAGAAAGGATCCCTCAAAAATGTCAAATGATAGGGACGATGCCTAGGAAGGACACATCCTAAGGCATAAATGATAGAGGTTATTCTTTAGAAGGACCCATCTGAAAGGTAACCAAGACTTGATAGTTTGACTGGTTGTGATAATTTGACTTGTTTTGACTAAGTTTGACTTGTGTTGGCCATATGTCGATATTGTCATGATGATATGTGCTGATGAGATTGTCTTGCTGTGATAATGATTGTCATGATGAGTTTTATTCGTTTGGGAAAGATTTGTGTTGTCTTGAAGACTTTTTGACATGTGTGTCAGTGTGATGCCATGAACCCTAATGGACTGACCTAGTGCGGCCTCGGGGGCTCATCGACAGATGGCCTTGCCTATGTCATGCACTCAAAGACCTCGTAGTTTGACACGTCCAATGACTTTGTCTTGATGAGCAAAGATTGCGTCATGATTTTATTTTGACAAACCTAAAAGGACTGACTTAATGTCTCGGGGACTCAAAATGTGAGTCTTGCCTACGTAGCAAGTGCGCAGAGACAATGTAGTTCAACAATGACATGGACTAATTGACATGACTGACTTTGACTCTATTTTTAGGATTTTGACATTGATTTGGATGTTTTTTTTGTTTTTCTTCAGGGCGTTTTATGAATTTTAGGTCTTTGTTCAGGACATTTTATGATGTTTTTGGTCTTTCTTCAGGACATTTTATGATTTTTAGGTCCTTTTTCAGGACATTTTATGATGTTTTTGTCTTTTTGTCATTTTATGATTTTTTTGGATTTTGACATTTAAGAGGATTGTGACAAATGCATATGACTGATGCCTACATGTGAGAATCCAAGGAGAAACATGATTGTGCCCCTAGTCAAGCTGAATACCAATTGATAGGTGATGACAACATTGTTTGACATGGGAAGGACGCATCCCGAAACAATGTGAGGATGATGACGATAATGTGACGAAAGTATCATGGTCTACAACCAGGCCAGGAACGTAGTCAAGTAAAATTTTGGATAATGTGCTTGTATGAATTGGACTCATTGCATTTGGAATGACTTGGTTAGGGCTAGATGGGATGATGATTATCCTTAGACCATTTGACAAGGGAAAGCCAAGATAGGTGACAAGCATAAAAGGACAAAAGGTGGCCTTGGTAAAGGATAGGAGACATGAGACTAAGGGAATGTCATATGGTTTTCAAGGACTATGTCATATACGGACAATAAGAATATGACAGTCAATGACATGATGTTTCATGAATCGTGTATGACCGAAGGATAGACATGTCAGGAGTTTTCCCCAAAGCATGATTTATGTGTGCCAATTTTATGTCAAGACCAAGGTAGGTGGGAAAATGGACAAAAATGATAGGGCTTAGATGGATGTCAATGTCATGAGGAAGGCATGGGAAATGAGACGACTTGCCCCCAAGTGTAAGAGTCCACATAGACAATTTATTTTACACATGACGCCTGTTTGCTAGGTTTTCATCATGGTACTTATCCAGGGCACCTGTTTGCTAGGTTTTCACCATTGGATGAAATTTTTCTCTTTACTATTTTTGAATTTTTATTTTACCCGAGTTTTCATCGGGTGACAATTTTTAATTTTTTAATTTTTTTTGTATTTCTAATTTTTCGATAGCCTGGATGCTTTAGATAACCACGGATCAGAATCCATTGGCGGTGCCGATGTAGAGACTAGTGCCATGATATGCCAATAATGTCTGAAGTAGTCGTCTTGTTAGGATCGTAGCACTTGTATTGATCGATGTCATTGTGATCCTTTCGATACTAGAGTTGGCCTTATCAAAATCGCACATCGCAATAGAGTGCCATGAGAGTCCTTGTGGTAAAGAGTTGCTGCCATGATGTGACAGATTTGTGACATAGATTTTTGGACTTTAGGCGAGATGTAGGATTATGACAAATGATGGTGGACATGGAAAGGTTGTTTGGACATTTGGATGAATCACTTTTTATTTTCCAAACTTGGGATGGTGGATGATGGATTTTGGAGGGATGGTGTTTGGAAACCAACACTTTTATATGTCTTGATTGATGACCATTTTGAAGGAGGTGGACATGTGTTATATGTGGGAGTCCTCTTGTCTTATGGCTCCACATTGTGATTGACTTTTGTATTTGACTTGGTGTCTTTGTTTGATCCATCTTTCTTTGGGATCCATTTTAATTTCATTTGTCCACTTGTCCTTTTGTTTGATTCAATGGCCTTTGACATCTGATTTTGATCTTTTAACTTGTAAGACTTTTTTTTTTGTTGGTTCCAAAGGGAAGGTTTATTTATGATGAAATGACGGTTCATGGTGTGGGTGGAGGGGGTGTTGGCAGCAATCTTATGACAAGGATTTCTCATGGACTCTATTTCGACATTTGTATCTGACAAGGTTGCCCCTAGTATCGAGGAGGTACCACTGACATCGTTTGATTTGCTGTCTAAGGAATAGCCAAGACCTTGATGTCTATAATTTTCCTGAAGCTGTATTGGTTCAAGAATGCCTTGCTCATGTATGCCTAGTCCTTTGCCTTGATATTGCATGCTTTGAAAGATTCTATTTGCGATGGGGTATTTGTTGTTTTGAAAGCAAGATGCTAACCCATCATTAGGTATGTGGATACTGTCACTTGTAATATTTTCATTTGCAAGAAATCCTGCTCTGACAAAGATAGATGACCCTAGTTGATAAAGTGTCTTAGCTTCATTTTCTTGTTGGACATATTCCTGACTGATATCTTTGGTCTGATCTTGCGACATGTCAGGTTCAGATGATTCTATTGGTGCTTCCAAGTCAATGTCAAAACCGTCTTGATGGTCATTATCATATAGTTCCATGAGGTTAGCTATAGCTTCATCATTTACAAATACGTTCATAGTGGAATACTCTTGTGCTTGAGGAATATCGTCTATGTTTCCCATGGAGGCAAGTGTCTCAGTTTGGAAAGGGTCAATAGTCAAGGCCTATATAGGATTGGAAAGTGTTTGATCATGAATGGCAGAAAGGTTAAGGAGTGGATCGTCTTGGATTTCTTGGTCAATGGTAGGGTCTTGGTCGAAGATGGGGTTGTCATGGATTTGGACTTCTTGGTCAATGGTGCGGTCTTGGTCAAAGATGGGGTTGTCATGGATTTGTACTTCTTGGTCAATGGTAGGTGTATTTTGGATGTCATGATTGTCTTGAAGGACTTCTTGAATGGACTGAAAGATATGGTCATGGGATGGACTACCTTGTTCTTGACATGAGGGTGACATTATAAGGTTATGCTTTGGGCTTTCATTTTGACATGTATCCTCAAGTTTATTAAATGGGATTTGACTTTGGACTATGAAAGAATTTTCATGACTAGATGTGGCTTGTGGGGGGGTGACTTGAAAAGGATTAATGACCAAAGGACTAGGATAGGACGTGGGAACTTGGACTGGACTAGTATATGAAGGACTAGGATAGGATATGGGTACTTGCATTGGACTAGCATGTGAGGGACAAAGATAGGACATGGAGTCTTGGACTGGATATGTCATGGAGTCTTGGACTAGATTAACTGTTGAAGGACAAGGATATGACATGGAGACTTCGACTGGATTGGTGTAAGGTTGATTGAAATAGGACATGGAGACTTGGACCAGATCAATATGGTATGATGTGGGGACTTGACATGAGTTGGTAGATGGTTGATAAGGGATGCAGACTTGGACAAAATTAATAGGTGAAGAGTTAGAATATGACATGGAGGTTTGGAATGGACTATTGGACAGTTGGCTTCCCTTGTCAAGGTTAGGATAAGGGTGATAAGTGGAAGTTTGTTGTGAATTAATGGCAGGATTTGTGTTAAGTGAATTTTGGTAGTGAGGGTAGATGGATGAAGGACTAGGACTGATGGGTTGTTGGTATGAAGGACATTGATTTTCGGCTTGGATAAATTGTCTCCTAAAGTCTGAGGCTTCTTGGTATTGACCTCTACAGAGTAATTCATATTCGATTTTACTAGCAAGCCTATCCATATCTTGGTGAAGGGAAGACAAAGTGGCGGATGTCATGATGTTGTTAAATGCAGAGTGATAATGATATTTTTCTAAGGGAAATGACTAATGCAAGGTGATAAAATTGGTCAAGAAAGGATGCCAAATGCTAAGGTGACAATGAAGATGTTGACTAAGGAAAATGACCAATGCCAAGTCTAGATACCAAATGAGGACTATGATGGACAATACCAAGTCTAAGTTCAAAATGAGGACTGAGATTGTTTTCTAATGTCTTGTTGAAAAGTTTGAGTTGTCCAAGGTCGACTATTTTTGTCCAGATTTGTGAATATTGTGTATATTGTTTGAGTAATCTAGAAAACACTTGACAAGCACGATGTTTTGGTGTAAGCAAGCACACATGAGACAAGTACAATCCTAAAAGGCCAATAGGCCAAGGGTTTGTATACTTGGTATAGCCCACCTTTATACCCCATATTGGTGATAAACACCTTTCCTTCTCGAGAGCAGATAGCTTAGAATTTTGGTGGCATTGGCTCCCCTCCATGGCTCATTAACGTCATTCAAGCACACCAAATTTGAATTCTTTGGGTAGTGACATCCCAACTCAAGGGGATCAGTAGTGAGTGTCTTCGGGCATGATACTGTACCCTGCACTATACCAAGCAACGGCCAATAAAACGGTTGGACACTAAGACAAGAGGTGTTTAATTCGGGCATTCCGTTCGTGGGGCATGATCCATGCGGCAAGAGTCCCCTTTCAGATCCATCTTGTCAGAACCACACTCGTGATTCTTGGGCTTTCCCCAAGAACCCACTTTTATATACCTGCTGGAAGTCCCTCAGTGTCAGGGTGCTACCGGTCTGAGTCGTTCTGGGGTGAGTACTTTTTCCCACCAGAACAGGCCCAAGTTCTAGAGTCAGTAACCGTTTCTCTTACACCCAAGATCGCACGAATGCACAAGGGGAGAGGATACTCTGATATACCAAATCATGAAGGGTAATTAACAAATAAAGATGGGTCTGGTTTTTTGATCACGAGGTTTTCACCAAGTGAGAGCATACTCACCTACCATCTTGCAAGCACAATCAATCAAAGAAGACATAGGTTCATTTTAATTGCACCAAATAAAATGTGAGTTACACTACTAAAAATGTAAACACATTGTTTTGTTGTTTGGCCTTTGAAAATTGAACCTACAAGACAATCCGTTAGTAGTTTAGTGTTTGTCTTCAACCCACGAATAGTAACCGCCACACGCTACAAGAAAAGATTAGTAACAACTATTAGAGAGTTAGCTAGTCACAACAAATCTGATTTTTAGAATTTTTTTGACAAAAAAATGAAAAATACAGAAAATAAATACTGTCTAAAATCTCAAGAGGTTTCCAAAAAATTAAATAAATCAGAAAAATTTGCTGTTTTGCACCTGAAATTAATTTTTTATGAAAAATAATAAAAAAATTATAAAAAATACAAAACATCTTTAAAAACACTGAAGTCATTTGATGTCATCCCAAATCTGCAAAAAACAAATTGTGATCAGATCTGCAACCATGAGTGAGATATAAGCCAATCTTTGTTAAACACCAATTTTAAAAGATCTATTTTTTGACTAATAATTTCACATCCAAATTTAAAAACTAAATAGTAGACCCCTATTAAAATTCAAAGAGCTTTCCAGAAATGTAAACATATCTGAAAAATTCTATTATTTGCTCCCAAAATTAATTTTTTATTAAAAATAGAAAAATAATTATAAAAAATGAAAACCAGATCCAAAAAATCTAATTTTTGGAATGAAAGTGCATGATGTTGTCCCAAAATTGCAAAAAAAAAATTGTGAGTAAATATGTAGGTGTTTGAAAGTTATGGTCGAATCTTCAACTTTGTCCACAATGATGCCAAACCTGCAACAAAAACCAAACAAGCCCTGCAACAAGAAGAAACCAACTCCAAAAATGGTTTTTTATTTGTCCAAATATGTCGGGTTCACCAATGTAATCAAGGGATTTCTAAGGATTAGGGGAGTTAGTTAGCAATAAACAATAAATAATAAACGAAACCCAAAGATTTTACGAAACACAAAGGAAGTAGACGAAAGAACAATTATACCTGATTGTTGATACCTCCATGATTCCCTTTCGTAATACTTTCTTGCTTGCTGGAGAATGCTAGCCTCAGATTCGTCTTTTGAGCAATCTAAAATGCCTAAGCCCTACAACAAGATTTGAAGGATTTGATATGCCTAAATGACTATGTCTACAAACCAATGCCCATGTCTAAAATAATGTCAAAATTGAAATACTAAGATTGCCTATGACCATGAACATGTGAGAGTAAATAAATTCCTATAGTAATTACGTCAGATGTGTGTCCCCAAAAATGAGAAGAAGATGGAATTTTATAGAAAAGGCCATTTCGAACGGACGAACGAGATAAATCAATGACAAGAACCTAAAATGAACGATCCAGATTAAACCTGAGAATCCCTAATTAGGGTTAGGGAAAAATCCTTAATCGAACGGTCAAACTAAAATCGGATTGACGGTGGAGAATAAATGAGGAAACAAATTAAAGAAATAAAGATTTTTGAAAAATTAAGAAGATAATACTGCCTGATTTACAAGATTCGAAAAATCAAAGAGATAAGATGTGAACTGAAGATAAGATTTGGAAAAATCAAGAATCTGCCCGATTGCTTAATTTTTAGAATATTAATTACTAATTTAAATTAAAATAATTCAAATTATAGATTTTGAGAGATAATAAATAATCTTTTTCAGATTATTTATCAAAAAGGACTGACAGTTAAGATTGACATGACATTTTAAATAATTGAATTTATTTAAAATGAGAAGAATATTAAATTGACAATTAAATAATTAAATATAATTATTTAATTTAGGAGATAAGACTAATTAATTAAATAAATTAATCAATTTATTTAATTAAGACAGTTAGTGACGTATTTAATAAATAAATGAAATTTATTTATTTAATAATCAAGAAGAATTAAATGACAAAGGGAATTAAATAAATTAAGAAATTTATTTAATTAAAGAAAGACTTAGATAGTTAAACGTATTTAATAAATAAATGAAATTTATTTATTTAATAATCAAGAGGAATGAAAGGACATGAATTAATTAAATAATTATGAATTATTTAATCAATAGTCGAATGTGGACCAAGGACATAATTAAATGACATAATTATGCTAGGACGAAAGTGGTAAAAATGAAGCTTGTAGGCCTAGGTCATTTTTAGGTGTCCACTATTGATGAAAGATCCACATCAAAAGTGAATTTAGTTGATCTCGCTATGAATAATTGGTGTAGGATTCATAATACAAATGCTCATGTTGAAGTAGATTGTTCATAGTTCAAAATTGCTTCAGACATTTTTCTAGCTACTACACACTATAACGAGAAGTGTGACTCTCATCCTCATAAGGGAAATGAGTTAGTTCCAATAGGATAGGACTCTTCTTTAGTCTTTGAAATTTATGAATGAGTCAAACTACCTATTGTTGTCACAAGTTACACTTGCGAATATGAGGGAGATAATTCAACTATGACATTAGAGATATATAATTTTCCCTTTCAAGATGAAAATGAACCTTAGGAAGAAGTCAATAAAATTCATGCTTTTCAACAATATCAGAAAGGAAATAATTATAACTTGAGAAGTAATGCCAGTAGTGGAAGTAAATTCAATGGGCCATTAACAACGTCGATCTCGCCTAGTAATTTTAATACTCCACTTAATGATAAATTGAACAATAACCTAGGGTTACCCAAGGTGACCTCTCATTACAATTCATTAAATGTTTCAAAAAATAAAAAAGGTAGATTCCACTGACCAGAACAATTTGACTACCTATTTAGCAGAAGAAATAAAAAAGGTAAAAATCAGCCTTTCTTTATCAGAATTGCTTAAAACACTTGTGATCAAGAAAGCTTTCTTAAACACTCTAGAACATCTTCCAAAAGAAGGAAATTTTAAAGAAACTTAGGTTAAAGATAATCAAGCCAAGACAAAGGATAAGAACATCGTTCCCATAGAAAATGCATAAGTAGCCTTTTACAAAGGAAAATTGGAGTCTCCACAATTCTTACTCACTTTGAGAATATTTGGTAAAAATATTCATAATTTTTTAGTAGATTCTGGAGCATCTACTGATGTGATTCCTTTGTCTATATCTAAGACATTAGGATTAACTCCAACAAGTTCTTTAAACAAGGTCACTCAACTTGATAAAACAAAAGTAAATGTAGTCTGAGAGTTGACTAATATTCACATGCAATTAGCATCGGACCCTAGAATTCAATATTATATAGACATTCAAGTTGTTGAGATACCTAATACTTATGGTATGTTATTGAGTAGAGATTGGTTGAAAACATTGAATGGATGTATGGGTACTAGTTTCTCACATATATGGTTACCATGGAAAGGATTTTCTAATCAAATTAGAATTGAAAGGGAACCACGTATGAAATACATGATCATAGATTATAATTAAAAAATGAAGTTCTATATATTGATCTAGAACCCGTAGTTTACAAAATTCAAAGTTTAGGAGTCAAAATGGAGGAAGTATTTACATGTGATGCTAGAAAACCTAATCAATTAACTCCTAGAATAGATGTTTTAATTGAATCAGATTGTGATTCTTCTGAAGAAGAAAATAGTCCTTATGATAAATTTTGGAAGAATATTGTTATAGAAGCTCAGAGGAGTTTTAAAATCATAATCTCACTAAAAATTGTTATTACAGGATTGGTGTAGGTTACATAATGTTGAACACTCAAAAAAATAGTTGTATGATGTGTCTGGAGATAAATCATAGAATCAAAAACTAGTATTGTCTAGAAAATGACAAGATAAAAAGGTCTGAGTCAACAACGCATAGAAATGGAGTTCATGCTACGCAGACCGAAAAGATTCGTTCTACGACACTGAACAATAATAAATTACAAGCTACAAATGATCAAGCCTAGATATTCTTAAATTTGATGGATCCAAATTGAAATAAGGAATTGAAATCAGAGTTGAACTCATCAACCAAGAAGGTAAATCTTTTCTTGCTACATATCGGTTACAATTTCAATGTACTAACAACATGGTAGAATATGAAGCCCTTATACATGTCCTAATCCTCACAATCAAGAAGAGGGTTAGAATCCTCAAGTTATTCAATGATTCAGAATTAGTGATCAGACAAGTTCAAAAATAGTACATTTGTCATTACAAGCGATTTTTTGATTACCCACATAAAGTATGAGATTTAATATAAATTTTTGAAGCATTCAACATTAATCATATCCCAAGAAGATTTAATCAAAGAGACAATGCTTTGGCTACTGCTGCTAGTATTCTAGAACCTCTAGATGCATCTGATTTGAAGAGATTCACAATCAAGCTAGTGTAGCTACCCTTAGTTCCTAATAATGTTACTAATTTTTAGGTGTTTAAAGATGACCAACATATATTGGAATTCATCACTAATTCATCACTAATTCTGGTATTTTCGAAGCATAAATAATTGAAGATACAAATCACCCGAATGACAAAATTCAAGATGAAGAATTATCTCAAATTAGAGATAATAATATTCCAAAAGAAATAATTGAGTTAAAATGATTATTTGACATGGATCAGATAATCAAATAGAAAGATTTTCCCCGTTCGAAGTGACAGAGGACAATCTGAATTATATAATTTTCATACTAAAGAAGATACTAAGAATGTGTTAATAGGAAAGGTGTGTACTGAGGAAGAGAAAAGAAATATTGCTCAGGCGCTTAAAGACTATTGGAAGGTTATAGCTTGGACATACGAAGATTTGAAAACTTATGATACTTCCATCATTACTCATACAATACCATTAAAACCTGATGCAAAGCCTTTCCAGTAGAAACAATGGCTAGTAAATGCACTCTTAGAACCATTAATACAAAAGGAAGTCCAAAAAAACTTATCAGCTAAGATAATCTTTCCTATCAGACATTCTACTTGGGTGGAAAATTTGGTTTGTGTAAGAAAGAAGAATGGATACATATAGTTGTGTTTGGATTTCCAGAATCTCAATAAGGCATCTGAGAAAGATAATTATCCACTTCCCTCACTAGAAGAAGTGCTAAAAATAGTCAGTAGTTCGTAGATGATTTATTTTTTTAGATGGATTCTCTAGATATAATCAAGTAATGGTAGCAAGGGAAGATCAGATGAAAACAACTTTCACCACAAAGTGGGGAACTTTTGCTTACAAAAGGATGCCATTTAGACTGATAAACGTTGGAGCTACATTTCAAAGAGACATGGATTATGCTTTTCATGAGTTGATAGGAAAATGAATTATTATTTACATGGATGACCTCATAGTATTTTCAAAAGATATAAGAGATCATGTTCAAGATCTCAAAGTGATATTACAGAAGTGTGAAACTTACAAAGTTTCACTAAATCCTAAAAACTATATTTTTGGGGTAACTGAAGGTAATTTATTGGGACCTATTATTTTTTAATGAGGTATTTCGATAGACCCAGATAGACTGAGTGCATTGCTCAAACTACAACCCCCACGAAGTAATAAATAATTCAAATCATATTTCAGTAAGATTAATTTTGTTCAAAAATTTATTACCGGATTTGCCGTAATAGTGAAACCACTCAATGATATGTTAAAGAAATATGTGAAAATAGAGTGGACAAATGAAGCTAAGATCGCCTTCAAAAATACAAAGACTGCAATCATAGAAGCTCCAGTATTGGTAATTCTAGATTACGTTAAACCTTTTTATATTTACTCTTTTGCTTCTGGTCATACTTGTGTAGTAGTACTAACACAGAAGGGAAAGAATAAAGAAGAGAAACCAATTTGTTTTATGAGTGCTCCATTCAAAGAAGTAGAGCTGAGATATAAAGATGTTGAAAAACAAGCCCTTGCTTTGGTCAAAGCATTATGAAAATTTAGACACTACATCCTTAGGAGTATAGTCAAAGCTCTTGTTCCAGATTCTACAGTCAAGATGTTGTTAACACAGAGTGAGCTCAAAGAAAAGAGAGCCAAATGGGTCACCATCCTATAGGAATTTGATCTAGAAATCATATCCATGAAATTTTTTTGGGTACAAGCTTTGGTTAGGTCTACTGCAGAAATAGATCCACAAATTTCAAGTCAACAATATACTTTGGATGTAAAAGACCAAGAAGACTAGTATTCAGATATATGGAATTATTTGGTCAGCCATACTTTCCCAGATCACATGCAGAGGAATCCAAGAAGAGCTCTTAAGATAAAGTCACAATGTTATATGATCAAAGGAGGAGTTCTTTTCAAAAGAAACCATGAAGGAATCTATTTAAGATGCTTGAATGGAACATAAGCGAACAAAGTGTTGCAGGAACTACATGATAAATTTGGAATGGCTTATGGAGAACCTTTAGCTACTGCACACCTCATTTTGAGAGCCAGTTACTACTAGCCAACAATTTTCAAAGATACATATGAACATGTGAAACACTACTATATATGTCAAATTGCATTAGACAAAGGAAGATTCATTACTCAACCACTACAACCAGTGATGGAAATGTGTCCCTTTTCACAATGGGGACTAGATTTTATTGGAACTATCAATCCTCCATCATTTGCAGTCCATAGATTTATACTAACTGCTACAAATTACTGCACCAGGTGGAAAGAGGCATGTCCCAGCAAATAATGCACTACAAAAGTAGTAATCAAATTCTTGGAAGAAAATCTCATCACCAGGTTTGGAGTACCATATGCACTGGTATGTGATAATGGCCCTACCTTTTCTTCATTAAAATTTTCTAATTGGGAATTTGAATATGGTATTAAAAATTCTCATCTAACTATTATCCGCGGGGAAATGGATTAGATGAATCATCAAATAAAAATCTGTTGGATATAATTAAAAAATTGATCAAAAAGAATCCTATGGAATGGTATTCTCTACTAAAATTCACCCTATGGGTAGACCGCACTAGGATAAAAGCTATGTTAGGGAATTCTTCTTATCATTTAGTTTATGGGGTAGATCCTATACTACCAATAAATTTAAAAATCCCTACTTGCAAGTTTGCACAAGAATATATCAGATTGGATGATCAAACTAAAGCTCGGTTATTACAATTAATGCATTTAGATGAAAAAAATACAAGAGCTATAGATCATTTTTCTAGGAATCAATTTGTGGTAAAAACATGGTTTGATAAAAGGGCTAGATTAAAGACTTTTAGAATAGCTAACTTGGTCCTGTATTGGAATAAAGCCTATGAATGAAAAGGTGAACATGGTAAGTTTGATAAGTTGTGGATAGGCTCATATCAAGTTTCTAAAATCTTGGGTGATAGTACCTATAGATTGAAGTATTTGACTAGTGAATATATCCCATTGCTTGTCAATGGGAAATTCCTAAAGCATCATTTCCAGTCATAGGTAAATAGTTTTTTGTAAATAATTTTGCAAAAAAAAAATTGTTTTTGTAAATAGTTTTTTTTTTAATTTTAGGTTAGAACTTTTTGCTATACTTTTGTAAATACCCATATTTTTCCTTTGTTTTTATTTTTTTGGGGTGTCGCATCATTGGATTTTACAATGATTGACAACTTTTAAAGGTGAACAGGTTAATACTAGAAATTTGATCTATGTCTTGACCAAAATAGTTCTTTATTTATAAATTATGTGAGAATTGTTCCATTCTTTATGCTCTGGTTAGCATGAATCATTCAGTTGATGAACTGAGCTACAAACACACACATTTAAATAATTTTAGTGAAATTTATGATAACAATAATTTACATTGGCTGAAAAATCAAAAGACTACCTTTGCTACCACTGTAATTCCCAATCTAATAGTGGGCTTCATTTCCTACAAGTTGAAAAATGAGCTATCATTGAAATAACAAAAGTTGAAAAATGAGCTGTCATTGCAATGTCTAAAAAAAAAAAAAAAACTCTTTAGGTTATCCAAATAACTCTATTAGGGCTATAGACGCCTGGCTAGTAGTAGAGCTATGTTTGAGGGGAATTACAAAGATAACCTTGTCGGGGCTATGGAAACTTGACTGGTAGCAAGGCTCTATCCCTAGTTGGCTTAAAAGGAATTGTCATATTATCTAGGTTAATGCAAATAATTGCTATTTCTAAGTTTACTATAGTGGAAATAACCAATTGCACACACGTGAGTTTAGTAATACTTAATCTTGCATGCTAGTCAAAGTGAAATTTGAATGTTAGAATAAGGATTGAATGATTTATAATTACAAGACTAAAAAAATTTGGTGCACTGATGTTAGATCCATAATTGTTTCTTTATTATTTTGTTTGGTTTTGTTGGCTAATTGTTGTGTGGTCTCACAACATGCCCCATTTTACCCTTTGGAAAAATGTGGACCCCCTTTTCTTTTCTATTCCCTTTCAATTTCATTTGCTTTGGCATCATTCTATGACTTGGTTAGTTGTTGGTCTCATTTTCAATTTTTCTTTGTCCTTGTTTTATTCTTTTTTTTCTTTACTGGGTTCAGTGTTTCGATTTTGTCACAAAGTTTTTAATATATTAGCGGGAACAAGAATCCTAGAGTTGTGTGGTTGCATCAAAGTGGATTGCATCTTCAGTTGATCCTAGCTCCACGTGGTAAGTCATCCACTAGAAGTGCTAATCCCAATGATTCCCTCTTTCATTCCTTGTCTCAGAGTCCAGTAGTTTCTTTTTATTCAAAACTCAAAAACCAGAGGTTTTATTTTGAAACATTGTAATCTCTCTTGAACCCTGTTCTCAGTATTTTCTTCTATTCCAATTTTCTCTGAGGCTTAGAGGTAAGTGTCTTGGATTCTGGTATGTCTCCTAAAATTTGATACCAAAAGTGCTAATCCCAGTGATTCCCTCTTTCTTTCCTTGTATCAGAGTTCGATAGTTTCTTTCATTTAGAACTTAGAAATTGGAGGTTCTGTTTTGAAACATTGTAATCTCTCTTGAACCTGGTTCTCAGTCTTTTCTTTTGTTTCAGTTTTCTCAGAGGCTCAAAAGTAAGTATACCAGATTCTGGTATATCTCCTAAAAGTTGATATAGGAGGTTCTAATCCCGGTGATCACAAATTTATCACGTATCTTTAATGGCTTATGTCTTTCCAGTGATTAGAGTGACACCCAAGTTCCACATATGATCATCATGTTGTCTTTCTCCTCTAGTAGCGAGCCCATGCAAAAATCTAGGCATTCATAATTTGAACCCTAAATTGTAATGATTAGACCTTTATTCAAGGAATTAATGCAATATAACATGTAATTAATGAAGGTGGTGAACTACCCCCATGTACTTGGCATGACCTTAAGCATGCAGTTACTTTTGTAACACTCTACAAGTTGTGTCATGTAAAAAAATTGCAAAGGACATTGAAAGAATGAGATAATACTAGTACACGAGGTAAATTTTGAGAAATTGAGGAAACAACTACCAAGGGTTTTGGAGTTCCATTCTACGAATATTAACCTTATCAACCAGAACTAGGTCTGTATCGAATAACTAATTTTCTATTAATTATTTTCATACATGAAAATCTCGAAAAGTTGGTATTTCCCTTTAGAAATTTAAATTTTGATTCATTATTTGATTTGAATTTAGCCAAAAGGTGAATTGAAAGTTGTATAAATTGTAAGAAATTTGGTTTAAATTTAACCTTAACTTGCACACAAGACACATATTTGAAAATACAGAGCACACCAATGAAAATGAGTACTTCTGACGTAAGGGCAGAAGATGAATTTAAATATTGTAATTCGCAAGCCATACCAAGCAATGTGCTAGTTACAAACACTCATATGGGATGGAATTCTGATGTCAAAATCTGCACTCGGGTACTATACGGATATGTTTCTCAATGTACTAGAAATGTTATAGCAAATGAATTATTTTCAAATGGAGAGTTTTCAACAGCAATGGAGGCCGCTGAATTAGTTATGCAATGCATGAATTATTTAACCCAGATAAAAGAGTTGTTGAACAAGAGGGAAGAATCTGTGTAGACCTTTCACTGAAGGGAATTACATACACATTTTGGCCTTTCTTGCTTCAGCCAAATGTATAATGTTGACATGAAGGCAAAGGCCAAAACATATCAAAGTGCTAAAGCCCATAACAAAGAAATTATGAGTACCCAATGGTGCTAAGAGTCGATTACACCATAGAACAAAGTAATTCAATGGTCTATGTTCAACCAAGAGATTCAAGATATTATAACTCTGTTGAGTAGGAAACCTGGTTTATGAGATGCTAGTAAATTCAAACCATGGATGTTTATAACAATATCTAGAATGATGGAAAATCATGTGAAAATGCATTGGGGAAAGTTTATTAGTGACATATTGTACATGAATAGATAATGACATTTCCCAAGACCAAATGTTTCTATATGTCAGGTATGTGCAGGATCATCATGGAAAAAACAGGCCCTTAAGTGGCAAAAAAATTAGAAAAATTAGAGTTAGACAACTTGATGTAAAAATTTGAATAAGTTATCTGTATTATTTCAAAAATATGTAAGAATTGAATTGTATCAAATTGAATGTAGTTTCTAAACTAGTAGGTTTATTTTAAAAAATAAATCTATTTGGTGAAAATTTAAAATTTCAATGTTGTAGTACTTAAATTTCAAGGGAAAAATAAGAAGTAGGTGTCTATCTGACCACCCTAACCACAATAAAATAATAATATTTTTTATAATATTTTAGATATAAGTAGAGGAATCATGTCACAATGTGATGCATATTTTTTGTGTAATGTTTTTCCAAGTAAATAATTAATTATGAATTTTTTTATTACAACATTTCAAAAATAAAAAAACTCATATGTCTAACCACCTTAACTTGGTCAAAACTTCATGAAATTCATTTATTTATTTATAATTCTATAGTATGTGAAGCATAGAATGCGATGCATGTTTTGGATTCAAAAAATGTGATGTCGTTTGAAAGCTATAGATGTTTTTCAATTAGCCTATGAATTAGGGTTTTAGTTGTAATTCAAATAGAAAATAAATAATAATTATTTATTAAATTCAAAGTAAAGTATAATTTATATTGGTGGAAAGCTGAGAATCTCCTTTAAAAACCCTTTTTGTGTCATCAATTATGGGTAAAAAAAAAATTCATTAGCCACATACCCTACAAAAACCCATCATATCGCCACCTTTTGGCCCATCATGATCCTGCACATACCCTGTATTCATATGTGATTTACTCCTACGCCATGAGGGAAAGAAAACAAGGGTTGAAAAGGATTGGTACTCTAGGCACGAAAGTTGGGAATAGTTTGATATATGCTCATTTACCCTAGATCACTATCCATGGCTACAAAGAGAGTTATAGGAGAGTTAGGGATTTTTTTCTCTATGAAGGGTATGTGCAGGATCATCATGGAAAAAATAGGCCCTTAAGTGGCAAAAAATTCAAAAAAATCAGAGTTAGGAAACTTGACATAAGAAAATGAATAAGTTATCTATATTATTTCAAAAATATGTAAGAATAGAATTTGTGGAAAATTGAATGTAGTTTCTAAACTACTAGGTTTGTTTTTTTAAAAAAATCTATTTGGTGAAAGTTTGAAATTTCAATGTAGTGATACTTAAATTTCAGGGAAAAAATAAGTAGGTGTTTGTCTGACCACCCTAACCACAATAAAATGATAATATTTTTATAAGATTTTAGATATAAGTAGAGGACTCATGCCCTAATGTGATGCATATATTTTTGTAATTTTTTTCCAAGTAAATAATTAATTATGAATTTTTTATTACAACTTTTTATAAAATATATAAATTCATGTGTCTAACCACCTTAGCTTGGTCAAAACTTCATGAAATTCAATTTTTATTTATTTTTAATCCTATAGTATGCAAAGCATAGAATGTGATGCATATTTTGGATTCAAAAAATGTGATACCGTTTGAAAGTTATAGATGTTTTTCAATTAGCCTATCAATCAAGACTTTAGTCATAATTTGAATAGAAAATGAATAATAATTACTTATTAAATTCAAAGTAAAGAATAATTTATATCAATCAAAAGCTGAGAATCACCTTTAAAAACCCTTTTAATTTCATCAATTTTGGGTAAAAAAATAGTCGTCAGCCACATACCCATCATATTGCCACTTTTTGGCCCATCATGATCCTGCACATACCCTAAAGCTAGTCAGAATGATGGAAGGTGATAAAATCAAAAGATTTTCCTTGGAGGCACAAGGTGTTATCAGACCAATGGGAGCCTGGTATATTCAGTTCCCCAATTACTCCTACATTAGGATGGAAGGGTTTGATGGACATCCTTTCATGTTGCCCTAGTATCCAACAAATAAAATTATTTTATTAGAATTGGTGAGATAGTTGAAACTGTATCAGGCTCTTTATACTCATGCTCGCAAGAAGACCTCTTTCAAATTCCCTATTGTGATAGGAAATTATAAGTGCAATGCAATCAAAGTGTCTAACTTGTGTGAAGAGGAATTGAGAACATATAATTTTAAGAATTTCTACTTCAAAGAATATTATGACCCTAAGGGGAATATTGCCAAGAATATAGCTGGTTATCATGCTCATGTCCAACACCTAGAAGATTATTGGCTTAATTGTGAAGATGAGCATAGAGTAACAATAAGAAAGTATGAAAGATTGTCTTTAAAATATGCACTGATTCTCATGCTCCATAATATCCCATATCAGTTGTAAGAGGATGATGGAAATGTTGAATAGAGCCTATAACGAAGATAGAGTGTATGATGAACCCATCCTAGACCCAAATTATGAAGGTGAAGAAATTATGTCAATTGATGAGTTCTCCATACCTGTTCTATTATACACTCAACATTGGATAAATGAATTTTGTAAAGCTTTAAGAGAAAGAGGAATTGAACCCACATTCCCAAAGGATAAAAGAAGAAAAAAAAGAGATGAAACTACATTTGAGAGTGGAGAGCCTATTAAGAAGAGAAGATGAACTAGTAAGGAAGCTCTTGGTATAAGGAATGAAGAAAGAACCCCTAAAGCTTCAAAACAAGAAGTTCCAATAAAGCCATCTGATAAGAAAAAGATGTAGAATCAAGAAAAGATAAGTCAAAAGTAAGACCCAAGGGTGCATCTTGCCCTATAGCAAAACCAAAAGTTAAACTAGTTATTGAAGAAGAAGTAGGAGTAACAGAAAATATTGGAACACAAAGCAAGTATGCATCTCAAAGGGATGTAACACTATTTACTTCTCCTCCTTCTGTTAACATGGCTAGTATGAAACAAGCATTGGGAGGAACTCCTACAGTTTTGGAGGACATTTCTAAGATAGATGAAGCCAAAATTAAAGAACATGTGGATAAATTGGGTGCCATGTGGGAGAAAGTAAAAGAAAAGAAATGTAAAGATAAACCCATGGTAAAACTAGTGATAGAAGAGATTCCAAATATAGGGTCCACTCCTATAAATTTTGAAGAAGAGAAATTTATACAAGGAACACTCACTTCAGAAGTGAGGAATCTTGATATCCTTGAGATGGAAATAGGGGATACTATAGAGCAAGATCCTATTGATGAAATGATTATTGAAGACACTTAAGATTCCAAACCTTCACTTGGGAATGTTCCAAATTATAATGAACAATCATAGGTCTTTACAAAAATAGAAAAGGACCATGTTGAAGTTCAAATTGAGAAAGGTGAAGCTACACAGATTTTAGGTGATGAAGTTAGAAATGAAGAAAACTTTGGTGTAGTAGAGAATGAAGAAAGTAACATCTAGGAAACTAAAGTTGAACATCTGGATAGATAGGAAAATGTAATTCTCAAAAAAAGGAGACAATGCCAAATCCTGGTAATCTTGAATCTAAGCCAAAAATTATTGAGGAAATTCCTATTTTAGAGGACGTGACATATAAGATTAAAGAAGTAAGAAACGATGTTCCCAAATCAAGTGGAAATGGGGAACAAAGTAATTTTGCAGAGGTAGAGCATCATGAAGATGAACCTAATTAGTTGATCAAGGAATTAGCTTCCCCAGTGGAAGTAAAAGTATTACCTATGGATCTTAATAGTTTCATACAAGAAGTAGACACTCCTAAACCTAGGCGTAGAGCTAAAGCATAAAATGTCATATACAGAAATGTAGATGGTGGCAGAACGATCCATATAGCTACTCCCATAGTTGAAAAAACTAGACATGAAATAATGCCTAAGGAGTATAAGATAACAAGTATAAATCTTGGACACTTGTCTTGGAGATAAAGGTGAACTTGGATGCCACTATTGCTAGAGTACAAAAGTATAAAAAGAAGAAAATAGAATTGAAAGAATTGGTTTCTACCTTAGAAAATTTTATAAAATATGTTACCCTCTATAATCAAGCACAGGCTGAGTTGCCCCAACAACTAGTATTAATGTCACAAGAACAGGTGGATACAATTGCAACAGTTTTCTACACAATGAATATGTTTGAATAATGAATCAAGTACTAGGTGGGACAGGGAGAATAATTTATTTTAGATGTAATAGGGATGTATAAGGAAGCATACCATAAGTCAGAAAAGTCCAAAAGATTTGAAAATGAATGTAGACCTCACCAAGAACAAGTTGATGATGAAAGGAGAAATATTGAAATTCTCATGCAAATGGATGTTCAAGAATTAATACAAGGAAATATAATTTCAAAGCAAGAAATTTTATTTCTTGAAAAGTGGAAAAAACATTTGAAATAGGAAAGTGACATGTTGATGCAATGCATTGAAGGATTTGAAAAAGTCATTGTGGAATTTAGAAAAGTGCTTGATAAAGATCAAGACTTTATTGAAATGTTAGCATGTCAAGGCTATGATCCCCAAACACTAGGACAAGATGGTAAAAAAGCTAGAGCCTTCAAAGAATGTATTGAGAGAATAATCATAGACCTTGTTCAACTACTCACTCAAGAGGTCATTAATGAGATTATATAGTGTCAACATAGGAACACTATAGCTAGATATGAGATAGACAAAGTGTAGAGGAATAGTATTGTACTCCATATATCTAAAGAATACACTAGACTCAATCTCATGTAGAAGGTGGTTGAAGGGATTTCGAAAGGACATATGCATCAAGTGTTAAATGATTTCTAAGAATATTAGTTAAAGAAAGGCGAAGAAAAGATCCCAGAGCCTGAGTCTTGAATGATCAAAGAAAGAATTGAATACTATATACTAGAGGAGTTATAAATATATATGTTTAATTTTTTAGTTTTGTAGGTTGTTCCCGGTCCTAGTAGATGTTCCCTATCTAGTATTTTGAATATTGTTGATAACTTTGATTTATGTGAAGTCTAGCGAGCTGGAGTACAAAGTGAAAAGTGTTGCTACTGAGGAAGTCAAAGCTTTGACTTCATCTGAAATATTCTGATAATAGTTGGCATGTGCCATGTGCTACATTTTAATTTGCTATTTTTGATTCTCTGGATAGACTTTAAGTTTGAACTCTTAGGGCTTGTTCCTATAAAAGGTCGTTTACTACTTTATTTTAATTTTAAGTTCAAAATTTGTGGATGTTAGGAGAGCTAAAAATTCTTTGAGTTTTGTTCTTTTTTCCTATTTTTTGAATCATTATAATGTAAAACTTTGTATGCACGTAGACATTGATTAATAACAGAACCAATTGGATAGCTACCTATGTCATGAATCTTTTATAGCTAGTTTTGTTAGTTCAACTAAACAAGATTGTATGTTGCATCGTTTAAGGGTGCATATAGAACATACTCGGTGTCCAAACTAAAACCCCTCTCTTTAAAATCTTGCACCATTTTATATGTAGTTGTGAAGCAATCTAGTGACTTGTATAAAGTGGTTATCTCTATTTTAGTTAATTCTTTAGGGCATGCATGGAGAATAATCAGGAGGAAATTTTAATTTTCAATATTTTCATGTTTTATTTTAAAATAGATTTTTAAATTCTTTGAAAATTTCCCAAAAAAATAAGTGAATGGATGGAAATTTGTTGAAAATATTTCATTTCTTATGGAATTGTTGAATGCTTAATGCTAAATCTATGTAAGTGATAGCAAAGAAACTAGTGATGTTCATGAAATATTATTTCAAATCTTTCAATTTTATGATATTTTTTCTTAAGTTCCAATTGAAAAATCAGTATTTGATATATATGATTCTTAACGAAACCAAATTTTACTATATTCCCTTTGAGATTAACAACAATATCGCATTATACTCAAGATAGAACCTAGTGCAATCAAGACCTAATTACCGAAGACTTGGGATTGAACTGAAGCCAATTTTTTTTCTTGTTAAAGTAGAATATCCTTTTAGATTGTCTTTGTTCCATATCTTTCAAGAAGGATAGGCTCTTTTGTAGTTTATCTGTGAAGAATTTATTCACCCTATTTCTTTGAGTAAAATCATCATCAACAGATAGGAGGGTAAACCCACAATAGTGGGTTACAATTTTTCAAATGAAGAAAAATTAGAAATTGCCATCAAAAAATTTAAAATGGTTTATCCCTTCTAATGAAGGGGGTCTGAATGAACCACCCCCCTTCTAATGAAGCCCCCCTTCGAATGAACCCCCCCTCCCCCTTCTAATGAACCCCGTCTTGCACCATATAGGGGGGGTTCTAATGAACCCCCTTTTTCCACCTTCCCCTCCACCATTTCAAAATTTATGCATATTTTTGACTATCGAAGCTTGGGAAGGAGGTGCAAATGCAGTCAACTTGATAAACCAACCTAGATGATTATAGTGATCGAAACGTGCTTTCCAACGACTATAAATTTAATAAATATTTTTTTATTTTATATTTTAGTTTTTAGTTTTATTGTACATAATTTTTCACCGAACATCAAGTTTGGTGAAAAATCATTGTGGAAAAATAGTAAATTTGAGGAAAAAAATTGAAAAATATATACGAACTAGGTATTGATGTCCTCGTTCCAACAAAAAAAGAAAAATTGAATTTCAATAAATACCAAAATGTTTATGCGAGCCGAAGTGCACCTATGTCTAAATTATAAATGTTTTGACTTCAAAACTTAATTAAAAGAAAAACATTCAACAAAATGCTATGAAACAAAATGAAAGAACTAGATACTTGTGTTACCAATCTAAATTCAAAAGAATCAAAATTTTATCCTTTATAGAAAAAAGTTATGCGAGCCGAAGTACACACCACTTTTTAAAAATGTTGTTTACTATTAAAAACTACTTATCAAAGGAGACGCAAAAAAAATTATAATTTAATTTTAATTTAAAAAAAAAAATACATTTAAAATCTGCAAACAAAATCTCACAAATCACTAGTTTACATCATTTTCAAATTCCTAATATTTTACCTACTATAAGTGTCACAAAGTGAAGTTTTCTCTAAAAATGTTGATTTCAATGTCAAGTTTGGCCAAAAAGTGTAACCAATTATTGTGGGATGACCTAGGACTAGAGTTAAAGCCTCTAGCAGCTCTAGGATGATAGGTAAGAAGAGAAAGAGCATACTTAGCCCTCTAATTGCAAAAAAAGTCAAACACGAAGTTACAGAATAGGAGGATACTAATGTGGAATAAGAATTCACACAAATTATGCTCAACATGAGAATGAAACTAGAGTCAAAACTATCAATGCACAAGATATGGATGAAGCCATAAAAACCTTACAAGAGATAATTCCTGAAACAAGCATTAATGCATCATTGTCTACAATGAAAAATTTTAGACTCTTGGTTAATTTTTTCAAGGTATATGTATTCAGACTAAAAAGACAAGCTAAAAGTGAATGAGAGGTGTCGATCATCAAAGCTTGCACCTATCTGAAATCCTTATGGGAAATTCAGTGAGTGGGGGACTAATTTGCATCTCACTAAATACCTCTAGGATTTTTATATAAAGTTGACTCTTCTTTGAGTTTTAGAGAAAAGGGTAGAAGGAAATGCAAATATAAAACATGGAATGGTGATGCGCAAAACTCTTACAACATTTCAAACCCAATTCCTTTTCTATGAATGATATATAAGACACAGAATGCCACAACCCCTCATTGTTGGAAAGACAATTAATAACAAAGGCTAAATACAATCACAATGCAATCTTTCAAATCTCCCCACAGGTAGTGTTCATTAAGGTCCGATCAAGCATAAAAGTTTTCAAGATTAATAGAAAAACATTCAAAAATTGCATAGACCCTTCCTCTTGTTATAGCATAATATGAAGAAACAATAACCCTTTAAAGAAACTAAAAAATTTCAACATACATAATCCAATTTCCACAATTTATTATCATCGCACATAAGCCTACAACATGGAAATCAACTACTAAAACTATTTGAATAAAGCTTAACATAGTGTTTCATTCAAACAAAAGAATAAACAAGGAAACTTGACAAAGGCCATAAGATGCACAATCTCAAATATTTTTTCTAAATAGTTCATGCTTAAATACCAAATGAACTTAGAAAACAAAGGTCGGATGCCAATCCAATAATAGTTTGAGTAAAAACAATATAACATGCCAGAGAAAAGTAGTGTTCTACCAATTACTTGTAAAAATATATCTATCTCTAATGAAAACTAAAAGTAATTCTTTTTTCTATGAAAGGAAACTTGAACTCCTTCCTCGGTCACTGTCTCTCATTTATAGTTGAAAAGAGAGAGAACAACCGCCACATCCTAGAAGTAAATACTACCAGATGCCATCATTTGATAGCTCACGATCCGATCTTAGATCTCAACATTTCAAAATCTCTAAGAAATATGGTAGTTCCATCTTTTTTCATTTATTGATCTTCTCCTAGATCAATTTCTATACCTAAATCTTCATCTATGTCTTTCTATTTCTAGTCTTTCCTCTTCACTTTCACTTTTAGCTCCCTCATTTATTTTACCTCTTTTCCTATTTTCTTGAATTGTTTCCACTCTAACATGTACTCCCCTTATGACTTCCAAATCTTCATTCATTCTTAGTTATGAAAATTCTACTGCTACAACAATATCTACAACTCTTGTTCTTTGAGGTATATTTCTATCTTGACTCTTATCCCTAGTAGTGCAACTATCCTTGATGCAACCCTATGTAAGGATGCATACCACTACCTAATTGGACTTCAACCAACCTTACACTAATGATGATTCACTCCTTCCTAGATTTGTAGCTTACTATAATCCCATGTTGATGGCATCACCCTATTTGCAATGCATGGGATATCTTCGACTCCTCACACTCATAGCCCAAACATAGTAGGATATTGTTATTAATATAGATTTTACTGTAGGAAATCAAGAAAAGTTTATAAAACACTACATTTTTTCATGAGGAAAATAGCACAAAAATATATATGTAACAACCTACCAAAAATAACATGCACACATAATACAATATGATAGTTGAAGTAGGACTTGAAAATAAAGGTCTTATTTATAAGCATTAGCAAGAAATCATAAAATCATTGGTTGTTACTTAGAGAAAGCTAAATACATGTAAGAGATTTTAAGCTTCTTTATTTACCAAGCTATTTTTTTTTCTTTTCTCCTCAATGTGGGACACTTTGTATACTTGTGATAGCCTCTCCAAGTACCAAATAGAATTTGTCCTCTCATGTGAACTTCCTTCCCTTCCTCATGATCTAACATGTACTCTGAAATTTGGAGCTACACTATTCACTTCTTCCCATGATTGTAATTAAGCTTTGAAAAAAAAATGTGGTGTTGTTGCATTCCTCCTTTAGTGATTCCCTCATGCCTACTAACAACTCTCTTTCTATTGTTTATCTTTTTTTCTTTCTACTATTCTCCTATTTCCACATGATCTACTTCTATCACTTCTTTTCTCACACACCTCTTGTTTCTTATCCCTATGTCACTCCTCGTTTTCCATCTCAAACTCATCTAAAAATCCTATTCAAATTTTCATTTGAGTGTCAACATAAATGCATTAAATGGTGGGAACTGAACAAGAAGGATTAAAATCACCGTATTCTCGTACTTTCTCTAACTAAGCACTAGTACATCTAAAATGTTGGTTAAATGATCCCAAATTAAAACAAGCAACAAAAATCAATAATTTAAAATTATAAACTTGAGAATAAATATTATTAAAAATATTTGAACATAATACTCCATTATTATTGAATTCAAGATTACAAATTATATAATCATTTTTAGTAAGTCTTCTCTCTTATTTAATGTTAATGTTTAATTATATATAATTTTACATATATATTTGGGGATAAAACCATTACAAATATGATTAATTAGCAACTCATTGGATAGAATCTTTGCAATGGTAATTGATAAATCCAGTCAAGTTGAAAATCCCCTATCCATATAATACTCTAGCATTTGTTTCCGAGTGATTTGGAGAAATGCAATATATGGTTTGTTTTTTGGGTTTCTCTTATAGCGAACTTAACTAACATCGATCTAGAATGATGTTTTCTAAATCAGTAATATACTTATTTTTTTATCGAAAGAAGCATCTTTGTCAAATTCTTCTGATGAAATACGGAAGATTCCTTATTACTAAAGTCAAGGAGAATAAACCCTCCTCAAACACCACCCATTCAATGGCGCCAAGCTTACAGACTGTTTACACATTTCTAAAAAGTCTTCCTTCTTATTTTATACTGTCGATGTCCAACAGTAGGCGAACAAATAGATTGTACAATAGAAAAATCTCAAAGGCCATTGTCGTATTTATTTAATTTATTAAAAATGACAGCTGCTTGGCTATTCCTTCCAAGGAGAACACTCAACAAATCATCGTAAAATTATCTTGAATGACAGCAATTATGTATTAACCATATTGTTTAATCGGCATTGGGAGATTGCCCATGTAATTTCCTGTATCTTTCTTTCCCTACTCACCATAAAAAATCCTCTATTAAAGATGGTGAGTTTCTCATAATCATTCACACCAAGAGAATGGAGTCTACAATGGAGGCTGTTCCATGGACTCTCATTCTATGTTCTACTTTCCTGGCTGTTATACTATTTGTGCTCCTAGCCAAGTCTATGAGCATTAGGAAAAGAAAAAATCTCCCCCCTGGGAATCTAGGGTTTCCTCTGATAGGCCAAACCTTTGAATTCCTCCGTGCCTGCAGATCTAACACAGCCCAGGATTAGATGGAACAAAAGGTTACAAAATATGGCCCTGTGTTCAAAACATCCTTAATGGGTTGTCCCACGGTAGTCCTCAACGGTCAAGTAGGTAACCGTTTTCTCTTTCAGAATGACTTCAACATCATAGCTAACAAGCAGCCCATCTCTCTCACGAGAATTGTAGGGAAGAATAGCATTCTAGAGCTCAGTGGAGAAGATCACAAGCGCATGAGAGGTGCAATGATGCAGTTCCTCAAGCCTGAAGCCTTGCAGAAATTTGTGGGTAGAATGAACTCTATTATCCAAAAGCATTTTGTTGACTGTTGGGAAGGAAAGGACTGTATTACTGTGTTGCCAGTGCTGAAAACAGTTACTTTCCAATTGGCCTGTGATTTGCTCTTCGGTTTGGCCGACAGTAAGGAGATTGAAATACTGAGCCAGGACTTTACTGAGGCTTTTAAGGGCCTTTGGTCTCTGCCCTTGAATTTTCCTGGAACAGCCTTTCGATCTGGATTGAAGGCTCGTTCGAGGATATGCAAACGTTTATCATCCTTGTTACAAGTGAGGAGGAGGGAACTTGGAGAAGGAAAGTCTTCTCCTGGTCAGGATCTCATGTCAAGCATGCTTAGCTTAAAGGATGAAAATGGAAAGGCATTGACAGAGGAAGAGATCATCGATAACATGATAGCTCTCATGTCAGCTGGCCATGAAACAACCTGTAACCTCTTAATAAATGCTTTGAGACTCTTGGCTCTCAATCCACATATATACCAAAAGGTTTTGGAAGGTATGAATCTTTTCATTTCATTGTTAACTCTCTCAACATTTTCTATTAGTTCTATGATGCCCACCACACTAAAATGGCTCAAATAAATTGTGTATGGGATTGCTTGGATGCATTCCAAGCTGATTGCAGCGAACCAAGCCCATCCCCTTCACCAGTTATTTGAGCCACTTTAGTGAATGCTAATTTTCAGGGTAAACAACACTGTTCATAGAAATTACCAAACTATCTTTTTAGATATTTTATATTGAGTTTGTAGTTACTTTGTATGTCCCTCAGTTTATAGTTTCTATGATGAAAGGATTTTTATTATTGTTTCATGATTTTCAGATTTACTCTTAATATTGTTTTTAATTTTCGTTTTTATTATTATATTAATGTAAAAATTAAATAAAAGTATTTGTATATAATGGTTTAAGATAAATATTATTTTATCAAAGTGATATTTAAGATTTAAGTAATATGCATATGTATTATAAATTTTATAGAAGAAATCATTTTTATTTTTAGTTAATACATTTTTAAATTAGATTCTTTTAATAGTCGTTCTTTCATCAATTAAATGTTCTATCTAATTACTAGTAAGAGATATAAATGTCAACATTTTGATGATGTTGATTGATCAAGATATTTGAACATCATATTATTGGATGACCTTTATAAGATATGAGATGAAGATGTTCATTAACATTTAATCGAACTATAGGAATATTGCATAAGTTAAACGTTAAGGAACATACTCATCTTATAGTTGACCACACAAATTAGAGAACAATTAATTTCCTCTTTCTAATTCATTAGTTTAGTATCATATCTTGCTAAGATATTTTTCTAAAAGCATTGTCATGGTATCTCTCAATCATTGATTTCTCCACATACACATACAATTCAATTAAAATACTTATTGATTGAATCTGAAAAGATTTAAAATCAAATTTAAAATAATCTAGCATAAAATTTGTATTACTTCAAGAAAACTTTATTTATTTTATATGAATATATTTTATTTATTTTATTAAAAATGACTACAAAACATAATTGAAAGTAAGTTCTTCAAAATTTAATTTTATCATTAAAATAATTTTAAATTACATGTTTTTATATTTCATATTTCATTTAAACTTTACATGTTTCATATTATTTTCTTAAAACGTCCATTCATTTACTTTTATAATTTTAATTTTGTGAAGTTTGAAGGTTAGTATAAGAATGGTGATATTATATATTACAAAAAATTTCCTAGTTTCTAAATAGTTCTATCATTGTTATTATTACTATAATAGTAATTGTTATTATTAAAAATAATAATATTATTATGGCACAGAGCATATGGATATTTTAACAAAGAAAGAGATTGACAAACCTCTTACATGGGATGACATTCAAAAGATGAAATATACATGGAAGGTAGGCCAAGAGACAATGTGTCTAATCTCCCCTGTCTTTGGTGGATTTAGAAAAGCCATGAAGGATGTTCAATTTGTAGGGTTTGTGATTCCAAAAGATTGGCAGGTACATAATTATTCTTTCATATAAAATAAAAAAAATTATTTATTAATTTTTTTGGTCATTATATATTTAAATTCTCCTTATAAATTTAAATTCTTCAATGTGTAGTTATTTTGGGTGGCAACTAGTACACACATGAATGGAGAGATTTTCAAGGAGCCAAATACATTTGATCCATCTCATTTTGATAGATCTATTCCACCTTATAATTTTGTAGCATTTGGAGGGGGGCCTCGCATTTTCCCTGGCTATGATTTTGCAAAGATGAAAACACTAATATATTTACATCATTTAGTATGTAAATATAAGTGGTCTTTAATAGATCAAGATGAAAAGATTATATGTGACCCTATGCCTTTTCCCATAAATGGATTGTTGATCAAGATCCAAGCAAAGGACAACTAAAATAATTTGTGTTTCTATAAATAATGTTTTAATATCGATTTTCCATTAGTAATCCATTATTGGCATTACTTTAATAAATAAATTTACATAAGAACTTGTCATTTGCACTCAAAGTAGGCTCAAATTTATTTTTATAAGTACTAAATAATGGAGTGCCTCTCTTTAAGGTGAAGATATTTTATAATTAACCATATATGTGATGTTTTTCTCTAATGTAATTCAATTTCTCATCATGTATACATAAGTCCTAGATAAATTTTGTAAATATTTTGCTAACAATCAGCATTGTATTAGATTTATAGAATCTTTAAGTAGAAGATGAATAAATAACCGTGAGTTGGTCTATTAGGGACTACTTGATAGTGATAATTTACTTAATTCAACTATGTAATAAGTATTATTCTAATGGGACTCAATGATTCCATGTAGTTCCACTAGGGAGGACTTAGCACTTATTAAAAAATATTGATTTTCTTAACAACTAATTATTTGATACATTCAAATCTATAAAATCTTATTTAATAGTAATTTTATTACTTGGTTCTCAGGATGGTACTATTTTCATGAGGGGTATGGCATCATAGGCCTCCCCAAAAGATTATTGAACTAATTAAACTATTACGATGAAAATTTGATTAGGGATCATGTGTTGTTAAGGACTATTTTGTAACAATCTATGTATGTAAAGATGTTATTCTTGGTGCCTTGATAGTTTTGATTAATCAATTATAAAGTATTACTTTAATTTTTATTAACTCATTATATTATTTATTAAAAATTCTAATGTTAAATTAGTTTCTTATTCATGAGAAAATAATAATCTATTATACATTAAGCATCATCCATCATTTGATGGAAAACAATAATGGTGATCAACCTACTACATACTATTTCACATTACCACCTCCCTACAACTATAATTTAGTTTTTGTGTTTTCTCAAATCATTGATTGAAATTAATTATAAGCATGCCCTTGGCATACATAATATCAAGATGATTCATTAGTTTAACCATCTTCCTTAGTGTGACATTCACAATGAAGGAATTTCTAACTCTAAGGGAATTATCGCATTAGTGCCATGGACAAGGTTATAAGGTGTATTTCCTATAAATATTCAAATAATTGTGCAATAAGCCCACAACACATAAGACAATTGAGTGTGTCAGCCATTGTTATGTTTAATTACTGTTTTGCACAATATTTGTTCAAGTGTTTTGTTTGTTGCTTCTGCTTGACTATTAGATTATGGGTAATATGGTGTTGAAAAATGATGTTGAATGTGAAATGTGTTCAAGATTTTTTTTACTTCATTGTTCTTAAATGGTGTCCCATTGTCTGAAACTAATGTTGATGGAAGACCAAATCTAGTGATAATATTCTCCAAGATGAAATGACAAATTACATCAACTGTCATGGAATGAAGAGGAATTTCCTCTACCCACTTTGTGAAGTAATATGTTACACTAATTATAAACATATGTCCAGAAGAGGAAGGAGGGGAAATTTTTCCAATGAGATCCAAACCCCAAACCAAAAATGGCTAAATAGGAACTTGGATATGAAGTTCAAAAGAAGGACCGTGAATAAATTGGTATGCTCCTCACATTTGTGATACTTCTTGAAATAATCAAAAAATTATTGTTATTTGTTCTACCAAAAATATCCTATGTGAATTAACTTTTTAACTAACAATCTTCCACAAAAATTCCCCCTGGAAGAATTAGCATGAGCTTCTTCAAGGGCTATATGAATTTCTAATTGCTTAAGTTGTTGAAGCAAAAATCCATTGATGGATCATCTATATAAGACATCTACTAGGATTATATATCTAATTGCATGTTTTCAAATACAAGCTCTAGTATTTTTAGTAGTTGGTTTGGCAAAGTTACCTTATTTTAAATAATTCAATATCGATGAGTACCATTTACCAGAGGATTCAATATTGGAAACTAATGATTTTTTATCATTTTCATCTATTGAAGTTTTTGTGGTTGTCTAAACTATGAATGTAAATTCCATGGAAGGATCTTCGAGGGAAACAAGGGAAACAACAGTTGTCATTGCATCTGCATGTCAATTATCCTTTCATGGAATATTGTCAATAGTATAAAATTCAAAATATTCTAGCAATGCCATCATAATGTTTTTGTATTGAGATAACTTATCATTTTTTTCTTGGTATGATCCATTTATTTTTTTAATGACTAATTGAGAATCACCAAATATACAAATGTTTTGAACACCCAAGGATAAGGCAACACATATCCCAACAATTTGGGCCTCATTCTCCATAGTGTTGTTTTTACATAGGAAGTTTAAATGGTAGGATAAGGGAATAGGATCTCTTGAAGGTGGTATTAATATAACCCCTACACCAAAGCCAATTCAACACTTAGAACAATCAAAATACAATTCCTATGTTTCATCCTCTATTATCAACACATTTTCATCAGAGAATGATTCATGAGTGGGTAACCCTAATGGTGAAGGAGTGTCAGCTAAGTGGTTAGTCAAGACTCAAGGCTTTTCCTTTGATTGCCTTTTGAGGAAAAAATTTAAGGTCAAACTCAGATAACAACATAACCCACTTAGCTAGTCATCTTGACAAATCAGTTTTAGCAAAAAGATGTTTTAAAGGATCAAATTTCATGATAACATGCACTTCTACATTTAGTAAATAATGTCTCAATTTACTAGTAGTAAACAAAAGAGCCAAACATTATTTTTTTATTATTGTATATCGAGTTTCATTTAATCAATCAATTTTTTACTAATGTAATAAATAGGATGTTCTTTACCATTTTCATCTTGTTGAGCTAATAACACAGCCAAAGCATGGTTTGATGATGATATGTAAAGAATGAATTGTTTTCCTTGAATAGTGGGTTGCAAAAATTGAGGATTAGCTAGATATTATTTCAAACTTTGAAAATCCTTTTGATAATCTTCACTTTGTTAAAATTCTAATTCTTTCATAAGGAGTTCGATAAAAGGAAGATTTTGATCCACCAATGAGGCAAAAAAATGACAAATAGATTGAATATTTCCTTGTAAACTACATAGTTGAGAAATATTCTTTGGAGGTGGAATTCTCATTATAGCATCAATCTTCTTTATCTCCACCTCATTGCCTCTATGTGACACTATAAAACCCAACAATTTTCCACTATCCACACCAAAAATGCATTTCTTCGGGTTTAACCTCATGTTGTGTTTTTTAATTCTTTCAAAGATTTTATGAAGGATTTGGACATGATCTTGATTAGTTATAGATTTAGCCAAAATATCATCAACATAATCTTCCAAAATGTTGTGTATAAAATCATGAAATATTAGTGTCATCTCTTTGATACACTACTCTAGCATTTTTCAATCCAAAAGGAATGACAACCCACCAAAATATTCTCAAAGGTGTAGTGAAAGTTATCTTGTATTGATCTTTGGGATTAATAAAGATTTGAATTTATCCTAAAAAACCATCCATGAAGGATAATCAAGCATTTCCTATGGTGGAATCTACTATCATGTTGATATTAGGAAGGGGAAAATCATCTTTAAATGATGTTTTTTTTAGATCACAAAAATATGTACACATCCTAATACAATTATTAGGCTTGACCACTACTAGAATGTTAGATATCAAAGGGGAATAATCAATAGGACGGATAAAACCAACATCTAAGAGCTTCTCAATTTTAGCTTTCACCAACAAAGTTATCTCACAATTCATCTTACATAGCTTTTGTCTCATTGGTTTAGCATCTTTCTCAAAAATTATAATATTGTGTGCTACTATCTAAACATCAATACCTGGTATATCTGAATAATTCCAATCAAATATTTCAAGATAATCATGTAATAATGTTGAATGATCTTCTTGTTCATCATCATCAAGACATTTTCCTATTAGATGTATCCATTGGTATGTTTATTGTATCCCCCACAAGTAATTCACTTTGATTTGGAATCTTAGGGATTTGTTGATCTTCATCTTGTTCAATAATACTTGTTTTAGCTTTGTCTCTAAAGTATCCCTTAGTATTTAAACAATAAGTGAATATATGATTGTGATGGTGAGTTAGTAAATTATCATAGACTCCTAAAAATTTTGCTCGAGATTCATCATTTTGAAATTAATCCATTGGCATATCATCACTTGTGGTATCTATTAAATCAGGACACATCAATGTGATAATTTTCTTAGAAGAATCCTTTGTTATTGTGTTTATATTAATTCAAGATTTTTTCTATACTTTTTTTTATCTTTGAAGGATAATATCCAAGACCTCTTTTTTGTTTCTTGTATTTCAAGCTCTATATGAACTATAATGCCTTGTTCTTTCACTCCCCATCCTTTTGCATTATAGCCAAGTTGTTTCAAGAGTTCATATCTTCATCCATAAAGAGCTTCCATTTCTTTCAATGATGGTGGCTTCTCATGATCAATCTCATCATAATTGGTTGTTTAAGTTGTTTCTTCTTCTCTACTAGAAGGTGTTGTCTCAGATACTTGTAATGATTCCACTTCATGTTGTGTTCATACTACTGTTGTTTCTTTTCTATTCTTGATTCTTTTTTTGTGATTTTATATTCTCCCATGAATGTAGGCGTGAAGTCTAATGATCCCCAATCATCATCCAATAGTTTTGTGATCATTGAAGAGAAATTCTCTTTCTCTTCTTCTTGCACCAGTTCTACTTTTGAAGTTGGTATCAATGTTCTCAAAGGACTTTTGATTCCCGATTCAGTTTGCAAACAAATTTTTGATTGTAAGTCCTCTTTAATAGTGTACACCTTTTTTTTATAAGGGTATTTCATTATACAATGAAGTGTTGAACGGACTCTATTCATTTCATCAATTTATGGCCTAACCAAGCGTAGATTATAGGAGAATTCTTGGGGCATGCCATAGATAGTAGTTTGCAATGTGACCCTACTAGCCTTTACATGTAATATTATCACACCAAGCAGTTTCTTTCCCACATTATCAAAACCACTAATAGATAAAGAATCTGAGTAAATTTGAGTCTTGTCAACTCCAAGTTTATCCAAAATTTTTACAAGTACAAACATTCAGTGTCAAATCATTACCAATGAGAGTACAGTTAATGCCAATATTATTAATGCTAGCCAATATAATCAAAGCCTCATTTTATTGTTATATTTCCAATGGAGGGAACTCATTTTGATGAAAAGAAATATCTATATTGACTAAGTTCATACCTTGAATTAGTGTTGCTACATCATTTGGTTATGCACTAGGAGGGACCACAACTTTTTGCAAATTATTTTGAAGCATACTATGATAATTAGGTGATTCATGAATGAGATCAAATAAATAAATCTTATAAAGAGTGTTGTGAAGTTGTTCTAAAATATCATACTCCTTTCCAATATGTGAAGGTAAACAAGGAGCAATAGGAAAAAAATTTGTAGGAAGTGGTATGGATGTAGGAATGGTTTGCGGTTTCCTATTATTCCTTGTGTTTTATGTATGACTGGTGCTATGATAACTTGAATGCTATGAAACATTTTTACTATTGAGTTTCCTTGCAAAATTTAAGATATTTCCTAGATGTTTTGGTTTGTCTTGAGGTGGTCTTATGATAAGCATAGGTTTGTTTTAGTTTTGCAATTTTTGTGAAGGTGGGTATATGATAAGTTGAGGTGTGATTGCATTGACTACTCTTTGTTATGTTTTGGTATTACAAGACTTATTAGATGATCTTGTTGAGATGAAATCCTCAAGGGCTTCATCTAACATGTAAATTTAATCACTACTAAAGGGCTTGAGGGATATGTGTACCTATAGAAAGAGATATAACATGATAAGATGACTATGATGTCTCCAAGGCTAATCATTTAATGTATGCTTGTTGTTAAATTTTGTAGGATGATGCATGGTTTCAACTATTTACAAAAATAAAAACTTAATCTATCCAGAATATACAATGAAAAAAGAAAACAAGTGTCTATACATCTGAAGCTATTAAATATTAAAAAGTAACATAAATAAATTTCAATTTTTTCTATAATGCAAGTAAAAGGTCAATTTTTTTTTAATATGTAGAAACACTATTCCATAATTTTAGAACACAAATTTACGAGTAGAAACATAAAGTAGACACTGATACAAAAATGCATACAAAAGTTTATCATGACACCTATACTAGGACATATTTACCCTTGGGAGAAAGAGTCTTTGCTTAGGATTCTGAAATATGAAAATCTAAGTATTTGTGCTACTATATATATTTACTATTTTTGGTTGCAAAGTGTTACTACAGTGCCAGTATTTTCCAAAATTTTGATAAAACATGTAAATATAATTTTATGACAATGTATGAATAAAATGAAAACTTTTTTAATGCAATTTTGAATGTAATTCTAAGCTAAATGACTGAAACACACCTTAATGTTGTTAGAAATATAGAATAGATTGAATAAACCAAGGAACTTTTTAAGATAAAATCAAAGTTACATAAACTAGGAAAACATAAGAATGTAAACCAAGACTCTGAGAGATTATGCAATGTTGATGTTATAATATTGCATTAAGAGCTTTCATGCTGGAAATATACAATGCAAAGATGCATGAATTAATGCAAGAGTATTGCAAGAATGGATTCAAATACAAGCTAGGTAGTGAGTTTATATAAAAATTAGGATAGGAGGTAGGTGGAAAATCCAACCAATAGGAATCAACCACAAAAAGTGGAGATGGACCACCAAAAGTGAAGGATGCCACCAAAAGTGGAAAATGGTTCCACCCTTTACGGAATGGGACACCTCATCACGTATCTCCTAGTTATTAAATAATAACCTCACTTTATTATCCTAAGCAAGCTTAATTAAGTGTAGGAAGAACCTAAGACTAAGGGAAAATAAATTAACCCACTAGGAATATAAAAACCTACACCAACATCCCCCCTTAAGTGCATCTTAGGAGGATGTAAAAGATTATGGGTCCCAAAAAATGAAGCCATCTTCGATACCCATGTACATATCAAATTCCCCCAAAAAGAAGAAGCCCCATCCCACAAAAATGAACTACACCCCCCATAATAGAGAGATAAATGAAGTGGAAGGACAAAGAAGCCCTCCAAAGAGATCCAATGGTAAATTCTCAAAAATGGATGTAGAAGATGGTCCTTGATCATTGAACAATTTTCCTCCCCTTAAGAAGAAACAAAAAGAAAGGTGTATGTGAGCTATCTCCCCACTCCCAAAAGGAATATGTAGGAAGAAAACTCAAGATGTATGAAGTCTATGAAGTTGGCTTAAGTATCCTCGTGTTGATGCTGAAAATTGTCACAATCAAATCAAGCATTCTAGGCCACAGTAATGTAGATGACAAATCAAGATTTCCTAGAGATTGATGTAGACCATAAGTCAAAGACTCAAGTATCTCCTCTGAAGACATGTCTTCTCCAAATGATGATCCAAATTATCCATACTCATGTCAAACTGTGATGAATGATCATGTAGAGAATGAACAAGAGGGTCAAAGTGTTCCCTCACAACAACTAAAGAAGAATCATCTTCATCAAAGAGAAGATGAACACACTCAATAATATCTCCTTAATCTGCAATATGTGTCTCCATAAAAAATTCTGAAATACCTTTCAAGAGATCATCCCAAGATGAAGCAAGAAGACTATAGATATCTTGCTACAAGAAGTCATTGGAAGCTTTCAGAGAAGCAACTCTAAACTCTGAAGTAGCAATAGTAGATGCAAGGACAAAAGAGTGGTCCTCAAAGAGAAGATGTATGTCCTCAATAGTATCATCTAAATCCAAGATGAGGGACACTACAAACAAGCAAGAGATGTTTGGTAGAAATTGGTCCCAATGAACTGAACCTAAAGAACATAAATGATCATGCTACAATGTACCACTGGAGGCTCTCGATGAAGCATCTCTAGAATCTGAATCTACAAGTGATGTCAATGTAATCTCAACATGAGGATGAGAAGCAAGAGAAGTCATTGTGTCATCTAAACATTCAAGACATGCATAATACTTAAGCTCCTGTAAACTATCATCATCATAGGGTATATTATCTACATCATCAAGTAGAATGAGGCAATCTGCAATAGGATCAATTAGGAATGTAGAAACATGAGGGTCTCCAAACATCTTCCAAATCTTGGTCCAAACTATATACAGGGACATTCAATGCCCAATATAGACAAGAGAGTGTCATAATCAACATGACAACCAATTATTCCTATTACATGATCAATTTTATTACCCCAAACATTCTACTTATCAATTTTTTCTGGTTTAGGCATGAGTCCTTAAGGAAAAAAAATTAGCCATATGAGATATGTTAGAATTCCTTTTTTGCAAGACTCATAATTAGCCTTATCTAGAACTATCATAAAAGGATGAGTAGAAAAATCCATGATATAATCCTCAAATGATTACAAAATAACACCAAAAATGAACATCAATACACTCCCACCCTTTTCACTAGAATCAAAGATCACCCCTATTGGTTCTCCAAATCAAACCAACCAATTGAATCCTATAGACTAGCCACTTTCTAATGATCAGATTCAATGAAAAATTTGGCCAACTGATAGGAAATGGGATTAGAACACATTTCCCCTACACTTCAGGCTCTGTAAGACCTAGGGGTGACCCTTTAGCAATACCTAAAGATTCAAACACACAATTAATAGGATATTGCTTAACAGATAATGCTCTCACAAAGTTATGCTCAAAAACATAAAATATCACTCAACATTGGCAAGATACTGAGTGAATTTCAGAAACTAGCATGGAGACAAAGGTAAACATAACTCAGCAAAACAGAATTGAAATGATTTATGATTTAAATAATTGGGACCAAGCTGAAAATAATAGAAGCATAATAATTGACCAGTGCCAAGAAATGGGCTATGGATTCATATAACCATCTCTTCATCCTACAGTGCTAAACATGCTTTGAAGATATTTGCAAATGTTATCACATTGTGACAACTAGACCACTGAAGCTTTATCTAGTAATTCTTCTTATAAATCCACCTGAAACACAATACTCCTTTCACATTTGTTGAAGCAATTACACTATCCCCCGAACAATAGGCAATAATAAAATGCAACTTTTCATTCATTAAAGAAATTACATCATTCTTAGAATAGAAGACAACAAAATATGTAACTCAAATGCATCAAATGTGCATGAAAAGACTCAGACAAATTTATTATTGAATCCAAAGAGCATTACAGCTCAGCTATGGAGACAATTATCAACTAAAATAAACATGAAAGCATAATTTAGGACACACACTTTCAAATTAATGACTCAGTTACAATCACCCTAGCATTACAATTCTACCCAGAGCTTTTGCTTGCCTTGCAGAGCTTTCAGAAATTGGAACCCTGAATCCTTTACAATGAGAGAAGAATGAGAATATAAAGAAGAAACAAAAGAAGCCTGAAAATCAATCTGTTGATGCCATTTGGTATCTTCATCCATTGTTGATAAAAAATGAAAAGCTTCTCTCTTCTCTCTCATCCTTCAACAAACCTTTGCCTCCAATTTTCAACAACAAATTCACTATGAGAAAACTTCACTCTCAATTTTACCCTGAAGTGAGAAAACTAGCCTTGCCCATGAAAACTCTATTTCTGCTCTTTATTTCCTACTTTATTGCAAAATTTGTAATGAAATATCTGCCTGGGCAAATAAAATATTTACCTTGCCACGTATCTCACCTTTTAAATTTCACATTTAAAATATTATCTCTCATACATTCAGGCAACACTTAAATTTTCCCCACCAAAAGTCTTTAATATCCTTTACATTGTTTGCAAAGACCTTTTAATGTTTTCATGAGATAACATTTAGAACTTTTTTTTTACTCTAAATATCACCTGGGCCCACCATTCACATGAAGACTTCTCTCACACCCCACTGTCTCACGAGACTTAACAAGCATGCAATTTAAAC
>VDFB02000008.1:244260921-244635759 GCA_007258455.2 Sequoia sempervirens | reverse complement strand
AATTCAAATAGTTTGAGTAGTTGATTTCCATGTTGTAGCCTTATGCACAATTATAATAAATTGTGGAAATTGGATTATGTATGTTGAAATTTTTTAGTTTCTTTAAAGGGTTATTGTCTCTTCATATAATGCTATAACAAGAGGAAGGGTCTATGCAATTTTTGAATGTTTTTTTGTTAATCTTGGAAACTTTTATGCTTGATCGGACCTTAATGAACACTACCTGTGGGGAGATTTGAAAGATTGCAATGTGCTTGTATTTAGCCTTTGTTGTTCATTGTCTTTCCAACAATGAGGGGTTGTGGCATTCTATGTCTTATATATCATTCATAGAAAAGGAGTTGGGTTTGAAATGTTGTAAAAGTTTTGTCGCATCACCATTTCATTTTACATTTCCTTCTACCCTTTTCTCCAAAACTCAAAGAAGAGTCGACTTTCTATAAAAATCCTAGAGGTATTTAGTGAGATGCAAATCAGTCCCCCACTCACTGAATTTCCCATAAGGATGTCGGATAGGTGCAAGCTTTGATGATCGACACCTCTCATTCACTTTTAGCTTGTCTTTTTAGTCCGAAGACATATACCTTGAAAAAATTAACCAAGAGTCTAAAAAATTTCATGGTAGAAAATGATGCATTAATGCTTGTTTCAGGAATTATCTCTTGTAAGGTTTTTATGTCTTCATCCATATCTTGTGCATTGATAGTTTTGACTCTAGTTTCATTCTCATGTTGAGCATAATCTGTGTGAATTCTTATTCCACATTAGTATCCTCCTGTTCTGTAACTTCATGTTTGAATTTTTTTTCAATTAGAGGGCTAAGTATGCTCTTTCTCTTCTTACCTATCATCCTAGAGCTACTAGAGGCTTTAACTCTAGTCATATATGTTGATGATGATTTTACTCAAAGAAATAGGGTGAATAAATTCTTCACAGATAAACTGCAAAAGATCCTATCCTTCTTGAAAGATATGGAACAAAGACAATCTAAAAGGAGATTCTACTTTAACAAGAAAAAATATTGGCTTCAGTTCAATCCCAAGTCTCCGGTAATCAGGTCTTGATTGCACTAGGTTCGATCTTGGGTATAATGTGATATTTCTATTAATCTCAAAGGGAATATAGTAAATTTTGGTTTCGTTAAGAATCATATATATCAAATACCAAGTTTTCAATTGGAACTTAAGAAAAAATATCATGAAATTGAAAGATTTGAAATAATATTTCATGAACATCAACAATTTCTTTGCTATCACTTACATAGATTTAGCATTAAGTATTCAATAATTCCATAAGAAATGAAATGTTTTCAACAAATTTCCATCCATTCACTTATTTTTTTGGGAAATTTTCAAAGAATTTAAACATCTATTCTAAAATAAAACATGAAAATACTGAAAATTAAAATTTCCTCCTGATTATTCTCCATGCATGCCCTAAAGAATTAACTAAAATAGAGATAACCACTTTATACAAGTCACTAGATTGCTTCACAACTACATATAAAATGGTGCAATATTTTAAAGAGAGGGGTTTTAGTTTGGAGACTGAGTACGTTCTATATGCACCCTTAAACAACACAACATACAATCTTGTTCAACTGAACTAACAAAACCAACTACAAAAGTTTCATGATATAGGTAGCTATCCAAGTGGCTCTGATATTAATCAATGTCTATGTGCATACAAATTTTTACATTAGAATGATTCAGAAAATAGGGAAAAAGAACAAAACTCAAAGAAGTTTTAGCTCTCCTAACATCCACAAATTTTGAACTTAAAATTAAAATAAAGTAGTAAATGACCTTTTATAGGAACAAGCCCCAAGAGTTCAAACTTAAAGTCTATCCAGAGAATCAGAAATATAAAATTAAAATGTAGCACATGGCACATGCCAACTATCATCAGAATATTCTAGATGAAGTCAAAGCTTTGACTTCGTCAGTAACAACACTTTTCACTTCGTACTCTAGCTCGCTAGACTTCATATAAATCAAAGTTATCAACAATATTCAAAATACTAGATAGGGAATATCTACTAGGACTGGGAACAACCTACAAAAATCAAAACTTGAACAAATATATTTATAACTCCTCTAGTATCTAGTATTCAATTCTTTCTTTCATCATTCAAGACTCAGGCTCTGAGATCTTTTCTTCGCGTTTCTTTAACTGATATTCTTAGAAAGCATTTAACACTTGATGCATATGTCCTTTCAAAATCCCTTCAACCACCTTCCACGTGAGCTTGAGTCTAGTATATTCTTTAGATATATGGAGTACAATACTATTCCTCTGCACTTTGTCTATCTCATATCTAGCTATAGTGTTCCGACACTATATAATCTCATCAATGACCTCTCGAGTGAGAAGTTGAACAAGGTTTATGATTATTCTCGCAATCCATTCTTTGAAGGCTCTAGCTTCTTTACCATCTTGTCCTAGTGTTTGGGGATCATAGCCTTGACATGCTAACATTTCAATAAAGTCCTGATCTTTATCAGCACTTTTCTAAATTCCATAGTGACTTTTTCAAATCCTTCAATGCATTGCATCAACATGTCACTTTCCTATTTCAAATGTTTTTTCCACTTTTCAAGAAATAAAATTTCTTGCTTTGAAATTATATTTCCTTGTATTAATTCTTGAACATCCATTTGCATGAGAATTTTAATATTTCTCCTTTCATCATTAACTTGTTCTTGGTGAGGTATGCATTCATTTTCAAATCTTTTGGACTTTTCTGACCTATGGTATGCTTCCTTATACATCCCTATTACATCTAAAATAAATTATTCTCCCTGTCCCACCTAGTACTTGATTCATTCTTCAAACATATTCATTTTGTGGCAAACTGTTGCAATTGCATCCTCCTGTTCTTGTGACATTAATACTGGTTGTTGGAGCAACTTAGCTTGTTCTTGACTAGATAGGGTAACATATTTTATAAAATGTTCTAAGGTAGAAACCCATTCTTTCAATTCTATTTTCTTATTTTTATACTTTTGTACTCTGGCAACAGTGGCATCCAAGTTCACCTTTATCTCCTCTAACTCTTGCCTCCAAGACAAGTTTCCAAGATTTACACTTGTTATCTTATACTCCTTAGGCATTATTTCATGTCTATTTTTGTCAGTTATGGGAGTAGCTATATGGATCATTCTGCCACCATCTACATTTCTCTATATGATTTGTTTTGCTTTAGCTCTATGCCAAGGTTTAGGAGTGTCTACTTCTTGTATGAAACTATTAAGATCCATAGGTAATACTTGTAATTCCATTGGGTAAGCTAATTCCCTGATCAACTAATCAGGTTCATCTTCATGATGCTCTACCTCTGCAAAATTACTTTTTTCCCTGTTTCCACTTGATTCAGGAAAATCATTTCTTACTTCTTCAATCTTATCTGTCACATCCTCTGAAATAGGAATTTCCTCAATAATTTTTGGCATAGATTCGGGATTACAAGGATTTGGCATTGTCTCCTTTGTTTGAGAATTACATTTTCCTATCTATCCAGATGTTCAACTTTAGTTTCCTAGACGTTACTTTCTTCATTCTCTACTACACCAAAGTTTTCTTCATTTCTAACTTCATCACCTGAAATATGTGCAGCTTCACCTTTCTCAATTTCAACTTCAACATGGTCCTTTTCTATTTTTGTAAAGACTTGTGATTGTTCATTATCATTTGGAACATTCCCAAGTGAAGGTTTGGAATCATAAGTGTCTTCAATAACCATTTCATCAATAGGATCTTGCTCTATAGTCTCCCCTATTTCCATCTCAAGGATATCAAGATTCCTCGCTTATGAAGCAAGTGTTCCTTGTATAAATTCTTCTTCTTCAACATTTATAGGAGTGGACCTTGTATTTGGAATCTCTTCTATCACTAGTTTTACCATGGGTTTATCTTTACATTTCTTTTCTTTTACTTTCTCCAACATGGCACCCCATTTATCCATATGTTCTTTAATTTTGGCTTCATCTATCTTAGAAATGTCCTCCAAAACTGTAGGAGTTCCTCCCAATGCTTGTTTCATACTAGCCATGTTAACAAAAGGAGGAGAAGTAAATAGTGTTGCATCCCTTTGAGATGCAGACTTGGTTTGTGTTCCAATATTTTCTGTTACTCCTACTTCTTCTTCAATAACCGGTTTAACTTTTGTTTTTTCTATAGAGGAAGATGCACCATTGGGGATTACTTTTGGCTTATCTTTTCTTGATTCTGCATCTTTTTTCTTATCAGACATGGCTTTATTGGAACTTCTTGTTTTGAAGCTTTAGGGGTTCTATCTTCATTCCTTATACCAAGAGTTTCCTTACTAGTTTCTCTTCTCTTCTTAGTAGTCTCTCCACTCTCAAATGTAGTTTCATCTCTTTTTTTTCTTCTTTTATCCTTTGGGAATGTGGGTTCAATTCCTCTTTCTCTTAAATCTTTACAAAAATCATTTATCCAATGTTGAGTGTATAATAGAACAGGTCTGGAGAACTCATCAATTGACATCATTTCTTCACCTTCATAATTTGGGTCTAGGATGGGTTCATCATACACTCTATCTTCGTTATAGGCTCTATTCAACAATTGTCCATTATCCTCTTACAACTGATCTTGTATATTATGGAGCATGAGAATTAGACCATATTTTAAAGACAATATTTCATACTTTCTTATTGTTACTCTATGCTCATCTTCACAATTAATCCAATAATATTTTAGGTGTTGGACATGAGCACGATAACTAGCTATATTCTTGGCAATATTCCCCTGAGGTCATAATATATTCTTTGAAGTGGAAAATTCTTAAAATTATATGTTCTCAATTCTTCTTTACACAAGTCAGACACTCTGATTGCATTGCACTTATAATTTCCTATCACAATAGGGGATTTGAAAGAGATCTTCTTGTGAGCATGAGTATAAAGAGCCTGATACAGTTTCAACTATCTCACCAATTCTAATAAAATAATTTTATCTATTGGATACTAGGGCAGCATGAAAGGATGTCCATCAAACCCTTCCATCCTAATGTAGGAGTAAGTGGGGAACTGAATATACCAGTCTCCCATTGGTCTGATAACACCTTGTGCCTCCAAGGAAAATCTTTTGGTTTTATCACCTTCCATCATTCTAACCAACTTCATAGAGAACAAATCATTAACTCTCCTGTAACTCTCTTTGTAGCCATGGATAGTGATCTAGGGTAAATGAGCATATATCAAACTATTCCCAACTTTCGTGCCTAGAGTACCAATCTTTTTCAACCCTTGTTTTCTTTCCTTCATGGCATAGGATTAAATCACATATGAAGGTCCATATAGAAACATTTGGTGTTGGGAAATGCCATTATCTATTCATGTACAATATGTCACTAATAAAATTTCCCCAATGCATTTGCACATGATTTTCCATCATTCTGGATATTGTTATAAACATCCATGGTTTGAATTTACTAGCATCTCATAAACCAAGTGTCCTACTCAGCAGAGTTATAATATCTTGAATCTCTTGGTTGAACATAGACCATTGAATTACTTTGTTTTGTGGTGTAATCGACTCTTAGCACCATTGGGTACTCATAATTTCTTTGTTATGGGCTTTAGCACTTTGATATGTTTTGGCCTTTGCCTTCATGTCAACATTATACATCTGGCTGAAGCAAGAAAGCCCAAATGTGTATGTAATTCCCTTCTATGAAAGGTCTACACAGATTCTTCCCTCTTTTTCAACAACTCTTTTATCTGGGTTAAATAATTCATGCATTGCATAACTAATTCAGGGGCCTCCATTGCTGGTGGAAACCCTCCATTTGAAAATAATTCATTTGCTATAACATTTCTAGTACATTGAGAAGCATTTTCTATAATACCCGAGTGCAGATTTTGACATCAGAAGTCCATCCCATATGAGTGTTTGTAACTACCACATTGCTTGGTGTGGCTTGTGAATTACAATATTTAAATTCATCTTCTGCCCTTACGTCAGAAGTACTCATTTTCACTGGTGTGCTCTAGATTTTCAAATATGTGTCTTGTGTGCGAGTTAAGGTTAAATTTAAACCAAATTTCTTATGATTTATACAACTTTCAATTCACCTTTTGGCTAAATTCAAATCAAATAATGAATCAAAATTTCAATTTCTAAAGGGAAATACCAACTTTTTGAGATTTTCATGTATGAAAATAATTAATAGAAAATTAGTTATTCGATACATACCTAGTTCTGGTTGATAAGGTTAATATTCACATAATGGAACTCCAAAATCCTTGGTAGTTGTTTTCTCAATTTCTCAAAATTTACCTCTCCTTGTGTGCTAGTATTATCTCATTATTTCAATGTCCTTTGCAAATTTTTTATATGACACAAAGTAGAGTGTTACAAAAGTAATTGCATGCTTAAGGTGGTGCCAAGTACATGGGGGTAGTTCACCACCTTCATTAATTACATGTTATATGGCATTAATTCCTCGAATAAAGGTCTAATCATTACAATTTAGGGTTCGAATTACGAATTCCTAGATTTTTGCATGGGCTCGCTACTAGAGGAGAAAGATAGCATGATGATCATACGTGGAACTTGGGTGTCACTTTGATCATTGGAAAGACATAAGTCATTAAAGATATGTGATCAATTTGTGATCATCGGGATTAGAACCTCTGATATCAACTTTTAGGAGATATACCAGAATCTGGTACACTTACCTTTGAGCCTCAGAGAAAACTGAAACAAAAGAAAAGACTAAGAATCAGGTTCAAGAGAGATTACAATGTTTCAAAATAGAACCTCCAATTTCTAAGTTCTAAATGAAAGAAACTACTGAACTCTGATACAAGGAAAGAAAGAGGGAATCACCGAGATTAGCACTTTTGTTATCACATTTTAGAGACAGACTAGAATCCAAGAAACTTACCTCTGAGCCTCAGAGAAAATTGGAATAGAAGAAAAGACTGAGAATAGGGTTCAAGAGAGATTACAACATTTAAAAAAAAAACCTCTAGTTTCTAAGTTTTGAATAAAAAGAAACTACTCGACTCTGAGACAAGGAATGAAAGAGGGAATCACTGGGATTAGCGCTTCTGGTGGATGACTTACCAGGTGGAGCTAGGATCAACTGAAGATGCAATCCACTTTGACGCAACCACACAACTCTAGGATTCCTATTCCTGCTAATATATTAAACATTGTGACAAAATCGAAACACTGAACCTGGTAAAGAAAAAAAAGAATAAAACAAGGACAAAGAAAAATTGAAAATGAGACCAACAACTAACCAAGTCATAGAATGATGCCAAAGCAAATGAAATTGAAAGGGAATAGGAAAGAAAAGGGGGTCCACATTTTTCCAAAGGGTAAAATGGGGCATGTTGTGAGACCACACAACAATTAACCAACAAAACCAAACAAAATAATAGAAAAACAATTATGGATCTAACATCAGTGCACCAAATTTTTTTAGTCTTGTAATTATAAATCATTGGATCCTTATTCTAACATTCAAATTTCACTTTGACTAGCATGCAAGATTAAGTATTACTAAAATCACATGTGTGTAATTGGTTATTTCCGCTATAGTAAACTTAGAAATAGCAATTATTTGCATTAACCTAGATAATATGACAATTCCATTTAAGCCAACTAGGGATAGAGCCTTGCTACCAGTCAAGTTTCCATAGCCCCGACAAGGTTATCTTTGTAATTCCCCTCAAACATAGCTCTACTACTAGCCAGGCGTCTATAGCCCCGATAGAGTTATTTGGATAACCTAAAGAGTTTTTTTTTTATTTTATTTTTTTTAGACATTGCAATGATAGCTCATTTTTCAACTTTTGATATTTCAATGATAGCTCATTTTTCAACTTGTAGGAAATGAAGCCCACTATTAGGTTGGAAATTACAGTGGTAGCAAAGGTAGTCTTTTGATTTTTTAGCCAATGTAAATTATTGTTATCATAAATTTCACTAAAATTATTTAAATGTGTGTGTTTGTAGCTCAGTTCATCAACTGAATGATTCATGCTAACCAGAGTATAAAGAATGGAACAATTCTCACACAATTTATAAATAAAGAACTATTTTTAGTGAAGACATAGATCAAATTTCTAGAATTGATTTTCTATTAACCTGTTCACCTTTAAAAGTTGTCAATCATTGTAAAATCCAATGATGCGACACCCCAAAAAAATAAAAACAAAGGAAAAATATGGGTATTTACAAAAATATAGTAAAAAGTTCTAACCTAAAAAAAAAAAACTATTTACAAAAACAAATTTTTTTTTGCAAAACTATTTACCTATGACTGGCAATGATGCTTTAGGAATTTCCCATTGACAAGCAATGTGATATATTCACTAGTCAAATACTTCAATCTATAGGTACTATCACCCAAGATTTTAGAAACTTGATATGAGCCTATCCACAACTTATCAAACTTACCATGTTCACCTTTTCATTCATAGGATTTATTCCAATACAGGACCAAGTTAGCTATTCTAAAAGTCTTTAATCTAGCCCTTTTATCAAACCATGTTTTTACCACAGATTGATTCCTAGAAAAATTATCTATAGCTCTTGTATTTTTTTATCTAAATGCATTAATTGTAATAACCGAGCTTCAGTTTGATCATCCAATCTGATATATTCCTGTGCAAACTTCCAAGTAGGGATTTTTAAATTTATTGGTAGTATAGGATCTACCCCATAAACTAAATGATAAGAAGAATTCCCTAACATAGCTTTTATCCTAGTGCGGTCTACCCATAGGGTGAATTTTAGTAGAGAATATCATTCCATAGGATTCTTTTTGATCAATTTTTTAATTATATCCAACAAATTTTTATTTGATGATTCATCTAATCCATTTCCCTGCGGATAATAGTTAGATGAGAATTTTTAATACCATATTCAAATTCCCAATTAGAAAATTTTAATGAAGAAAAGGTAGGGCCATTATCACATACCAGTGCATATGGTACTCCAAACCTGGTGATGAGATTTCCTTCCAAGAATTTGATTACTACTTCTATAGTGCATTATTTGCTGGGACATGCCTCTTTCCATCTGGTGCAATAATTTGTAGCAGTCAGTATAAATCTATGGATTGAAAATGATGGAGGATTGATAGTTCCAATAAAATCTAGTCCCCATTGTGAAAAGGGACACATTTCCATCACTGGTTGTAGTGGTTGAGCAATGAATCTTCCTTTGTCTAATGCAATTTGACATATATAGCAGTGTTTCACATGTTCATAAGTATCTTTGAAAATTGTTGGCTAGTAGTAACTAGCTCTCAAAATGAGGTGTGCAGTAGCTAAAGGTGCTCCATGAGCCATTCCAAATTTATCATGTAGTTCCTGCAACACTTTGTTTTCTTATGTTCCATTCAAGCATCTTAAATATATTCCTTCATGGTTTCTTTTGAAAAGAGCTCCTCCTTTGATCATATAACATTGCGACTTTATCTTAAGAGCTCTTCTTGGATTCCTCTACATGTGATTTGGAAAAGTATGGCTGACCAAATAATTCCATGTATCTGAATACTAGTCTTCTTGGTCTTTTACATGCAAATTATATTGTTGACTTGAAATTTGTGGATCTATTTCTGCAGTAGACCTAACCAAAGCTTGTACCTAGAAAAATTTCATGGATATGATTTCTAGATCAAATTCCTATAGGATGGTGACCCATTTGGCTCTCTTTTCTCTAAGCTCACTCTGTGTTAACAACATCTTGACTGTAGAATCTGGAACAAGAGCTTTGACTATACTCCTAAGGATGTAGTGTCTAAATTTTCATAATGCTTTGACCAAAGCAAAGGCTTGTTTTTCAACATCTTTATATCTCAGCTCTGCTTCTTTGAATGGAGCACTCATAAAAGAAATTGGTTTATCTTCTTTATTCTTTCCCTTCTGTGTTAGTACTGCTGCATAAGTATGACCAGAAGCAAAAGAGTAAATATAAAAAGGTTTAACATAATCTAGAATTACCAATATTGGAGCTTCTATGATTGCAGTCTTTATATTTTTGAAGGCGATCTTATCTTCATTTGTCCACTCTATCTTCACATCTTTCTTTAACATATCATTGAGTGGTTTCACTATTACGACAAATCTGGTAATAAATTTTTGAACAAAATTAATCTTACTAAAATACGATTTCAATTATTTCTTACTTCCTGGGGGTTGTAGTTTAAGTAATGCACTCACTCTGTCTGGGTCTATCGAAATACCTCATTAAAAAAAATAGGTCCCAATAAATTACCTTTAGTTACCCCAAAAATATATTTTTTAGGATTTAGTGAAACTCTGTAAGTTTCACACTTCTGTAATATCACTTTGAGATCTTGAACATGATCTCTTATATCTTTTGAAAATACTATGAGGTCATCCATGTAAATAATAATTCATTTTCCTATCAACTCACGAAAAGCATAATCCATGTCTCTTTGAAATGTAGCTCCAACGTTTATCAGTCTAAATGGAATCCTTTTGTAAGAAAAAGTTCCCCACTTTGTGGTGAAAGTTGTTTTCATCTGATCTTCCCTTGCTACCATTACTTGATTATATCTAGAGAATCCATTTGAAAAAATAAATCATCTACGAACTACTGACTATTTTTAGCACTTCTTCTAGTGAGGGAAGTGGATAATTATCTTTCTCAGATGCCTTATTGAGATTTTGGAAATCCAAACACAACTGTATGTCTCCATTCTTCTTTCTTACACAAACCAAATTTTCCACCCAAGTAGAATGTCTGATAGGAAAGATTATCTTAGCTGATAAATTTTTTTGGACTTCCTTTTGTATTAATGGTTCTAAGAGTGCATTTACTAGCCATTGTTTCTACTAGAAAGGATTTGCATCAGGCTTTAATGGTATTGTATGAGTAATGATGGAAGTATCATAAGTTTTCAAATCTTCATATGTCCAAGCTATAACCTTGCAATAGTCTTTAAGCGCTTGAGCAATATTTCTTTTCTCTTCCTCAGTACACACCTTTCCTATTAACACATTCTTAGTATCTTCTTTAGTATGAAAATTATATAATTCAGATTGTCCTCTATCACTTCGGGAAAAATATTTCTATTTGATTACCTAATCCATGTCAAATAATCATTTTAACTCAATTATTTCTTTTGGAATATTATTATCTCTAATTTGAGATAATTCTTCATCTTGAATTTCTCCATTAGGGTGATTTGTATCTTCAATTATTTATGCTTTGAAAATACCAGAATTAGTGATGAATTAGTGATGAATTCCAATATATGTTGGTCATCTTTAAACACCTAAAAAATTAGTAACATTATCAGGAACTAAGGGTAGCTGCACTAGCTCGATTGTGAATCTCTTCAAATCATATGCATCTAGAGGTTCTAGAATACTAGCAGTAGTAGCCAAAGAATTGTCTCTTTGATTAAATCTTCTTGGGATATGATTAATGTTGAATGCTTCAAAATTTTCTATTAAATCTCATACTTTATGTGGGTAATTAAAAAATTGCTTGTAATGACAAATGTACTGTTTTTGAACTTATCTGACCACTAATTCTGAATCATTGAATAACTTGAGGATTCTAACCTTCTTCTTGATTGTGAGGATCAGGACATGTATAAGGGCTTCATATTCTACAATGTTGTTAGTACATTGAAATTGTAACCGATATGCAGCAAGAAAAGATTTACCTTCTCGGTTGATGAGTTCAACTTTGATTTCAATTCCTTGTTTCAATTTGGATCCATCAAATTTAAGAATCTAGGCTTGATCATTTGTAGCTTGTAATTTATTATTGTTCAATGTCGTAGAACAAATATTTTTAGTCTACATAGCATGAACTCCATTTTTATGCGTTGTTGACTCAAACCTTTTTATCTTGTCATTTTCTAGACAATACTAATTTTTGATTCTATGATTTATCTCCAGACACATCACACAACTATTTTTTGAGTGTTCAACATTATGTAACCTACACCAATCCTGTAATAACAAAATTTTTAGTGAGATTATGATTTTATCACTCCTCTGAGCTTCTATAACAATATTCTTCCAAAATTTATCATAAGGACTATTTTCTTCTTTAGAAGAATCACAATCCGATTCAATTAAAACATTTATTCTAGGAGTTAATTGATTAGGTTTTCTAGCATCACATGTAAATACTTCCTCCATTTTGACTCCTGAACTTTGAATTTTGTAAACTACGGGTTCTACATCAATATATAGAACTTCATTTTTTTATTATAATCTATGATCATGTATTTCATACGTGGTTCCTTTTCAATTCTAGTTTGATTAGAAAATCCTTTCCATGGTAACCATATATGTGAGAAATCAGTACCCATACATCCATTCAATGTTTTCAACCAATCTCTACTCAATAACATACCATAAGTATTAGGTATCTCAACAACTTGAATGTCTATATTATATTGAATTCTAGGGTCCGATGCTAATTGCATGTGAATATTAGTCAACTCTCAGACTACATTTACTTTTGTTTTATCAAGTTGAGTGACCTTGTTTAAAGAACTTGTTGGAGTTAATCCTAACATCTTAGATATAGACAAAGGAATCACTTCAGTAGACGCTCCAGAATCTACTAAAAAATTATGAATATTTTTACCAAATATTCTCAAAGTGAGTAAGAATTGTGGAGACTCCAATTTTCCTTTGTAAAAGGCTACTTATGCATTTTCTATAGGAACGATGTTCGTATCCTTTGTCTTGGCTTGATTATCTTTAACCTAAGTTTCTTTAAACTTTACTTCTTTTGGAAGATGTTCTAGAGTGTTTAAGAAAGCTTTCCTGATCACAAGTGTTTTAAGCAATTCTGATAAAGGCTGATTTTTACCTTTTTTATTTCTTTCGCTAAATAGGTAGTCAAATTGTTTTGGTCAGTGGAATCTACCTTTCTATTTTTTGAAACATTTAATGAATTGTAATGAGAGGTCACCTTGGGTAACCCTGGGTTATTGTTCAATTTATCATCAAGTGGAGTATTAAAATTACTAGGCGAGATTGATGTTGTTAATGGCCCATTGAATTTACTTCCACTACTGGCATTACTTCTCAAGTTATAATTATTTCCTTTCTGATACTGTTGAAAAGCATGAATTTTATTGACTTCTTCCTGAGGTTCATTTTCATCTTGAAAGGGAAAATTATGTCTCTAATGTCATAGTTGAATTATCTCCCTCATATTTGCGAGTGTAACTTGTGACAACAATAGGCAGTTTGACTCGTTCATAAATTTCAAGGACTAAAGAAGAGTCATATCCTATTGGAACTAACTCATTTCCCTTATGAGGATGAAAGTCACACTTCTCGTTATAGTTTGTAGTAGCTAGAAAAATGTCTGAAGCAATTTTGAACTATGAACAATCTACTTCAACATGAGCATTTGTATTATGAATCCTACACCAATTATTCATAGCGAGATCAACTAAATTCACTTTTGATGTGGATCTTTCATCAATAGGATTAGTGTTATATAAAGGTGCTGAAACTCCTCCATTATTAGGTCATGTAAATTCCAAGGTCTAGATGGTCTAAGAGTGTTATACATCCGATTTTATGAATTTTGGTTGTTACTTTGAGCATAAAATCTTTGATTTTTTAATTGTGTAACCTTTGTGGTTAGTCTTTTGAGTTGAGCTATAATTTATTTCATGCCTTCCTTTTCCTCTAAAATCTTGATATTTTGATTTTCTTGAGTTTGCTAGAATTTTTTTTTTTGCTAGAACACAACTTTGTGATAGTTGGACCAGGGTGAGGGACTAAAGCTTGACTATTTCCTAGTTGAAAGAAAGTATTCTGAGGAAATGTCCCATTCTAGACCACTAAAGGATAAACATTAAGAGTTATAGGATGACTTAGAGGGACTTCATTTACGTTTAGGGTAGGGTAATTATTCAATCCATTTCTGCCATTAGCAGATGATCCATTTTTGAGGTTTTTCATTTCCAAATTCACACTCACGACTTCAGCATAGGCTTTGGGTAAAGTAGCAGGAGGATTTTCACTTTGCTTCACAAACATAGCAGTTAAAGGATCTACTGTTGTATACTAAATGGTGATAGTGGACAAACTATCTACTACGTAAGGTGCATGCAACCTAGAATAATCCTTTTGAAACCTATCATTAAAAATAGTTATAGGTTCTCCTTCTAATCTTTTGATTTGAGAAAATTGATGATACAACAAGGTAGCGTCAGTAGGTGTTCTAAATTTGACTAAGAATTGATTTTCAAAGTCTTGCCACGATCTAATAGAATTACGAGGTAAGTTGATATACCACTGGTAAACTTCATCACTTAAGGTGTATGGGAACAACCTACATACGCCATCTTCATGTTGAATCCTATCTCTAAAGCACGTATCCTTAAAGATACTAATATGTTCTTCCACATCTTTATGACAATAATATTTACGGCACAACTTATCAAGATTTTTTGGTAAATCATTGTACACAACAAATTGAATTAGTGACTCTATGTTAAAGAATGTCATCCCTATGGAGGGTGGTGGTACAACAATAGTCGGATTTTGCAGACTCGCACTCACACTTCTAGACTTTTGAGGCCTGGATGATGTTCAACCACTAAGATCAACTAAATTCACACAAGGATCACTACATCAGGATCTAGTAACTCTACGAAAATCCATTTTAAAACTTAACAAAGCCAAAAGACAACAATAGGGCCTCCTAGGACCAGTTCTTGATGATGATTTTACTCATAGAAACAAGGCGAATAAATTCTTCACAGATGAATCGAAAAGAGCCTATCCTTCTTGAAAGATATCAAACAAAGACAATCTAAAAGGAGGTTCTGCTTTAATAGGAAAAAAGATTGGCTTCAGTTCAATCCCAAGTCTCCGGTAAGCAGGTCTTGATTACACTAGGTTCGCTCTTAGGTATAATGTGATATTGTTGTTAATCTCAAAGGGGATAAAGTTAACTTCAATTTTGTTAATAATCATATATATCAAATAATGATTTTTCAATTGGAACTTCAGAACAAATCTCATGAAATTGAAATATTTGATATAATATTTCATGAACATCAACAATTTATTTTATATCACTTAAGTAGATTTAACATTAAGCATTCAGTAATTCCATAAGAAATGAAATATTTTCAACAAATTTCTATTCATTCACTTATTTTTTTGGGATATTTTCAAAGAATTTAAACATCTATTCTAAAATAAAACATGAAAAATACATAAATTTAAAATTTTCTCCTGGTTATTCTCCATGCATGCCCCAAAGAATTACCTAAAACAAATCAAACCGATTTATATTTCACTAGAATGCTTCATAACAACATATAAAATAGTGCAATCTTTTAAAGAGAAGGGTTTTAGTTTGGACACCAAGTAGCTTTTGTATGCACCCTTAAATGGCACCATATATAGTCTTTTTTGGTTGAACTAACAAAACCAACTACAAAAGATTCATGAGATAGGTAGCTATCCAATTGGATTTGATATTAATCAATGTCTACGTGCATACAAAGTTTTGCGCTATAATGATTCATAAAATAGGAAAAAGGAACAAAAATCAAAGAAGTTTTAGCTCTTTCGACATCCCCAAATTCTAAACTTAAAATTAAAATAAAGTAGTAAACGACCTTTTATAGGAACAAGGATCGAAGAGTTCAAACTTAAAGTCTATCTAGAGAATCAAAATTAGCATATTAAAATGTAGCATGTGGCACATGCTAACTATTATCAGAATATTCTAGATGAAGTCAAAACTTTGACTTTGTCAGCATCAACACTTTTCACTTCATACTCCAGCTCACTAGACTTCACATAAATGAAAGTTATCAACAATCTTTAAAATACCAGACAAAGAACATCTATGGGGACCAAGATCAACCTACAAAACTTAGAACTTGAACAAATATGTTTATAACTTCTCTCGTATCTTGTTCTTTCTTTCATCATTCAAGACTCGGGCTTCGAGATCTTTTCTTCACCTTTCTTTGACTAACATTCTTGAAAAGTATTTAACTCTTGATGCATATGTCCTTTCAAAATCCCTTGCACCACCTCCCATGTGAGCTTGAGTCTAGTGTATTGTTCAAATATCTAGAGTACAATATTATTCCTTTGCATGTTGTCTATCTAGTATCTAGCTATAGTGTTCCTGCACTATATAATCTCATCAATGACCTCCCGAGTGACCAGTTGAATAGGGTCTTTGTTTATTCTCTCAATCCATTCTTTGAAGGCTCTAGCTTCTTTACCATCATGTCCTAGTGTTTGGGGATCACAGCCTTGACATGCCAACATTTCATTAAAGTCTTGATCTTTATCAAGAACTTTTCTACATTCCACAATGACTTTTTCAAATCCTTCAATGCATTGCATCAGCATGCCACCTTCCCATTTCAACTATTTTTTCCCCTTTTCAAGCAATAGAATTTCTTTCTCTGGAATTATATTTCCTTGTATTAATTCGTGAACATCAATTTTCATGAAAATTTCAATATTTCTCCTTTCATTATTAACTTGTTCCTAGCGAAGTCTGCATTCATTTTCAAATCTTTTGGACTTTTCTGACCTATGGGATGCTTCCTTATACTTCCCTATTGCATCTAAAATAAATTCTTCTCCCTCTCTCACCCAATGCTTGATCCATTCATCAAACATATTCATTTTGTGGTGAACTACTGCAATTGCATCCACCTATTCTTGTGACATTAGTACTTGATTTTGGGGAAACTCATCCTATGCTTGACTAGATAGGGTTAGGGATTTTATAAAATTTTCTTAAGGTAGCAACCTATTCTTTCAATTCTCTTTACTTCTTTTTATACTTCTATACTCTAACAATAGTGGAATCCAAGTTCACCTTTATCTCCTCCAACTCTTTCCTCCAAGGTGAGTGTCTAATATTAATACTTGTTATCTTATACTCCTTAGGTGTTATTTCATGTCTATTTTTGTTAGTCAACTAGGAGTAGCTTTATGGATGGTTCTTCCACCATCTACATTTCTCTATATGACATGTTTTGCTTTAGCTCTAAGCCCAAGTTTAGGAGTATCTACTTCTTGTATGAAACTATTAGATCCATAGGTAATACTTCTACTTCCATTGGGAAAGATAATTCCCTGATCAGACAGGTGCATCTTCATCATGCTCTAACTCTGCAACATTACTTTGTTCCTAATTTCCACTCAATTCAAGAACATCGTATCTTACTTCTTCAATCATATTTGTCACGTCCTCTAAAATAGGAATTTCCTCAACAATTTCTGGCATAGATTCAGGATTACCAAGATTTGGCACTATCTCCACTATTTGAAGTCTTACATTCTCCTATCTATCCAAATGTTTAACTTCAATTTCTTGGACGTTACTTTCTTCATTCTCTACTACACCAAGGTTTTCTTCATTTCTAACTTCATCACCTGAAATCTGTGTAGCTTCACCTTTCTCAATTTCAACTTCAACATGGTCCTTTTCTATTTTTATAAAGACCTGTGATTGTTCATTATCATTTAGAACATTCCCAAGTGAAGGTTAGGAATCAAAAGTGTCTTCAATAATCATTTCATCAATAGGATCCTGCTATGCAGTCTCCCCTTTTTCCATCTCAAGGATATCAGGAATCCCCGCTCCTAAAGCATGTGTTCCTCATATAAATTATTCTTCTTCAACATTTATAGGAGTAGACCCTATATCTAGAATCTCTTCTATCACTATTTGTACCATGGGTTTATATTTACATTTCTTTTCTTTTACTTTCTCCCACATGGCACCCCATTTATCCATCTGTTCTTTAATTTTGGCTTCATCTACCTCAAAAATCTCCTCAAAAACCGTAAGAGTTCCTCCCAATGCTTGTTTCATACTAGCCATGTTAACAAAAGGAGGAGAAGTAAATAGTGTTGTAGCCCTTTGAGATGCAAACTTGGTCTAGGTGCCAATATTTTCTGTTACTCCTGCTTCTTCTTTGATAACCGGTTTATATTTTGGTTTTTTTGTAGAGGAAGATGCACCCTTGGGTCTTACTTTTGACTTATCTTTCCTTGATTCTGCATCTTTTTCCTTATTAGATGGCTTTATTGGAACTTCTTTTTTGAAGCTTTAGGGGTTCTTTCTTCAATCCTTATACTAGGAGTTTCCTTACTAGTTTTTCTTCTCTTCTTAGTATTCTCTCCAATCTCAAATACAATTTCCTCTCTTTGTTTTTTTCTTTTATCCTCTAAGAATATGGGTTCAATTCCCCTTTCTCTTAAATCTTTACAAAAATGATTTATCCAGTGTTGAGTGTATAACATAATAGGTCTAGAGAACTCATCAATTGACCTCATTTCTTCACCTTCATAATCTAGGTTTGGGATGGGTTCATCATACACTCTATCTTTGTTATAGGCTTTGTTCAAAACTTGTCCATCATCCTCTTCTAATTGATCTAAGATATCATGGAGCATGAGAATCCGAGTAGATTTTAAAGACAATCTTTAATACTTTCTTATTCTTACTTTGTGCTCATCTTCACAATTAAGCCAATAATCTTCTAGGTCCTGGACATGAGAATGGTAACCAGCTATATTCTTGACAATATTCCTCTTAGGGTCACAATATATTCTTTGAAGTGGAAAATTCTCAAAATTAAATGTTCTCAATTCCTTTTCACACAAGTCAGACACTTTGATTGCATTGCACTTATAATTTCTTATCACAATAGGGAATTTGAAAGAGGCCTTCTTACAAGCATGACTATAAAGAGCCTGAGATGGTTTCAACTATTTCACCAATTCTAATAAAATAATTTTGTTTGTTCGATACCTGTGAAACATGAAAGTATGTCCATTAAACCCTTCCATCCTAATGTAGGATTAAGTGGGAAACTGAATATACCAACCTCACATTGGTCTGATAACACTTTGTGCCTACAAGGACAATCTTTTGGTTTTATCACCTTCCATCATTCTGACGAAGTTAATAAAGAACAAATCATTAACTCTCTTGTAACTCTCTTTGTATCCGTGGATAGTGATCTGGGGTAAGTGAGCATATATCAAACTATTTCCAACTTCCCTACCCAGAGTACCAATCTTTTTTAACCCTTGTTTGCTTGCCCTCATGGCACAAGAGAAAATCACATATGAAGACATATAGAAATATCTGGTCTTGGGAAGTTTCATTATCTATTCATGTAATTTATCACTAATAAACTTTCCCCAATGCATTTGCATGAGATTTTCCATCATTATGGATATTATTAGAAACATCCAGGGTTTGAATTTACTAGCATCTTGTAAACCAGCCGTCCTACTCAGCAGATTTATAATATCTTGAATCTCTTGGTTGAACATAGACCTTTGAATTACTGTGGTCTGTGGTGGAATTGGCTCTTGGCAGCATTGGGTACTCATAATTTCTCTATTATGGGATTCAACACTCTGATATGTTTTGGCCTTTGCCTTCATGTCAACATTATACATCTGGGTGAAGCAGGAAAGCCCAAATGTGTATGTAATTCCCTTCTATGAAAAGTCTATATAGACTCTCCCCTCTTTTTGAACAACTCTTTTATTTGGGTTATAATAATTCATGCATTGCATAACTAATTCAGGGGCCTCCATTGCTGATGGAAGCCCTCCTTCTAAAAATAATCCATTTGCTATAACATTTCTAGTGCATTGAGAAGCATTTTCCTGTAGTACCCGAGCGCGAATTTTGACATTAGAAGTCCATGCCATATGAGTGTCTATAACTACCACATTGATTGGTATGGCTTACAAATTGCATTATTTAAATTCATCTTCTTCCCTTGCATTAGAAGTACTCATTTTCATTGGTGTGCTCTGCATTTTAAAATATGTATCTTGTGTGTGAGTTAGGATTAAATTTAAACCAAATTTCTTACAATTTATACAACTTAAATCAACTCACCTTTTGGCTAAATTCAAATATAAGAATGAATCAACATTTCAACTTCTAAATGGAAATACCATCTTTTCAAGATTTTCATGTATGAAAATAATTAACAAAAAATTAGTTATTCGAAACATACCTAGTTCTGGTTGATAAGGATAATATTCATAGCATGGAACTCCAAAACCCTTGATAGTTGTCTTCTCAATTTCTAAAAATTTACCTCTCCTTGCATGCCAATATTATCTCGTTCTTTCAATGTCCTTTGCAAATTTGTGACATGACACAAAGTAGAGTGTTACAAAAGAAATTGCATGCTTAAGGTGGTGTCATGTACATGGAGGTAGTTCGCCACCTTCATTAATTACCTGTTATAATGAATTAATTTGTAGAATAAAGGTGCAATAATTACAATTTAGTATTCAAATTATGAACACCTAGATTTTTGCACGGGCTTGCTACTAGAGGAGAAAGATGGTGTGATGATCATACATGGCACTTAAGTGTCACTTTGATCATTGGCAAGACATAAGCCATTAAAGATACATGATCAATTCATGATCACTGGGATTAGAACCTCTGGTATGAAGTTTTAGGAGACATACCAAAATCTGGTGCACTTACCTTTGAGCCTTAGAGAAAACCAAAACAAAATAAAATATCGGGAACTAGGTTCAAGAGAGATTACAACATTTCAAAACAAAACCTCCAATTTCAGAGTTTCAAATAAAAGTACTTTGATACAACGAAAGAAAGAGGGAATCATCAGGATTAGCACTTCTAGTATCAAATTTTAGGATACATACCAAAATTTGGGACACTTACCTTGGAGCCTTAAAGAGAACTAGAATAGAAGAAAAGACCAGGAACCAGGTTCAAGAGAGATTACAATGTTTCAAAACAAAACCTCTGATTTCCAAGTTCTGAATAAAAAAGAAACTATAGGACTTTGATACAAGGAAAGAAAGAGGGAATCACCAAGATTAGCACTTCTAGTGGATGACTTACCAGGCGGTGCTAGGACCAACTGAAGACACAATTCACTTTGACACAACTTCACAACTATGTGATTCTGGTTTCCGGTAATATATTAAACTTCGTGACAAAACTAAAACGCTGAACCCAGTAAAGAAAAAATAAGAATAAAACAAGGACCAAGAAAAATTGAAAATGAGACCAACAACCAACCAAGTCACAGAATGACCCCAAAGAAAACGAAAGTGAAAGGGAATAAGAAGAAAAAGGGGTTCCACATTTTGCAAAAGGGAAAAATGTGGCATGTTGTGAGACCACACAACACTATCTTCTAACTTTGATTTTCTAAGGTCTTTGGGGCTTGCTAGAAGAACTTTTGCATAGTGAACAACTTCCACCTCAAACACTTCATAGTCTATTTCAAATATACAAATAGTTCTAGGCTCAATTGCATCCATGAAGCAAAATTTAGTGGAGATAAGAAAGTTAATGTCTCTTAAGTATCTTGCAACCACAATCTTAGGAATTCATATTATTTCATTCATTTTCCTTTTAAAAATTCTAAAGAACGCTACAGAGCATCATCTCGAGCATCCAAACATCTAAGGTTTTTCAAATTTGTTTCTTTTTTATGTGCAACAAGTTCTATGCTTGTGTAATTTACTTTTCCAACCACCAACCAGTACTTCCTTCATGAAGTAGAAAATTAGACAGATCACCAATGTTCCATACCTGAATGTATGCTTCTTATTCTTCTTGATCTCATTCAATTTTTTTAGTAAATGTTGTTAGAGTAATTCATAAAGTTCATAATCAACACCACATTTAATCATATCTTGTGCCACATGGATGATCATGGTAGAGACTACTTTGTCTCTATTTGGGCAATAGATCTTGTGACCTATAAGCATTGCAACATACTGGACTGTCGAGTTAATAATTGTGTCCAAAGTGAGTTCTTTTTGAACAAGGGTAGCACTTTTCTTCTCCATTATATCCTTGAATTTAATATATTTCTATCTAGAACTAATCTAGAGGACCATAAACTAGTTACATCTCTGATTACTTCCTTGGTTATTGAGTATGATCCATCAATCCATATAGATTCATCATGAATTTTTCTCAACACCATTCTAGTGTATTTCTCTTTCTCTTCAAATGATGGAAACTTTCACCACGCATACATCCTCTTCTCACTTAGGGCTTTGTATTCTAGTTTTAAGGTGTTATCATTTTCTTTTAATTCATCTACCCATAGAATAAATAATCTTATAGAGGAAACTTCTTCTATTTTCCCATGAATATATGCTTTAATCTCCTCATTCGGTAAAACTCCAAAGGGAGTGCTAGAGAATGCACCTAAGGGATCTTCTAACAACACTTTTCCAGAATGTATTTTAAGCTCAAATTGCATTCTCTGTGAGATGTATGCAACCTTTGGTACCTCCATTAAATTTAAATTTCTTTTAAAGAAATTGTTTGGAAGACTAGAATATGCAAAATACCTCTTAATTAGCTCAACGAACTTAGGGTTTTGATGTTCAGCTACTAGGGGAGATGCATTGAACCCTTCAATTTGTTCTTCTACACCTATCTTTCCCTTCAAATGTGTATAGTGAAATGGATTTATCTTCCCAAGCACACTTTTAACTCTTTGATTTGATCCATTTCAACAATAAATGATTTAGACAAAAAGTTGGTAGACTTTGAACCTTTGTATGCATAGTCAATTTTCAGAAGCTTTGCAAATTGCCACATTAGAATATTTTCTTTCGTATTTTTCACCAAAAGATTATTACTATTCATCTCCATCTTACATCTTCACATCAAGCCATGACAATCGTATTGACAAGGGGTTATATGATTTTTAGGAAAGCTCCCCTTAAGCCATAGCTCTAGCCTTAGTTACCATAGGAACCATCTGCACCAGAGATTGACTAGTTCATCTTTCTTCATAGGATCATTTTTCCTTGTCTTTTTATTTCTGAAAAATTTAGCAATATGTCCAGGCTCTCTATAGTTGTTACATATGATATTTCTTTGATCATTACTTCTTTCATTTATTTTGAATTTACATTGATTATCTTTGTGTCCAAATCTATAGCTTGTCTAGTAGTAAACACTAAAAGATTGAATCATCCTACCATTGTTGTAAATATTCATCAGTTGACTTCTACATTCACTTGCTTTATATCAGAATTTCTTGCATGTAAAGCATTGTCTAGTAAAATATGAAACATTCTAATTCATTATGTTTCTACATTCCATAGCTCTATGTCCAAATTTATTACAAGAATAGTTCAAAAACCATTGAAATATTGGTACCTTTGAGCATTTGGTTATCTGATAGGGGGTCTTCTAGCATTTCTTATTTGATTCCAAAATTTTCCATAGTTCCTCTTATCTTCAATTTTCGCTGCTTCATTGATCTTCTTTGCATTAGATGGTTGAGCTACTTTATAGCTTTTTCCTCTTTCAAATCCGAAACCTCCTTTATCTTTAGATACTTTTTGTCCAACAATCAACTCACCAAGCATTGTAGAACTTGTCTTAATTTTTTCTTCATGAATTATTTCTTTTTCCAGATCTAATCTAATATTTACCACTTCTTGTTCAAGTCTAGTGCACTCAAAGGTCTTTCTTTTTACCATTGTATTTAGTCACTCCTCAATTATTTTCTTTTCTTTCACTATACTCTTAATCCAATGATTTATTCATTTGATTGCCTCAGTCGCTCATTGAATTCCCTATTCCTTTCTTTGAATTTCTTAATTTTCTCTCTCAGTTTGTTGATGTACTCATTTAGCTCTTTCAGATTTTCCTTTAGATCTTTGCTCTCATTTTCAATTTGTTAAGATCCTCAAGAGAAACTCTGAGTTCTCCATCTTTTACTAATATACAATCTTCTTTTGTTTATTCAATAGTAGGAATATCTTCAAGAGGAATATAATACTTTCTATTAGCCATGTTTTGAAACTACAAGATCTTCCAAAATGGTCAAGCTCCTTCCAGGGATTCAAGCTCTGATACCAATTATTGAATACCTAGAATACTGAGAGGGGGGCGATCAGTATTCCTTTAAACCAATTAAACATAACCCATCCAATTAACATAATAGAATTAACTACAATGATGTAAGAAAGCATGAAGATAACCATAAAATTGCATGACACATCAACTCCAGTATTTTTATGTGGAAAATCCAGAAAGGGAAAAACCATGGTGAGGGTTACCTAAAAATTTGTTATATTTGGTGTAAGATAGAGGGACCTCCACATGCAAAGCCCTAGGTTATGGAGAGCCAAGATGTGGAAGGCTACACTAACTTACCTTAGATTAGCGGGATGTTTAGGGTATAAGGATACGATTGATGAGGACTATAAAGTCCAACCACTCTGCGATCTCAAGATTCAAAATGGGGCTAGGCGAGCTAGTTTTGGAGCTCAACACTATATCTTAGATAGCTCTCTATTAGAGGATGATAGCATAGTTCTGAGATGACAGCGTAGCGCAGTGGAATCTCTCAGGTGCGTTGGCGTTAGTAGGACCAGAAGATCGGAAGTACAATGTGAACTTATTAGAAAACAAGCTAGAAACCTAGCTAGAAAATTCTAAGAGAGAAAAATAACACTATGAAATATGAGAAATATAAATGAATGTGATAAATTAAATATACCAAAGCTAGGGTGATGAAGATGATTTCACAAAAGAGCTTGTTTGTTAGCTAGCTCTATAAAGCACATACACCTACACACACAAAGAGAGGAAAATGTTGGGTGGCTGTATAGGGACTTGCCTTAGTCAAACCCCCATTTAGGTATTTTAACCTCCATGGAAAACTAAGAAAGTGACATAAAGAGAATAATATATAGTAAAAAGCACAAAAGCATTGAAAAATAGTAAAGTGCTAACTCAACCAAGTGATAGAGGGAAAGAAAGAAAAGCTTACCACCTTCACCAAGAGCACTCAAGGCTACTTGGGGGAGAAAATGAGAGTACTTGAGCCTCTGCTACAATGATGTTTTGTTCCCAACTTGTTCTACAAAAGTGATGGAGTGTTGTGTTTGTAGCAATGAGGTGAAAGTATGTTGCTTAAGAGCTTGAAAGTGAGTGCAAGAGTGTAAGAATGATTACTTGAAGTGTGTAGAGGATCAAAAGAAGCTAGAATGCATATTGAAGGAATGAATTTGAAGAAGGGAATGAAAGAAACAACCATATTTGGGTCGGTCGACTGAAGGTGGCATTACAATTTGAATCCCAATGAGAAGTGTAATGCCTCTGTAGATTCAGTTATAGGAATCTTCCAAGGACCTAAGCATGTTGCATAGACGTTTTCACACCACACAGGCGTCCCAAATAGAAATGCCTTCATTGATGCTCAAAACAAACACCAAATGGGATGCAAGCAAGAGGCTTAGCTAGAATTAAGCCTCCAAAATTGGTTTTCTAAAGTGGATAGAGGTAAAGGGAGAATTTACACATGGGGTGAAAATTCATTCCTATACATTTTTCCCCCACTTTAGCAAGCACAAATACTAATGAGTGCTTGGTAAAGTAGATCAAGGAGAGTGTATGGTTAGAAATGTATACTTGAACTGTCGAGGAAGCAGACTATGATCCAGCATACCTAAAGGTGTAGGGAAAGCAAAGGAATCCACAACTACTCAAAACTATGAAGTTGAAGAAAGAAAGTTCCTTACAGGTTCTCAATCCTATAAGGAAGGTGTCCCCCAAAAAATCTAGCATGGAAGATACCTCGTGAAGTAAGAACCTTATAGGCTCTCATTCCTGCAAGGAAGGTGTCCCCCAAAACTCTAGCATGAAGGAGACCCAAAGGAAGCATCCTACAGGCTCTCAGTCCTATAGGGAAGGTATTCTCCAAGAACTCAAGCATGAAGAATACCCAAGGAAGTTCCCTATAGGCTCTCAGTCCTATAGGGAAGGTATTCTCCATGAACTCAAGCATGAAGAACACCCAAGGAAGTTCCCTACAGATCTGTAGCCCTATAGGGAAGGTAACCCCCAAGATCTCTGGCATGGAGGAAACCCGAGAAAGTACCCTACAAGCTCTCAATCCTACATGGGAGCCACCCCCAAGATCTCTCACATGGAGGAAGCTCAAAGGAAGCACCGTCTATGATCTTAGTCCTCGAAGGAGGTATCCCCCAATATCTCTCACATGGAGGAAACTTAAGAAAGAAAACTCCATAGAGTCAGGAAGAGGCCATGTAGGTGAGTAAGTGGACAATTGCGTAGACCATCGACAGTTTTGAAAACTTTTGAAGCGGTCCATTGGGAACCCGTCATGAAGAGAGGGTCCACTTAAGGGATGTACAATTGGTGTTCTCTTTTTTGAGTCGATCCATCATCAAGGAATTCTTTTGAAAGATGTTCACTTCATCAATGAATTTGAAAGGGAGAATATTCTCCCATGTGAGGGGAAGGTCAAAGCTATACTTGCTTTGGAGGAATATTTTCCAGACCTTTCTTTACAAACCCATGATGAATGAAACATGTTTTGTTAGGGTTTCGAGTTGAGAATGTGATTCTAAAGAAAGGTTTGTGAGGATTTTTGAGAAAAGATTCGTTGGCCATGAATGCATTTTTTGAAAATAAAAATGTTAAAGAAAGAACATTGTCATGCATAGGAGGGAAAACTCAAGCAATGAAAATATAAAGAGAAAGAAAAAAGAGAAAATCATAAATAAAGGGCATAGGGGGATCTAGTTTAGTAGGGTCAGATCTTTCTGAGCTCATATAATAATAGGTAACCATGATACAAGGAAAAAGATCATCAATCCCCAACTAGATCAAGAAGAATACATGAAAAGCAAAGTAAAAAATTAAAAAAAATGGGTAAACATGGAAGGGAATCCTTAACACCCCCAACACTTTGCATTGTCCCCAATTTATCAAAAATAAAGCACAAACATGAAAGAATGATGATACAAATAGAAGAAGGTTTACAACACAAAAACAAAACTTGTATCCAAGCACCAATAGGGGTGACAAGGGTCATCTAGGCACACATAGCACAATCACTGGGGAAACACATCACAAAACACAAACACACACAAGATCAAGAAGAGGCCTCCTTTTGACATTGATCAGCCAAGAGGTCATCCACCTCCCACTCTAGATCATTGTAGGGGGAAGAAGGATGAACCTATAGTTGTGGGATGTTAAGAGGACTGTTTGACCCTCCCACAGTAAGGGCTAAGGAAGAGAGCCCCTCAAGGTCCTCTCCAATGAACTCTTGTGGAGTCAAGGTCAGCGATTTCATGAAGATCACTGACAAGGCCAAAAATTCATCCACATAGTTTAACATGCACCCCATAGGAGTGTTGTGTCTAACTTCAATGGATGAGATAGATTGCGCCTGAGGTTCACCGCTAGGCTCGCCGAGTGACTCAAAAGCATTAACGAACTCAGGGGAAACCAGGACTAGTTTTGTCACTAGGATATAACAAGTCAATACAAGACCACCTTGTAAAGAAGGTGGGATCCTCTTACATCCTTTGTTGCTAGAAGGACCACTCTCCACCTCTTTCTTCACTAGAGGAGATGAACTTCACACATACGATGCAAGAGTGTAGAGGAAGATGAGGAAAGAACTGCAGTGGATATGATTGAGGTAATCATATCAATGGGCTTTGAAAAAGGCTAGATATCTAGAATGAACATTAGCAAAGGAAGCTCCACTGAAGGAGTGATGAACACTTGAACCTCCTTGGGGTTAGGTGCATTTGCACTCACAACAAAAATTAGAAGCAATGTAGAACCGGACTGGAGAGAAGCAGAAGGAAGGGAAGAGGGTGACACTATAGGAGGCCCTAAAGCAAGGGTGGTCATCTCTTCCTCCTTTCTTTGTGAGGTAGCCTGCTCAACTAAGAGGTCCTTTTGTAGATGCTTGCATTCATTAGCAAGGTGGTTTCTTTGACTCTAAGAGCTGGAGGTCAAAGGCTGCAAAAGAGCAGAAGGTTCCTGCTCAACAATAGGAACATCCACTACAATCATTTTCGGCAGAGGAAAGAATTCCTAAATAGGAGTAGGAGGAACAGGTTGAGAAGCAACGGGGGGAATCATCTCAAAAGCCTTGATAGTGGACCTCTTCCCATTCACCACCTTAGGAGCAAGAGTGGTAGGGGGCCAAAAAGGTCAATACAAAGAGGACTCTTCATGGGAGACCTTCCTATCATACCAAATGAGTCTAGGCTCCATTGACAGAACATGAAGTTCAAATGTAGGATGCTTCGGCTTTCGCCAAGCGAACACCATAGGATTCTCCTATAGACAAGGAGTAGAACCTGACAATACCACAACAGAGTGAGAAGAAGTTTCAGACTGACCAGCGGAAGAGGAAGAATGAGGATTGTAGGACCACTTCTCTTCTTCCTTCCTTTGTGCCTTAGCGACATCATTGTTATCCTTTAAGGAAGCCCTATGTGAAAAGGCATAAGCCAAGGGAGGGTATATAACTTTCAGCCTTAGTTGCCCTCTCTTGTAGTTTTAATATGTTCAGTGCAGAAGGTTCATCCTAGGTAGGAGAGGACCAATGGTTGTAGGCCAAGAGTAGTCCAACGAGTAGCTGCCACATGCAACCAGTGGTCTATAACTACTGTCGTGGATTATGTGTACAAAACCCCCATGGATAAATTTTAGACATTTATGCATGATGGAGGGTACAGCATTCATCACCACCAACCAAGAGATACCCAATTTCACCCTAAAGAGCTTTGACCTAGGGATGATGTCGAACAAGAGGTTCACAAATTTAGGTCCCCGTAGGATCAACATGACGATACTACCTCAAGGGGGCAAGGAAAGCCCATCATATGTGTGGATGGTACTCATGGGTGCATCATACCCATCCTTATGTAAAAATTTAATCAACATAATATCCTCGGTGATTATGTTTACTTGTGACGTTGGATCAATGAGAAAACCTGATATGATGTTTTTGTTGATCCACGTGGGCATATAAAGAGGAGATGGTTCTCTATTAAATCCCATCAATAGATCCTATGAAGTGAAGGTTATACTAGCACCACCATCCATAGGCTACATAGAGGAGATAGGTTGATGGAAGAATGAGGGCATAATGTTCACACACTAGAAAAAACTTCCACAGAGTCCCTAAAGGCAAAAGGATAAGATAGTAACCTAACTAAGGTTTCATCATGCAATACTTTTGGAACCTTCCAACTATGCCAACTAGGGGTCATAGGTTTGGTTGCAAGGAAACAGCCTCACAACACTCCCACCTACAACACTCCTAGAGTACAAGGAAATGAACTATTAGTATTGCAAAAATAGAACCAAAATGGTTCATGTTAGGTTCACCAAAATGTAGGATAAGGGGACCTCCACGTGCAAGGCCCTAGGTCATAGAGGGCCAAGATGCGGAAGGCTTCCCTAACTTACCTTAGATTAGTGGTATGTTTAGTAGTATGAGGATGAGGAATATGAGGACTATAAAGGCCTACAACCACTTTACGATCTCGAGATTCTAAATGGGGCTAAGGGAGCTAATTTTTGAGTTCAACACTATATCTTTGATAGCTCTCTATCGGAGGATGATAGTGTAGTTCTAGGATGACAACGCGACACACTGGAATCTCTTAGGTGCACTAGCATTTGTACAACCAGAAGACCAAAAGTACAATGTAAAATTATTAGAAAACAAGCTAGTAGCCTAGCTAGCAACTTCTAAGAGAGAAAAATAACATTATGAAATATGAGAAATATAAACGAATGTGATAATGTAAATATACCAAAGCTAGGGTGGTGAAGTTCATTTCGTAGAAGATCCTATTTGCTAGCTAGCTCTACAAAGCACATACACCTACACACAAAAAGAGAGGAAAATGTTGGGTGGATGTATAGGGGTCTACCTCAATCAGACCCATGTTTAGGTGTTTCCACCTCCATGGAAAACCAAGAAAGAAAAATAAAGAGAATAATATAGTAAAAGCACAAAAACACTACAAAACAGTAAAGTGCTAACTCAACCAAGTGATAGAAGGAAAGAAGAGGAAGCTTACCACCTCCACCAAGAGCACTCAATGTTGCTTGGGGGAGAAAATGAGAGTACTCGAGCCTTTGCTGCAATGGTGTTTCGTTCCCAACTTGTTCTACCAAAATGATGGAGTGTTGTGTTTGCTGCAATGAGGTGCAAGTATGTTGCTTGAGAGCCTTGAAGTGAGTGTAAGAGTGTAAGAATGGTTGCTTGAAATGTGTAGAGGATTAGAAGAAGCTAGAATGCATGTTGAAGGAATGAATTTGAAGAAGGGAATGAAAGAAACAACCATATTCGGGTCAGTCAGTCAAAGGGGGCATTACAACTTGACTCCCAATGAGAAGTGTAATGCCTCTGCAGGTTTATCCACATGAATATGCTAGGGATGTAAGCATGCTACATAGATTTCTACGCATCTCGCAGGCGTCTCCAATAGAAATGCCTCCACCGATGCTCAAAATAGGCACCAAGTGGGATGCAAGTAGCAGGCTTAGGTGAAATTAAGCCTCCAAACTTAGTTTTCTAAAGTGGAAAGAGGCAAAGGGGGAATTTGCACATGGGGTGAAAATTCATTCCTATACATTTGGATATAATATATTATATAAAGGCTCACTACATGTTAGGACACATCATCTAGGAAAAGGCTCAGAGTCCCATAGAGAAAGAACAAAGAAGGGTTGAAAACACTACCTATTTGAACTAATATAATAACATTTGTCATAGCTAGATTAAATATCTAATGAATTAAGAAATGATCTTCACACTTATCTAAATCAATACTTTTCTCTGTTCACAATCTGCTCAATACTACATCACACACATGTAGGTGAACAACCATACATGTCATATATTTCTTTAACATTAGCATACAATCTGCTTTACTATTTTCACATCATACATGACATTCGCTCTTCTCCACTCTACCTAAACTTTTTATGTTAGTCTTCTATATATATCCTCATCATGAGTAGCTTCAATTATGTCGGCCTAATTATAATTACACACAAGATTGAGAATGGCATCCTCAAAACATTTGATCTACACTTAGTGCCTAAATTCAAAATTCAATTTACATCAAGATAGGTCGACATGGACCTAATATAAATCTTGGGCACATAAGATAAATTTAATTGCTTATCCTCCACAAAACATCAAACATGTTAGGTCAACCCAAAAATAGACCTAAACACAAAATCTTCAAGTGTACATGCAATTCACCAAATGTGTGACCTTAAGTCTCGATCTTCCTTTGAATTCCCATTCAACCAAAATTTATTAGCTTATCTTCATCACAAAAAAAAAATATTTGCAAAGAAATGAGGAATCTCCTACATCGATGTACTTTACAAAATGATCTGTGATATGCAAGGTTGCACACTATCATTCATATCTTTCTATGAACTTTACAAAATATCATTAAATCTTGAATATAGATGCATTTGGTGAAGTCAAAATAGTAGTTACAATTGTAGAAGGTTATACCAATGTGCGATGAAGTGCGGCCCAAAAAATTGACACTCTAAATCACAAGAATGCCAAAGGAAATACATGGAAATACATAGACAATTTTTTGGTAAGCCATACTTTTTGGATCGACTTGCACTATACATATGATCATAACAATGTTGACATCAATGAAAACACTGGATCAAGCAATGTATATATACTTCATGCTCATGTTGCCAAACTACATCATCAATGAAAAACTTCCAACTTCCAACAATTTATTCATCTTCTACCTAAATATTCTATAAATCTAATATATGATAAATGTTAGAAAAATATTTATAAAAGTTATCTAGTACTTATGTATACAAGATAAACAATTATATTATATTAGAGTAACACATCACTTATATGGGTAACTAAAAAATATCTTCACTTTAAAGAGAGGTACTCCATTTGGTCAATATATAATTTAGTACTTATTAAAAGAAATTTGACCCTACTTTGGGTGCAAATGACAAGTTCTTATTGAAATTTAGTTATTACATTAATTACAATAATGGATAATTAATAGAAAATATATATTAAAACATTATTTATAGAAATATAAATTATTTTACTTGCTAGTTGCTTAGAGCTTGATCAACAATCTATTTATGGGAAAAGGCATAGGGTCACGGGTTATCTTTTCATCTCGATCTATTAAAGACCACTTATATTTACATACTAAATGATGTAAATATATTAGCGTCTCCATCTTTGCAAAATCATAGCCAGGGAAAATGCGAGGCCCCCCTCCAAATGCTACAAAATTATAAGGTGAAATAGATCTATCAAAACGAGATGGATCAAATGTATTTGGCTCCTTAAAAATCTCTTCATTCATATGTGTACTTGTTGCCACCCAAAATAACTGCACATGGAAGAATTTAAATTTATAAGGAGAATTTAAATATATTATGACCAAAAAAATTTCAATAAATAATTTTGTTTGATTTTAGATCAAGAAGAATTTTTTACCTGCCATCCTTTTGGAATCACAAACCCTGCAAATTCAACATCCTTCATGGCTTTTCTAAATCCACCAAAGACAGGGGAGACTAGGCGCAATGTCTCTTGGCCTATCTTCCATGTATATTTCATCTTTTGAATGTCATCCCATGTAAGAGGTTCATCAATCTATTTCTTTGTTAAAATCTCCATATGCTTTGTGCCATAATAATATTAAGATTTTTTTATAATAACAATGATAAAACTATTTAAAAATCAATAAATGTTTAGTAATATATAATATCACCATTCTTATATTTAACAACACACTAACCTTGTTTTAATTAAATGTCAAACTTTACAAAATTAAAATTATAAAAGTAAAATTAATAAACACTTTAAGAAAAAAATATAAAATATATATAGTACAAATGAAATATAAAATATAAAAACTAATTATTTACTACATTTTCTCTTTTGGAGATGTAATTTAAAATTATTTTAAACATAAAAACAAATTTTGAAGAACTTATTCTCAATTATATTTTGTGGTCATTTTTCTAAAAATAAATAAAATATATTCATGTAAATAAATAAAGTTATCCTAAAGTAATATAAATTGTGCTAGATGAAGTAGATTTAATTTTAAATCTTTTATGATTGGGAGATCTCATGACAATGTTTATGTTTTTGGAGAAATACCTTAGTAAGATATGATACTAACCTAATGAATTATAAAGAGGAAATTAATTATTCTCTAATTTGTGTGGTCAACTATGAGATGAGGATGTTCCTCAACATTTATCTTATGGCATATTCCTATAACTTAATAAAATGTTGAAGAATATCATCATCCAATATCTTATAAAGGTCATGCTCCAATAATATCATGTTCAAATCTCTTGGTCAATTGACATCACCAGAATCTTTTCATTTATATCTCTTACTAATAATTAGATAGAATGTTTAATTGATGAAAATAATAAAAGAATCTAATTAGAAAATATATTAACTAAAACTTAAAATTAATTTCTTCTTTAAAATATATAATATAGATGCATATTACATGAATCATAAGTATCACTTTGATAAAATAATATTTATCTTAAATCATTGTATACAAATACATTTTATTTACTTGTTTACATCAATATAATAATGAAAAGAAAAATATAAAAATTAAAATTAAAAACAAGATTAATAGTAAATCTAAAAATCAGGAAACATTCTTTCATCATAGAAAGTATAAACTTAATGAAAAACTAAAGGAACATACAAAGTAATTACAAACGTAATATAAAATAAAGGAACATACAAAATAATTTCTTTGAACAGAGTTGTCTAACCTGGAAATTAGCATTGACTAAAGTGGCTCAAACAACTGATTTAGGGGATGGGCTAGATTCAGAGCAATCAGCTTGGAATGTATCCAAGCAATCCCATACACAATTTATTTGAGCCAGTTTAGTAAATGTCTTGGTGGGCATCATAGAACTGATAGAAAATGTTGAGAGTATTAACAATGAAATGAAAAGATGCATACCTTCCAAAACCTTTTGGTATATATGTGGATTGAGTGCCAAGAGTCTCAAAATATTTATCAAGAGGTTACAGGTTGTCTCATGGCCAGCTGACATGAGAGAGATCATGTTATCGATGATTTCTTCCTCTGTCAATACCTTTCCATTTTCATCCCTTAAGCTAAGCATGCTGGACATGAAATCCTGACCAGGAGAAGACTTTCCTTCTCCAAGTTCCCTCCTCCTCACTTGCAACAAGGATGATAAACGTTTGCATATCCTCGAACGAGCCTTCAATCCAGAGGAAAGGCTGTTCCAGGTAAATCCAAGGGCAGAGACCAAAAGCCCTTAAAAGCCTCAGTGAAATCCTTTCTCGGTATTTCAATCTCTTCACTGTCGACCAAACCGAAGAGCAAATCACAGGCCAATTGGAAAGTAACCCTTTTCAGTAGTGGCAACACAGTAACACAGTCCTTTCCTTCCCAACAGTCAACAAAATGTTTTTGGATAATAGAGTTCATTCTACCCACAAATTTCTGCAAGGCTTCAGGCTGGAGGAACTGCATCATTGCACCTTTCATGCGCTTATGATCTTCTCCAGTGAGTTCCGTAATGCTATTCTTCCCACCAACAATTCTCCTGACAGACATGGGCTGCTTGTTAGCTATGATGTTGAAGTCATTCTGCAAGAGAAAGCGGTTACCTACTTGGCCATTGAGGACTACCGTGGGACAACCCATTAAGGATGTTTTGAACACAGGCCCATATTTTGCAACCTTTTGTTCCATCCAATCCTGGGCTGTGTTAGATCTGCAGGCAATGAGGAATTCAAAGGTTTGGCCTATCAGAGGCAGCCCTAGATTCCCAAGGGGAAGGTTTTCTCTTTTCCTAGTGTTCACAGACTTGGCTAGGAGCACAAATAGTATAGCAGCCAGGAAAGTAGAACATAGAATGGGAGACCATGGAACAGCCTCCATTGCAGACTCCATTCTCTTGGTGTGAATGATTATGAGAAGTTCACCATCTTAAATACAGGTTTTTTTATGGTGAGTAGGGAAAGAATGGTACAGGAAATTACATGCGCAATCTCGCAATTCTGATAAAACATAATTGCTGTCATTCAAGATAGTTTTACGATGATTTGTTGGGTCTTCACTTTGGAAGGAATAGCCAAGCAGCTATCATTTTTAATAAATTAAATAAATACGACAATGTCCTTTCAGATTTTTTTATTGTACAGTCTATTTGTTCGCCTACTGTTGACATCGACAGTATAAAATAAGAAGGGAGACTTTTTAGAAATGTGTAAACAATCTGTAAGCTTGGTGCCATCAAATGGGTGGTTTTCGAGGAGGTTTTATTCTCCTTGACTTTAGTAATAAGGAATCTTCCATATTGCATCGAAGAATTTGGCAAAGATGCTTCTTTCGATTAAAAAAACATATGTTACTGATTTACAAAACACCATTCTAGATCGAAGTTAGTTAAGTTGGCCATACCAGAAACCCAAGACCCAAACCATATATTAGTTGTGGAAGTGAGCATTTCTCCAAATCAATCCTAAACAAATGCTAGAGTATTATATGGATGGGGGATTTTCAACTTTGAATGGATTTATCAATTATGATGGCAAAGATTATATCCAATGAGTTGCTAATTAATCATATTTGTAATGGTTTTATCTCCAAATATATGTGTAAAATTATATATAATTAAATATTAACATTTTTAAATAAGAGTGAAGATTTATTAAATATGATTATAAAATTTGTAATCTTGAATTTAAAACTTATGTAGAAGTATTGTGCTCAAATTTATTAGTAATATTTCTTGTCAAAATTATAATTTTAAAATTTGGATTTTGTTGCTTGTTTTATTTTGGGGTCATTTAACGTACACCCTAGATGTATTAGTGTCTAGTTAGAAAAAAAATACAATTTTTTTATGCTTTTTTGTTTTGTTTTGGGAGCATTTAACCAACATCCTAGATGTATTAGTGCCTACATACGGAAAGTACAAGAGTATGGTGATTTTAAACCTTCATGATTAGTTCCCACCATTTGATGCATCTGTTTTCACACTCAAATGAAGATCTAAGTAGGAATTTTAGATGAGTTTGAGAGGGAAAATAAGGAGTGACATAGGGACAAGAAACAAGAGCTGTGTGAGAAAGGAATTGATAGAAGTACAACATGTGGAATGAGAAGGATAGTAGAAAGAAAAAATGTAGAAAAAAAAGAGAGAGTTGTTAGTAGGCTTGAGTGAGTCACCAAAGAAGGAGGAATGCAACAAAGTCACTTTTTTTTTTCAAAGCTTAATTACATTCATAGGAAGAAGTGAATAGTGTATCCCTTAATTTTAGAGGAGAACATGCTCGATCGTGAGGAAGGGAAGGAAGCTAACATGAGAAGAGGAATGTTCTTTGGTATTTGTAGAGGCTATCACAAGTATACAAAGTGTCCCACGTTGAGGGGAAAAGAAAAAAAAATAGCTTAGAAAATAAAGAAGGTTAAAATCCCTTACATGTATTTAGCTTGATCTAAGTAACAACAAATAATTTAATAATTTCTTGCTAATGCTAATAAATAAGATATTTATTTTTAAGTCCTACTTCAACTATCATATTGTATTATGCATATATGTAATTTTTGGTGGGTTGTTACATGTGTGTGTGTGTGTGTGTGTGTGTGTGTCTATGTCTCTGTGTTTGTGTGCGTTTGCTATTCTCCTCATGAAAAATGGTAGTGTTGGGTGTGGACTTATAAAATTATCTTGAATGCCTATGTTAAAATCTATAATCAAGTTAATTTCCTACTCTATTTGCGCTATGAGTGTGAGGATTCCAATAGTTCCAATGCATTACAAACAAGGTGGTGCCATCAACATGGTATTAGAGTAGGCTACAAATCTAGTAACGAGTGCATAATCACTAGTGTAAGGTTGGTTAAAGTCCAATTAGGTAGTGGTATGTGTATTAACGAAAAAAGTATCCCTCTTTCTTAATTTGGAAATAATCAATAATAAAATAAGCTTAATTATGCCTTAATTTAGTGTTGGAATGTGTTTTATAGATTCACATTAATTATAGGGCCATTCTAAATAAAATGGACTTATTTGCACCTTATTTAGGGTATTGTAAAGTGCACCTTTACACTTTCACACTAATCTAGGGCTTTATTAATTAATTGAGGTTAGTTTTCCTTAGTTGTCCCCTTTAATTCAAATCTAAGCTTAATTAATTACAAATTTTGAGGCATAAAACCTAACATTCATAAATGCTATTACATAACACTTAAATTTAGAAGGTGTGTGTCCTAGGTAGGTGACCTAGGAACCATTCGCCACATGGAGAATGGGTCCTCAATAGGTCCTAGGACCTTAATTTTACATAACATTTAACATTGCCTGAAGTGTATCCTAGGTAAGTGGCCTAGGACCCATTCACCTCATGGTGAACTGGTCCTCACTTAGAGCTAGGACCCCTCCTTGAAATATGTTTTTGGTAGTATTTTAATAATTTAAAATCCATAATTCAATGTCATCTTGTGATATTTGAATTTTGGGAATTAATGTTAAGATAAGTATAAATACAAGGCTATTTCACTATGTTTCATCCTATATCTTCATAAGAAACCAAGAGTACTTTCACAAGAGTGTTATAGGAGCATTCAAGAGAACTTATAAGGCATTCAAGGGAAGATTTGAAGAATATTATTGCAGTAATCAAGATTCCAATTGTCATGTCAAAGATGGATTGCATCATGCATGTTGTTTGAACTAATGTGTTGGTGTAGTGTTCAAAAATAATTCAAGCATATCAAAGGCATTGTTTCACATCAGAGTTTCATGATCAAGATCCACATTCATTGAGGCCACTTCATGCTATTTTATAGATTTGTTATTTGTTGATCATTAAAGCTTGCACCTCTTCGAACAGCCTTATGGGAAATTCAGCAAGTGGGGGACCAATTTTGCACCTCACTGAATGACCTATAGGATTTTTAATGAAAACCAACTCTTCTTTGTGTTTGAGGGAAAGGGTAGCAAGAAATGAAAAATAAAACATAAAGATGGTGATGCACCAATGAGTTTACAACATTTCAAACCTTAACTATTTCTTACAACTAATATGATAGACATAGAATGCCATAGACCCTTCATTGTTGGGAAGAGAACAAGCAACAAAGGCTAGAGAAAGCACAATGCAATATTTCAAATCTCTCTATGGGAAGCATCCATTAAGACCTCTAATCAAAAATAAGAAAAATCCCTAAAGATTAATAGGAATACTCATAAATTTACATAATCCTTCCTCCTTTATAGCATAATATGGAAAATGACATACCCATTATAGAAAATGGAAGAGTGTAATGGACATGATCCAATTTCTAAAAGATAGCATTAAACATAGAAGATAACAACATGTAAATTAGTTATCTAAACTATCAATGCAAAAATTTTAACATAATGTTTTCAATATGGATGAAATATGAAAAATAAATTTGACAAAGGCCATGGAATGCACAATCTCAAAGATTTCTCCCAAATAGATCAAACTTTTATATATATAAACTAAAAACAAAGGTTGGATGCCAATCGGATGATAGTCTGAATTAAATATAACATGCCAAAGAGAAAAAAAAAATCTTCTATAAAAACCCTCCTACTTCTGAGAAAATAGAACTCCTTGAAATAATATCTATATTCTTCAAAAAGTTTTTTTGAAGAAAACTTCAAAAAAAATTTATTACAACCGCTAACCCCTATTTATAGCCAAAAGAAGAGGACACGACCACAAACAATCCAAAAGAGGAAGAAACTATCAGATTCCTGAATCTAATAGCTCACAATTCGATATTAGATCTTGATTAGATCATATCAATCTTCACTCATTAAGTATCAACTGCTTCATTAATGGTTTCAAATATTTTGTGAAGATATATACTATCAGAATACAATTAGATTTTAGCACCACCTAGCAAAATCTGATCGATCAGCTATGGAGATTGATGACGTTGACTCAAAGGTTCCACTCCAAAAGTAAGACATCCGCCGCACTTCCCGGTGAAATCTACCAAAAAATATCATTTTGTGGAAGGTACAAGTTGCTTGACAAAAAAAAGATGATGTGTCAATTGAGCAGGTGATTTCAAATTTTGTGAGAGTAGTTTTGAAGAAAATCCTTGCCAAGCTAACACGTGTCCTGGTTCATGCCCAAAAGGAAAATGATATATATAAATCCATATAGCCACCATGTGGAACATTGCGCGTCTTTATGTGAGAGAAGTATTCGTCCTTCGGGCATGGATCCATCTCGGAGTGGAAAGGAAACAAGGGCTGGAAACAAAAAATGTTCCAAGGAAAAACATGCTTCATAGTTCTAGTGACTTATAGGGGGCCTTCGCTTGCAGAGGAACAAACCTAGACCTCTAACAATTCCTAGAGTTTTAGGAAAGTGGCATGTTGGGTCTCCTAATCTACATTAGTGGGTCGGCTGAGGGTGCATAAAATATCATATACTTGATCTAGCTCGAGGAATTCTTTAAAAGAAACTCCTCCAAACCTTGATGAGATAGCTTTGATGTAGTAGCATAGTTGAGAAAGGGGAAGGATTTCCTTCTTGATCTCTTTGATAGTGGGCGATGAGCTTAAACCCTGTAGAGTCGTGGAGGCCTGTGTTTTTAGCCTAATTTCTTCTATGATCTGCTTGATTGTTAACACTCTTCCATCCAATGTGAAAATGATGGTTAATCCTGTCTGGACTAGAACATTAAACTTTTCCATGCTCTCACTAACCTTCTTATTCAATGCTACCTAGAAGTTTTTACTGTTTGATGCAACCTTATGGCAGAGGATGAATTTTCTTCCTTCCTCACAGCTGCTCATTGGTCAAGAATTCTAGCATCCCTTAAGGTTTCCTCAGTTGCTTTACATAATTTTGTGACCAAGATCTTTGATTCTTCAGCCTCAGGGGTGAATGTGTGGAGGATTTGGTTGATCATCGGGCCAACTTTATCATTTAATTCTCGAGCATCTTTTAGAAACTGCAAGGCTGGCTTTAGAGCTGCAACAAAAACTATGATTCTCTCCCAATGAGTGGATATTGGTTTTTTAGTATCAAGAGGATTGCAAATCCCTATGCCTCAACCAATTATTGTTGGAATTGGGACTCCCTTACCTTCATGATTTCTTCTGATTATTTTTTCTCCTAGAGGGTGTTTGTAAGCTTGGAGCATAGCTTCCCAATCTCCTCATCGCGACTCTGCCAAATAGACTCGATGTTTTGCATTTCTTATTTTTCCCTTTCTATTTTTTCTTGGGCCTTCTTAAGATCATCGAAGGCTTGAGATAAAATGCTATCCAATTCCTTTTTCATATCCTCCTTTTCCTAAACCATCTCATTTAATATCTTTTGCATCTCATCAGACATAGTGTTTGCTCTAGCTACATCAGTTTCCATCTTCTTTTGTTTGCGTTGATACTCTTCGTTTGTCTCACATTCAACAGTGATCTCACCTTTAAATTTTTCTACCTTGACATGAAGTTGATCCTATTATGGGCTATTTCAAGCAACTTAGTTGCTTCCCCTTGCTGACCCTGCAACTGCATCAAGTGGGTCATTTCAAAATCCTTGCCTTTGATCTCATCTTATAGCCTATCTACCATGGCTTTTACATTTGTCAAAATTTCCTCGCATTTCTTCAAAATTTTGTTGAGCTTCTCATAGTCAGTGTAGACCACCTTTTGAGTTACTTTGGATAGAATCACCTTGTCACACGGGAGAGTATCATTTAAATTGAGGCCTACTATCTTGATGTCATAATCTTTGAACTACATTTCTCCTCTAGCTTGGATGCCAGCGGCCTCATGAAAGTGATCAACAGATAATTTCACTCTTCATCAAAATAGGCCTCAATCTTTTGAGTAGCTATTTTTTCACAACCTTTATCTAAATTTTCTACTTTCTTTCCTATCAGGCCTACTTCATTGCATCTAAGTGACTCCAGAGACTTTGCGGGGTGTTAGTACACTGTGTGGCAATCAAAGCACTTGGAGGGAGATTGAAATAGGTGATGAAAGGAGAGGCTTCAGCTATTTGAGGTTGTGGAGAGGTGAATGGGAGCTTTATCATGGAAAAATGTGGGATGTTGTATGTGGACTGAGAAGGGGAGACACCTATTAGAGTGAAAGGGGGAGTGGATGGAAAAAGAGGCATTTTCCTAGAACTAGATGGGGGTGATGAAACTTGTAGCATGGATGCTTCAGTGTTTTTAATGGGTGTCCTTCATAGGGAAATTAGAGAATCCATAGCAGCCGAAGCAGATGATGCTCCCTTGGCATGTAGGGTTTCCTCATGGGGTTCATTGTCAAATATGGTCAGGGGTATGTTCAAAATGAGGACATCAGAACCTGTAGAAGGAGGATTATTTTCAATAAATGAAGGGGTTGGTACAACAGAAGTTATAGTAGAAGAAAGAAGGGCAGGTGCAAGACTTCCCTGGGTTTTCAGAGAAAAATATCCTAATGGGGTAGACTTTTCCTCTTCTTCTTCTTCTCTGCTTGATATGCCTAGTCCACCCAAGCCTTGGACTCATATTTTCTTCGTAGGGGCCAAACTGTCTGATTCAGACTCTTTGGTCGTTAATCTTGTTGAATCTTGGGCTCTTGTAGCTGTGGTAGAGCTCTTTGGGGACCATCAGGTCCTCTTTCCCTTTGGTTAGGCACTAGTGGAAGACATGATCTACAAGCCCTTTTGTTTCATCCCCTTCCCTTTTCCTTTTCCTATGTTGAGCTCTTGACACTGGGAAGTGTACAGTGGCACTTCCTACAATCCAATCTCCCGATCAGACTTTAGATTACTGTCATCGATTCTAGCCTCTGTCATAAATTTGGTCAAACTTCTCATCATGCAGCCTAACATCTCCATACATGGGCTCTGAGGTTCTTGATTTTCTGTTGGAACATCTAGAAGTCTGCCCTCTTTCTTTCCGACCATCCCAAGTTCTTCAGTTGTGGGTTGAGAGACTGACCTATCTGGATGCTATGTTGGAACTCCACCACCCGAATATAGAAGTCAAGCCATGGTGGTCAATCGAATGGTATGAAGGCTAAGTCGATGTACACCTTCGGTTTACCCTCGATCGGGTTCATTCTTGATTCAAAGTATTCCCACCTTTAATATTTTATAGTCGAGAGATGCCTTATTGGACTGTAACTCCATGCATCACAAATGAGAACCAGGCCTAGGTGAGCCAATTTGCTAGTAAGCACATCTCGCTCTTCCCTTTTCACAAGTGTTACCTGACTATTGGAAATGGTAAGGGGAATTGGGTAAAGAACTTTCTTGTGTCTTTTGGTGCCATAACTTTTGTCGGCAATAGTTACCTAATGGCATGCCTCCAAATTGAAATTCCTATCTGTTACAAATTTAGGGAGCCTAAAAGGATCCTCAATAAAACTATGAAACTTGATGAAGGAAAATTTAGCTCCCAAAAAATAATCCACCAAGGTCTGGTGGATTTTCATCCATTGTAAGGGTTTAGGGGAAAATCGACCTAAAGGATGTGGGGCAAAATCTAAGAGCACTAGCTTCATAAAGTAATCCACAAATGAATATTATTCCCATGTCTTGCAAAGAACATGGGTCTAGACCGAAACTGGCTAGTAGAACCCCTTTACATCAAACCTAGAGAGCAACAAATTTCTTTCAAAAAATTCATGGTTTTGATGCAAAATCAAATGTTCCAAGAAAGAGGAATACTTCAATTTAAAATTAGTACCATAATTTCTCAATTGATCCAGCATCCTTTCATCCACTACATTAGCAAAATCAAAATACTTTTGGATTTTCTCCCTCTTGAGAATAAAAGCAAAGCCCATCTGTAATGTGTAAACCTTTTCATCATCCTTAAAGCCATAAATACAAGCTAACATTGAAAAAATTCCCTGCACAACAGATTTGAACTTTCTACATACTAGAGGGAAGACAAGATGATTACCTTTTGGCTTCTCATCTGTTTCATCTATATAAAATTATAATTGCTTTGTTTTGGTCTTCCAAAAATCCTGCATTATTTTGTGCTCTAACCTTTCAACACTCCAATTTATAGGGATGCACAACATATCCTAGATGGTCATTGTGTTGATTGTAACCCTTAATCTATTGCTATTTATAACCCTTGTCTCTTTATCTAGCCTCTTTGCACATGCATCCACCATATTTGGACATAGGTGTATGGTGGGTAACATGAATTGTGGAAAACCACAATACCAGAGCCCTAAAACAAAGCCTTCAGTTCCCCCATGGATGACTATTCTCTACATTGCCCCTTCCCTAAGGTTTTTAGGGTTCATATGCAACTTTGGGTCAAAAATATTGTTTGTAAAATCCATAACCGCTTGCTTCTTAATGGGGTCACCTACTAGAGTATGGTTTTAGTATGAGCAAAAATTCAGTCTTCTGGCACTGAGGCATTAGAAAATGAATCCTTTCTAAAAATGTTGGTGTAGCCTAGTCTAGTAGACAAAAATCTAGCTTGTTGACTAGAAGATGATGCCTCTGCCATTGTTGCATTGAAGGATTTGCAAGAAGCTTTTATAGAGAAACAGTTGCTTGCGATTTTTGATACATACCAAAAAATTTCTTGCTGGGTGCATTTAATTTTCTTGCATGTACATGCAAGAAGGTGTTGTCATTACCATTAGCTCACTAATTGCTGCCAAAAAGATGATATGTGTGGAGTATGAATATGTATCCTTTGGGAATGCCAACTCTTCCTTGAGAATGTAATTAGTACATTCCCTTCACCACATCTTTCACAAATAAGCTCTATGTGGTGTGAAGCATGCCTTTAACAATGGAAAGCATGCCTTGAGTGATGAAAATTACTCTGAAAAGATGTTCATATTTAATTTTTCAAATTTTAGCACTTTAATCAACTTATTTTCGCATGAGCAAGTAGGATGGCATTAGTGATACTAATGGACATATGGTAGTAATCGGTATGCAAGAGCATTTACTCCTAATTCCCAAATTAAATTCTTAAGGCTTGGTGTTATATTTTTTGGTATGATTAATTCCTCGCCTTTTGTCACCTTGATATTTTTCCATTATCGTTTGGCGAGAAATGGATTCTCTGTTTGTTGAGCTCATTGGTGCACCTTTTCTATAAATAGCAATGCCACCTTAGCATAAAACTCACTGAATTAGCTTTTGAGTTAGTAAGCTTCTCCCACTATATTCTATGTTTTGCTAGCCTTTAGCTTGCTCGTTGTTGTCATGTCTAGCCTAAGTACCCAAATTTGGCTCTTGGGATGAAGGCCACAATATTCCTTTGTAGGTGAAGTCAACAATGATATAATTAAATTCTTGGTAAAGAAGAATGACCGCCTCATCATTGTGGCATTCAAATGGGTGCTTGGAAAAGATTGCGTGAAGGATGAAAACTAGCCATAGTGCAACTCCAATGTTTTCTCTTGGTTCGTAGCCTCCCTATTGGATTTATACATCTCCAAGCCATGGATAATTGAACTATTCCACGCTATGTTCGATTCAACATACTTGGAAGAACTTGATGAGATTGTGCAAGTAACCATCCCTTGTGGTGGCATTCTTAGCACCATGAATATCTGAATTACATTTCAATTTTGGGGAGGAGGTTTCTTGGTTACCCCTTCTCACTGACTTTTGGACCATGGACTTGGAGAGGCATCCCTCACTATCTTGACACGCGGCTTCCTTCCTTCTAAGGGAATATGGCATGGAGTGCATTCCTGGGCTCAACTAGAAAAATTACTTTGAATTTCTAGTGTATAGTCATGGTTTTGAGGATTGAGGTCCGTGTCGTGCCTTGCTTGCGTGTGCTATGTTTTTAACCCCCCTTACCACCTTGTTGAAGAAAACCCAAAGAAATGTCATTTTGACTGCTAACGATGGATGAAGGCTTCAATTTCACTACTTATTTTGTGTCTCCTCCCCTTTTTCCTTTTACAATGTATATCTTTTTAGGTTTACATGAGAAAGCTTCAAACTTCTCTCGAAGCCTCAGGCTCGATTTACATATTATAGTGTAAATATTTCAATGAATATAAATATAATACTTTTTTGTTTTTCCTATGTTATTCTCATGGATTATTTGCAAAAATATTGTATTTTACAAAAACATTTACATATGGTACATAACTGTGAAAATTTTAAAAAGAACTTGCATGTTTTAATGGAACAATTTAAGATGAATACCATTTATTGGTATATCTAGAACATTGCCATCCATATCTTCTAGCTCATACATATTCTTTTCTTTGCATATGTGAATGTGGAAGGGAAACTTCCATAGTGCTTCAAACTTTGCATGTTGTCCTAGTTTTTTAGAGCGTTCATTGTACTTTAGCACAAGGCTTCCATCCCAAAAATTTTGGTTGGAGACCTTTTTATCAAACAATCATTTGAGTATTTTTTGGCAGCTAATCATGGCATCATACACATTCTCCTTTTTCCTCGAGGCTCATGATTTTTTCTAGTCTTCCATTCCACTAGTTTCCTTGACTTTGAAGGCTTTTAATAGTTGCAATGCTAGAATTTCTATAGAAATAGGTAAAACCACCTCCTTCCCATACATCAATTCGTGAAGAGAGGCCTTCAGGATTTTCTTGGGTGTAATTTTTTCAGCCCATGAATTTTCTCATAGATGCTTGTGCCATTCCTTTTGGAATTCTGACCTGATACTTTTAATTAACCTAATCAAGTTCTTGTTGGTCAACTCTGCTAACCTGTTTCCTTGCAGATAATAACTCGATGAAGTCTTGAGGTAGACCCCATGCTTGAGAAAGAATTCTAACATCCCAGATCTTATGAGGGCTCATGCATTATCAAATATGATGGTTTTAGGTGGACTAAACCTTGCCACTAGCTCCTCAAGAAAATTGACAATTTCTATTTTTGTGGCATTTTTCAAAGCAACAACCTCTATCCATCTCATAAAATAATCAGTTGCCATAAGTGTCCACTTATGTTTTGTGCTGGAGATGGGATTGATCATCTTTAAAAAATCCAAACCCCGTTGTGCAAAGGGTTCCTCAATCACGATCGGGCTCAATGGAATGGAAGAGTTCTTTTGCTTGCCAATGAAATATTGACATTGAGTACACTTTTGCACTAGGTGGTGCACCATGGGAAACATGGAAGGCTAGTAATATACTACCCACATTACCTTCAAAGAAGCACTCTTGGTGGAGAAGTGTTAGCCTTTAGGACTACTATGGAATTCATTTAAAACTCTTTCTATCTGTGGCTTATCTAAGCAACTGAGCAAGATGCCATTGATCATAATTTATTTTAAATAAAATTCCCTTAATTAGTACATACCTAGTGCTTTGTAGTTGGTAGTAGCATCTTTTGTGAGGTGGAATGTTGATTGGATATTGCCCCTTTTGCATAAACTGTGCCCAATCAGCTACCCACGACTTTCCAGATTCAAAGTGATTTGTATAGACCTGATCGATCTCTTCCTCCATCTAGGGGCTTGATTTTTGTGCGAGATATTCACAAAGAGCTCTTCCCCAAACCATCTTGGTCAGTCTGATGTCTACGTAGTATTCTAGGATCTTGTTGATCCATTTGGACCTCTTCAATTATCTCACCTTCGGTGATGTATTCTCGAACATTAGAATGGGCGACGAGGACGGTGATTCTGTTGGTTGATACCAAGTTCTAAAATTTCTTGAGGCTTTTGAAAATATCAAAGGCCTATTTCTAAACAAAATTGTACCTGGTTTCATATCCTTTGAGAGTCTTATAATCCAAATCAGCCTCTAGTCTAATTTGCATTTAAAAAAAAAAGATCCTGACAATTATCTCAAAGTGTCATAAGTTCTTCTTTTTGCTATATTCTCAATGACTCTTAGGTTTAATTCATTTTCCATAGGCATCTAATTTTGGATAGGGGAGGTGTTTACATTAAATTTCCTTGCATTAACTCCATTATAAGTTTTAATGGGGTGTTAATTCAAGTTATTCAACGTCAAGCTCTTTTTCTAATTCAAAAGAGCTCTTATTTTTGCATTCAAAACATTTGAAAGGCATTTCAATCTATTTTAAACCCTATATATATGAAAATCCATGGGGTTTTTAGAAGGATAAGCTTCATCCTTGCTCTTTTTTAAAAAATTATGAGGGAAATAAGCATGAGTTTCCATTTTGGCATGATGTTTCTTTGATTTTTAGACAAAAATAATGGGGAAAGGCTTGAGTTAGAAGGAGAATGTTGCTTTGCAAAGAGGAAAGGCTTTTGATCTGTAACTTCTCATTTCTTTTTCACATTTTTTTGCTTTCATGAGAGATCTCTTTCTCTTTCATGCTTGAGCTAGGGTTGCAATAGTAAGAGGTTTTCACTATTTTTAGCTTCGAAGATGAAGAAAGCACTATTCTTGATTAGTTCCACATCCAAAGTGCATTCAAACTGAAAAATGAATGATGGAAACAAGTGTGGAGGTAGGAAAACTCATCTTTTCTTGGCCATGCAAGATCATGCATTGGTTTAAGAAGTAATGCATTCATGTTGGGTTTATGGTTATGAAACCCTCATTATTTTTAAATTTCACTTGCAGGTTCAAAAGAGTGTTTAAGAATGATCTTTAAATGTTAAGGGTTTATTTCTTGATTTGAAGCCTTTTTCATCACAAGCCATAAGATAGGGTTGGGTATTTCTTTTGAAGAATGCATATTCATGATGAAGCTACTTCCTAGCTCTTTGTTGGGTTTCATTCAATGTCAGGATAATTTTGATAATGAAAGAATGTCAAAGCTTTTGAATGAATGAGAGTAAACTTTTTTGCTAAGAAGCCTATAGGCTTATGAAGCTTGGAAACCCTAGGCAATGGAGATAGCATATTTTAAAGGTAGATCCCTTGTTTTTTTCATGACAACACCAAAGCGATCAGTAGTTGATAGCAGTGGCATCTGATAATGAAAGCATGTCTATCGATCAAGGATAGTAAGAGATCACTGAGACCTTCAAGTAGTTGACAGACCTTGAAGGAAAAGTTTTTGCATCAAATGGATAATCTCAACAAGCATGTTCATTAGAGAGAGTGAGAAAATTTCAATGCATAGTCATTTTAAATCTCCCAATTTAGTCCTCATTTAAGAGTGGAGGAAACTTCATCAACAAGGGTAGTCACTGTTTAGAAGGATAGTATTTTCACAGTAGCAATGCTATCATGCTTAATATAGAGGAGGTTATAAGTAGTGAGGTAATGAATATTGATGTGAGTGTGCATGCTAATGTAGTCATGATTTCATTACAAGTGACTGTGGATATCAATTATCTTCAAGTGATTGAAGATACCAGTGAGAACCAAGTAATTGTGAACATTAGTGTTGATGGAATTGTGGTTAAAAAGGTTTGAGTGTTGTTGATAGTCCAAATCTTAGGCAATTGATTACTTCCATGAAGACAAGAACATGGTCATATTATATTGCCAGTAGAAGGATTAAAAGCCAGTGTCATGTTTTCTAGCATCATGGGATTGTGATAGGGTTGTCAAGGATTGACGAATATAGTGAAAAGGATAAAGGAAAATCATTGTTCAATCTTACATGATCCAAGTTTCTGATGTTACCTGGAAGGTAGATTCTTGTGTTAGTCAGACTAGACATAGGCCTTGTGTGTAAAGGTAATGCTGCCTCTTATGGGTCTGTGTTTTATTCTAGATCAAAGTAGTGAGATATCTTCAAAGAACACATGGAAAGGAATTCATCATAGCTTGAGTAAACCTAATCGGTAGTGAGGTTGAAACTTTATGCAATAGAGTAGTCTTGTCCATGACTGCTCTTTCATTATCCTTTTATAATCTATATGGCATAATTGAGAGTTGTAGAAGTGGATGAATAGAGATTGAAGGTATGTTGTGTAGGACAATGGTATGAATCCTAGAGGCTAGTGATGAGGATGGTTTTTTTAAGTGAATGGTGCTTAAGGAGATTCCAATGATTAGTGTTGAAAGTGGATGCATTCAAGACTATAAGAATCATAAGCTTGCAGATTTCTGAGCAACCAAAGTGTAGTCTATGCTTTGCGGATAGTGTAAGTTTCTTGTCACTATGAAGAAGATATGTGTTTTGCAGCTTTCAAGGAAGACTGTGGAAATGCAACCACTTAGTGATCCATCAATGACACCATTATCAATTGAAAATATGGGAAAGTATAAAGTGGTAGTCTTGTTTCCAATCTTTAAACAGTGCTTTAAGGATGGATTGTTCTTGTAAAATGATAGAGGGTTTAATGAAATGCTTTGAGGTTTCAATCTATCCAAAAGACAATCACTATCTTGAGGGAAATACAACTATTTAATGCATAGTTTCTATCATATATGATTTTAGTCAAAATAGAAGGACAAAGTAGTGCTAGAGACAATGTAAATGAAATTAGTGTAGTGATTGTATAGCAGCAGGGTTGCATTGACAAGTGAGGTATTGCGCAGTAAGGAGGTGATAGTCCTATCAAAGACACATTGATAGTGATAGGAAGCTAAGAAATGATAGGGTAGTGAAGCTCACATCTTTTATAGTGAAAAGAGGAGCATGGAAAGTGAGGTCTATAACCTAAATTTTATGACAAATTAAGTGTAGTAGTATCAATATATGAAAGGAAATCATGTTGCATTAGAGAAATATTGTTCATGTTTCCATTCCTATCCGATGAGTCCCAAAATACTTCTTCAAATACTGATTAGGGTGGTCTCTCACTGTTCCTTGTAATCTTGATGGAAGAATCCTTTGTTTTGAAGGAAGTTTTCAGGAGTAATTGTTTATTTTAAGGGTAATTTTTAGAATTTGATGTCAAGGGAAGTTTTCTTTGTCAAGGAAACCTTTCAAAGTTAGAAAATATGAGAAAAATGACTAATTTTTAGGGGATTTGGAAATGATTCATGGAAAGGGTAGAATTCAGATACAAAATGGAAACATTTCAATCATCTTCAGCTACAAAGAAGTGCGTCTAGTTTTGCAAATCAGTTGTTTCATGCAACCTAGAAGTTGAATTTGTGGAATTTGCAATAGTTAGGGGTAGTAATCAACATCAATAAAGACGATGATTGATTTTTATTTTCAAAATAAATTGAGGAAGATTCAAGAGGTTTTATAAAAGAAGCTCTAAGCCTTTATTTTCTTTAGTTCTTGCTATCTTTTCATGCTTATAGCAAGAAATATTAATCTTGTAACTCATTATGAAATGAATATTGTAAATAATCCTTTTGATTCAATAAACTGCTGACAAGAACTCCTTTTCAATATCTTTTGTCTCATGTTGAAAATTAATTGGTAGATGATTAGTTGTGATTGGAGTTTTCAATCCTTCTTTTTGTCACATTTTATATAGTATTTTGGAAAAGGATACATGTATGAGTGCAAGTCATATGTTGTTTGTTAATTGTAGTTGATTGTAGTTTTGAAAACTATCTTTTTCTTCATGCAACAAGTTGAAACTAGCACCTTCATATGAAATACTTATGTGCTTCATGGTTTGATCTGGGTTGTGAACAAGTCAAGATTTTATGGAGTCATATTGTGATACATTACAACACTTAAACATAATATTTTGGTGCATCACGTCTTAGGAGATAGTTTTTAGTTTCAAGCAAGTATTTCTATCCTCTCTCCCAGTCAAGTTAGTAGTTTTAGGTGATCCATCAAAGGGAACCAACCCACTCTTGAGATTCATCCTCATTATAAGCAACCCATAGCTTGAGAATGTTTCCTTGTTACACAAGATGGTTGAGTTCAACTCAATTAGGGTGCAATCCTAAGTGATAACATTTTTTGACACGCCTAGTTGGACTTTGAACATATTTCAATCCATATAGTCCTTATTTTCATTGCTATCTAGTATGATTAGTAGTGATTTTAGCCTCTTGAGGTCAAAAAATATAATACCTAGTGACTCCATGCTCTTGGTTTCTATTGATCTAGTACATACAATATATGAGAAGAGTTTAAACTAGGAGAAGTGCACCTCTATTTGAATATTTACAAATTTCCCCACCTAGAAGAAGGGGTAGATCAAGAGGAAGGACTCATGTTTCATCTAGAACACAATCAACTCCTTCTAGTTTTAGAATTGCAAATTCATCTCCAAAAAGTTTAATTTCATCAAAATCTGGTGGTAACCCTATCAGTAACATGGCTCTTCAAAATAGACCTTATGCATTTGTTCATTTCAATGGTGGAATCTCATTCTCAACATGATGATATTCTACTATCAGCCCTTAAGAGTTTGCCTTATTTCACTGGAGAAGATCAAACTACAATTGTTGAGCACATTAGAGATGTTGCAACTTTGTGTGCAATTCATAATATCACAGCTAAAAATGTTGCAATTAAGTTGTTGGATGCATCTCTCAAAGGAAAATATCTCAAATGGTTTAGAGGCTTGGTTGTTAATTCCATTGCTACATGGGATCAGCTAGGTGATGCATTGAATAGACAATTTAAAGATAAATATGATCATCTTTCTTTTATTGAACAGTTGACTACCATAAAAAGAGCTCCACATGAACACATAGTTGATTTCAACTTTCATTTCCAGAAGAAATGGAACAGAACTCTAGCCACGGTAAGGCCTTCAAATGATTATGCATTTTTATATTATCTTAAGGCTCTTGACAGTGATATTTCAGTAATGGTTCAGTCTATGGGTGGATACACATTACCATCAACCTTTGACATTGCTATAAGGGCATAAAATTGTCTTATTCAAGCTAGTGATATTGCTCTTAGACCTCCAATGCCATTTTCCCTTGAAATACAACCTACTCAAGTTCAAACCCCATCTATAGCTATTGTCCCACCTGCTACAACATCAAACCAGCTAGCTGTTGGAAAAATAGGGACATACAACTAAGAGAGGGGGGTGAATCAATTGTCACAAAAAAATTAAACTTTTCTTACTTATCTTAACTTAAATCTCAGATCTGATGAATAAGCAATTAACCATAATCAATTAACACATCAGAGAGACAAAGAATACTAAGATTTTTTATGTGGAAACCCTGTTAGGGGAAAAACCATGGTGGATGTTAGTCCACAAGATTATACTATGCTAAAAGTATAATGAAAAGTAATAAGGGGAATGCACATGCATTCAGGCACACTATCTAGAGCTCACTGCTCAAATACAAAATGAGCTCACTGCCCAACAAAATAGGATTAAAAATTTGGAGGGTATGAACTAAGAAAATAGCTTTTGCACAAGCCTGATTATAGTTCCAATTAAGCTCAACACTTCTTCACACTTCGAACAATATTCTTCACACTACTCTGCAATCGAATGATATTCACATATACATACACAAGAGCACACAAAGCACCTTCATGACACACAACACCAATGAAACAATCGTACTTATATATCTGCTACATGAGATTTCACCACAACTTTGTCGGCCAAGAAAATAAAATATATTTGGAATTTCGGCCCAAATTTACAAATAAAATTTTAATGCCAATCCACCAAGGTTGGCCACAGCATTGTGGGGACCCAAATTTAAAATTCCAACACAAAAGACTTCAATTCATTTCACCTCGATGATCCACAACACACTGCCACCATCATGTCGTCTAAGAACAATAAAAACTGAACATACAAAGAAAAATATTCGACCACGAGGACACCGATCAATGTGGACGCACCAAAAAAGATAGAGCATGATCTAGAAGCATCCAAGAACACCAAGAAACAACAGAGAATCATACACAACAATTGAGATCAATAGAATCACACAATATTCATTCAAGAACACTGACAGAGACCACAAAAACACTGTCAGACCACAACACACTCAAAACTTCATGCAGATCTTTGAAACTTCTGGTAGATGATCTAGATATACTAAAAAATAAACCCTTTAATCCACACCAACTAATATTCAATGTACAAAACAAGACACCTTCAAAACTTGCACAGTTCTACTGGGAACCTAAAACACTTTCTTTTACAATTTTCTCAATATCCTCGACATATACAACCTTTAGTATACAAAATGTTAATAGTGTTGACATTAATGACAACCACATATCAGCAACACATCCACTAATCCAACAATCTCCCCCTTTCGCATTGATGGCAACACATGATGTGAAAAATACCATCAACCCAACACACTGACTTCTTTTGCACTTCTCATCTTGAAAGGATTTTTTCACATTACATTTCTCCCCATTTGGAATCAATGGAAAAGGTAAAAATGGCCTTACCATATACACACTCTGAACCACGTATTTGAACATCTGACTACTCCCTTTGAGTAGCAGCTATGAAAACATCAATCTGGATCATAATATAGCAATGAAGTTCACGGATTGATGCAAGCAAATGCATCTTTTAGTTCTTATCAGGAGGGGTGATTACCCCTAGCATACTTTTGAGATACTCAAAAGTATTCTTTGGCAATGTCTTAGTAAATATATCTGCAATTTGTTCTTTGGTAGGCACATACTCTAGTCTGACTTCTTTCTCATTCACTTTCTCCCTCAAGAAATGAAACTTGATTGATATATGTTTAGTCTTAGAGTGTAGCACTGGATTCCTTGAGATATTTATTGCACTTGAGTTATCATAGTATATAGCAATAGGCTCTTCATATGTCACCTTAGGGCAAATGCAAGAAGATGAGTCCACGAAACGTGGAAGTTTTTGCCTTAGGCAAAAAAATGAATTTGGCTTGCAAAAAACGTGATCCCGCTTTTTAATAAACGAGATCCCATTTTTAAAAAGCGGGATCCCATTTAGCTTCAAGATCTCGAGCCTAAATTTAAAAAATGGGATCCCGTTTTGAAATTTTTCCAAAAATGGAAATTTTTCAACACGGGATCCCGTTTTGAAAACTTTCTATTTTTGGAAACTTCCAATTTTGAAAAAATTTCATTTTCGAAAGTTGTCAAACAGATCCCGTTTTCAAAAGTTTCCATTTTGGAAATTTTCATTTTGAAATTTCAAACGGGATCCCGCTTCATAGAACCATAAAATGGTTTTTTTTATGAAACGAGATCCCATTTTGAAACGGGATCCCATTTTTTAAATTATGAATTTTTGGGCGGGTTTTTGGCTTGTTTTTTGGTTCGAGAAATGGCTTGGGGACCCGAACCTAAGCTTTGGACCTGGTTTGACCTGCAACTTGAAGGTCTTGTTAATGTCACAGGAAAATAATGACTTTGGACATATGTTTGAAGACCTATTTTGCAGAATTTTTTTACGAAATTAAAACCCATTATAGATGAGACAGTGTAGATTCCAAATATGTAATTTTTTTAATAATTTGATTATTTTTTCTATTTTTCAATTAATTTCTAATGAAACTAATCCATAAACTTGAATTATCAGGTTTTTTAAGTATTTTAATAACTTTTGATCAACATAACATTTTGACGAATGGATTGCACGAGAAGAAACTTCAAACAATTTTTTCAGTTTAAAAAAAAATAAAAAATGATAAGTTTAGGTCATCTTATCCGTGTCGTACACAACGATTTTTCAAAATGACAAATATGCCTAATAAAAATTTAATAAAAAAAAATATTCAATAAAAAATTACAAAAAAATATCGAAAACAAGCTTCAGTGAGTCACAAATCTTTTCCCAAAAGGATTTAGAAAAATATGATAGTTTAGGTCAAAATATGGATGTTGTACATGTGCATGGTATGGTATAAAAAAGTGACTTTTAAACAGTGGTTTTTAGAAACGCCTATTGAAACTCAATTTTTACAATATGGGTATTGAAATAAATTACATATTTGGAAACTAGACTCCGAGTACTACATTTTATGATTAGTGACTTTTTCAAAGATTCCATCTCTAAGTGCTTCAAATTTTAAGGTCAAATGTGTCAAATTCTGAAAATCAGGGAAAACACTTCCACTTTTTGGCCAAAAAGTGGACTCAACTTCTTGCACACCCCCCCTAATATCTCTCAGCATCTGTTTCATCCATATCACTTGAGTACAATTATTGGCAACAACAATGTATTCTGCTTCAATAGTAGATAGAGAAATTGAGTGTTTCTTTATACTTAACTAGGATACCAACTTCCCTAGGAAGAAAGCATCACCACTAGTACTTTTCATGTCATCTACATCACCATCCCAATCTACATCAGTATATGCACACAAAGTGAGATCATCATCCTTTGGATACCAAAGTCCAAAGTCAACTATTCCTTTCAGATATCTGGAGAATCTTTTGATAGCCGTTACATGTGATTATTTTGGATCATCCTAATATCTAGCAACCATACATACAACATTCATAATGTCTGGTCTAGTCTGATTCAAGTAGAGAAATCCACCGATCATTGACCTATATCTGGTTTGATTTTTCTTAGGAGAGTCATAATTCTATGTCAACTTACATCTGGTCACCATGGGGATACCAACAGGTTTGGAGTCATCCATCCCAAACTTCTTCAACAGTTCTTTCACATATTTGGACTGAGAAATGAAGATCCTCTTGTCCAACTGTGTAACTTGCAATCCCAGAAAGAAATTCATCTCTCCAATCATACTCATCTCAAATTCACTCTTCATTTCATCAACAAACTTCATACATAGATGATCATCTCCTCCAAAAATGATGTCATCAATTTTTTTTTTTGTAATTAACTCATTATCATTATCAAATTTGAAGTATAAGTTGCTATCAATAGTACCTTTAGTGAATCCAAGCTTCAGTAGGTATTTGTCCAATCTAGCATACCAGGCTCTGGGGGCTTGCTTAAGTCCATATAGAGCTTTCTTCAAACTACAAACCATATTTCCCTTGTCTGTTAGCTAAAATCTATCTGACTGTTCAATGTACACTTCTAGTTCTCCATTCAGAAATGCAGACTTTACATCCATTTGATAGACTTTATAGTTCTTGTGTGCAGCATAAGCAAGAAATAGTCTAACAACTTCAATCCTAGCGACAGGGGAAAAGGTTTCTTCAAAATAAACACCTTCCATTTGAGAATACCCTTTACATACCAATCTTGCTTTATTCTAGACCACTTCACCTTCTTCATTCAGCTTGTTTCTAAATACCCATTTAGTACCAATCACATTTTTGTCTTTAGGCCTCGAAACCAATATCCATGTGTCATTCTTTTCAATCTATGTTAGCTAGATTCCTTCATATCTTCCGACCAGTGTTCATCTTGACAGGGTTCAGTGACATTCTTAGGTTCAATCTTGGAGATCAGACAATATTCTTCTACAATTTTTCTTCTAGTTTGCACTCCCTTATTCTTTTCTCCTATGATTTGATTTTCAGAGTGATTCAACTTTACATTCCTTGGAGTTTTGGGACATTCTTGAGCTTCTGATTCTTCCGATCTTTCTTCTACACTTGCACTTTTTTTGCTTCCTAACTACCTTGACTTACTGGAACAAATTGAGGTTGCTTCATTGGAACAACTAGGACATATGGAACATATGGCATAATTTGAAGTTGATTCTGCATTTGAACATTCTTCCCTTGGCTTGTAATGTCTTTATATGAAACATAACTACAATGTCTAGATGATTTGATAGAATCCTCATCAACCCTGACATTTTCACTTTAAACCATCTTTCTCAGTCTTTTGTTATAGCACCGGTAGGCCTTGCTTTTAGTGGAGTAACCTAGGAAGATTCCTTCATGACTTCTTGCATCAAATTTTCCTATATCATCATCTCTCCTGATATAACACTTGCTTCCAAAGATCTTAAAATACTTAACAGTGGGCTTGTGACCAAACCATAACTCATAAGGAGTCTTACCTAAAGTACCATTAACATTTACCCAGTTCAAAGTATACACAGCAGTGCTTACGGCTTCACTCTAGTACATCTGAGATACATTTCCTTCCATCATCATTGTTATGGTTGCATCCATAATTGTTCTATTCTTTCTCTCTGCAACTCCATTTTGTTGAGGGGTTCGAGGAGCAGATAGTTGTCTTTTAATTCCATGCTCTTCACAATAAGAGTTGAACTCCTTGGAAATGAACTCACCACCTCTGTTGGATCTCAGGCACTTAATTTTCAAACCTTTCTCATTTTCTGCCATAGCCTTGAAACTTCAACTTCTCCAACACTTCACATTTTTCTCTTAAAAAGGAAACCCAAATCATTCTAGAGTAATCATAAATAACCAACATAAAATACCTTTCTCCATGAATACTTTTGACTCTGGAGGGACCACAAAGGTTAGTATGTAGCAACTCCAGAAAATTATTTGAATGAAACTGTTTGCTCTGGAAAGAGACTCTAGTTTGTTTACCCATCAGACATTCCTTGCAGATTACATTAGCAAGCTTCACTAACCTAGGGAGATCTCTTACTGCTTGAGTAGAACTTATCTTGCTAATGTTGTCAAAGTTTACATGACACAACCTCCTATTCCACAACCAGATTTCATCTACTTGAGCAATTAAACAACTTCCACTAGCAATATTCAGATGAAAAATATTACCTTTTGTTTGTTTTCCTGTTGCAATCATATTCTTGGAACTCCCATGTATCTTACATCTTCCATCTTTGAACTAAAGATCATATCCCTTGTGAACCATCTGTCCAACACTCAACAAGTTGTGCTTCAATCCTTCAACATAGAGGACATCATCAGTGTTATCCTTACCACCAAGGCAAATAGATCCTCTGCCATGAATCACACCAGCATTGTTATCTCCAAACCTTACAACCCCACCGTCATACTTCTCTAGAATCACAAATTTTCTTTTATCATCGATCATATGATGTGAGCATCCAGTGTCAATGACCCACTCATCTTTTTCTTCAACTTGGGCTGCAAGAGCTTTTTCATCTTTAGTAGATTCAGTACCCACAAGATTATCTTCAATGGTAGCAATGAAATCCCATTCATCTTATTTTCCATTATCTTTATCAAACTCATCATCAGTCACTGCTTCTTCAACAAAATAGCATCTCTTTTGGAATCTAGAATTTTTAGGCTTAGATCTAGGAACTCTTTCAGGACATCTTGATGTAAAATGACCTATTTTACTGCATGAAAAACATTTAATAGGAAATACATATTCATATGTACCTTTTCCTCTCCCTTCTTTCTTTGCAATCAGTGCTTCCAATTCTTCTACCTCTCTTTCTTTATCTTCAAGTTGTTTCAGTTCTTCATCATACTTGGATATCTTTCTGGAACTCTCTCCCGGACTATATCTTTGTCTATTACTTTTGGATATAGTATCCTTGAATGCAGATTCAGTCTTCGGTGTAGATTCACCAAATTCACTTATTTCAAAAGCAGCAAACTTCCTAATTAGTGTGTCTCTTGTCATCTTGTTTACCGATCTGAACTCTTCAATAGCATGAACCTTCATTTTGTAGGAGGGAGGCAAGGATTTGAGTACTTTAGCTACAATTTCATCCTCATCCATAGAACCGCTAGCACATTTAATCCCCATCACTATTTCATTTACTCTTTGCATAAAGGAAGTGATAGTTTCATCTTCACCCATCTTCAAATTCTCATACTTGCCTTTCAAGCTTTGTAGATTAGCCATCTTCACCAATCCATCTCCTTCATACAAAGTTTCCAGTTTTTTCCAAATCTCATGAGCTGTCGATAGATCCATCACATTGGCCATCTTTGAATTTGTCAGAGCACTCACCAAAGCTTCAACAACCCTGGTATTACTTTCAGCATCTTTGATCTCATCAACAAAAGAGGGACCATTCTCAGGAATAGTATATGGATCTTTTGTAATCTTCTAGTAGGCATCACCAATGCACTTTAGATGACATTACATCCTGACTTTCCACATTGAATAGTTAGTGCCATCAAATCTAGGACTATCCTTCTTGAATGTTTCCATCCCAAATCACCTCAATCTTTTAGACTTCTTCAGAGGAACCTGCTCTGATACCAATTGTTGGCAAAATAGGGATAGACAACTGAGAGGGGGGGGTGAATTAGTTGTCACAAAAATTTAAACTTTTCTTACTTATCTTAACTTAAATCTCAGATTTTATGAATAAGCAATTAACCACAAGCAATTAAGAGATCAAAGAGACAAAGAACACCAAGATTTTTTACATGGGAACCCTATTAGGGGAAAAACCACGGTGGATGTTAGTCCACAAGATTATACTCTGCTAAAAGTATAATGAAAAGTAATAAGGGGAATGCACATGCATTCAAGCACACTGCCTAGAGCTCACTGCTCAAATACAAAAGGGGCTCACTGCCCAACAGAATAGGATTAAAAATCTAGAGGGTATGAACTGAGAAAATAGCTTCTACACAAGCCTTATTATAGTTCCAATTAAGCTCAACACTTCTTCACACTTCGCACAATCTTCTTCACAATCTGCTTTGCAATCGAATGATATTTGCATTAAACACACAGGAGCACACGAAGCACCTGCATGACACACAACACCAATGAAACAATCGTACTTATATATCCACTACATGATATTTCACAACAACTTATTCGGCCAAGAAAATAAAATATATTTACAATGTCAGCCCAAATTTACAAATAAACTTTTAATACCAATCCACCAAGGTTGGCCACAGCATAGTGGGGACCCAAATTTAAAATTCCAACACAAAAATACTTCAATTCATTTTACCTCGACAATTGAAAACACACTACCACCATCATGTCACCCAAGAACAAGAAAAAGTAAACATACGGAGAAAAATATTCAACCACGAGCACACCGATCAATGTGGACATACCAAAAATATAGAGCACAATCTAGAAGCATCCAAGAACACCAAGAAACAATAGAGAAGCATCCACAACAATTGAGATCAACAAAATCACACAATCTTCATTCAAGAACACTGACATAGACCACAAAAACACTGTCAGACCACAACACACTCAAAACTTCACAGGGACCTCTTAAACTTCTGGTAGATGATCTAGATATACTCAACAATAAAACCTTTAATCCACACCAGCTAATATTCAATGTATAGAACAAGACACCTTCAAGACTTGAACAATTCCACTGGGAACCTAAAACACTTTCTTTTACAATTTTCTCAATATCCTTGACATATACAACCTTTAGTACACCAAATGGCAATAGTGTTGACATCAATGACAACCACATATCAACAACACATCTACAACATCAAACACTAGCTTTACCACCACCAAATGTAGTCCTAATTGAATCTAATCAACTCTAAGATGTCTATGGTGTATTGAGGACTCATTCTAATGAAATACTTAATCTAAAAAAGTAGAATGAGAAAAGTTTCAAGCCATACCAAGCCTCTTATTATCCATATAAACCACCCAATCAAACTGAACCTCAAGCTCAAAAGTGGAATTTTAATGCAAGGCCTTTTCTACCCTATAATCTAAATGCAGCTAGCTCTTCTAGGGAGTTAGTTCCAATGCAAAACAACATGGAATGGGATTATGATTGGTTTCTACCTTGCAACCAACCTCATAATAAGTCAACCTACTCCAATGGTTTGCTTAATCAGGTGCTCATGGTTCAAAATAATGTTGTTGTCTCACAAAATTCAGTGCAAGAAGTTGGTGGTCATCAAGGTCCTCAGTCTAAACAAAGTAAATAGGGTGTTGCTTTGATTAATTGGCAAGGGGAATAATTTTGTGGAATCAATTATCAACAAGTTCCTAATTAGTCCTATACTTATGTAGTAGCCAACATGAGGTCAAAAAAGAGGGTTGTAGATATAGGACATCAACCTGATAGTTAGAAAAATCAAGCTTCCACAAGTCAACAAGGTAATAGTGGGCCTTCACCTACACAAAACATTCATATTTTACCAAGAAATCAGAATGTGGTGAGTAAAGAGTAGCCTAAAAATCAGTCATAGCCATTGCAAACACAAAGTGGGCCTGCTGTTTCGAAAGGTCATCCAAAGGTGAGCTCAACTTATTTTAATATTTTGGAGCATATAACTTAGAAATATAACATCAGTGTTTCAATGTGGGATTCTTTGTCTCTTCCTGGGCAAAAGTATTTGTTCCAAGATGCTTTATCTAACCTTTCTATGTCAAGTGAGCCTTTTAAAGAGTAGTCTAAAGTTTCCTTTGCTAATAACCCTCAAGACAATAGTGAGAAAAAAGGTAAACCAACCAAACCTTCTCCATTTTATGTCACTTTGATCATTGGTGATTGATTGGTTCATAATTGTATGATAGATTCAAGAGCTAGTAGCTCTGTTATGCCAAAGTCTATAGTTGATAAGTTGGGTTTGGCATATGAGCCTCTTTGCAAATGGATTACTTAGTTGGATGGGTCATCATTGAATATAGTTGGGGTAATCAAGGGTTTGAGTCTTACATTACATGCTTGTCCAAACTTCTCTATCCAACAGGATATCCATTGCATTGATCTTCCAACTCACTTTTCCTTGTGTTTATCTATAGATTTCACTACAACATTGGGGGCATACTTGTCACCTGATTAGACCCATTTGTTTTTCAAAACAAGATATGGTACAAAAGTTACTATAAAAGTAGAACCATATGCCATAAACCATGTAGAATCTTATGTTACATCTACTGTAAATGAAAAAAATTCCTTCCATGACCATGAAGAACAACCTATTCATTAGCCTAACACCCTTATTGAAGGTATTCCTGATCTATTTTTGGATGAATGGGAAGCTGAAAACCATGAGGAGGATCCTTATAAATAGATTGAACATGTTGGGATGAGTATTTACATGTTTCACGAACAGGAGGTCGTTGTCCCAAATTTGGTAAAAGATGAAAAACAATAGTTAGAGCAGCAATCAAATCAACTCTGGCAACTTTGATGGTTCAAGGACTAGAGTTGGTGCTAGTGGAGGTGCAATGTTGATTTGTCCTGAAGGTGAGAAGTACTACTCTACTTTTTTTTTTCTTTTATTTGTACTAACAAAAGAGTAGAATATGAGGCTTTAATTCATGGGTTAGAGTGGGTAAGAAAGAGGAACATTAGTTTCTTGGAGGTGTTTGGTGACAATGAGCTTGTGGTAAATCAGGTGAGAAATATCAATGTTACCAAAAATGACTTGTTGAAAAGGTATAAACTAGTTGAATACTCACAAATGTATAAAAATAGTGGAAGAAGAAGTGAGGTATAAAGTCATAGTTTTAGGAAAAATGAAAGGAGTAATGCATCACCTAAATGCATAAAGGAGCTAGAGTCTCCCATGATGAAGATTTAACACTATTAAAAATATAAATAAAGAAGAATAATCTTATGTAGTGAAGGAGTCCTTTTAGGAATATGTGTAACAATATAGTTAATTGTTGTAAGTTTATAATTAATAAAATAATCATAAATAATTTATTTTTCTTTGATATGATAGAGAAGCTAGGGTTAATAAGGGTAGCTAGCCCTAACCCTTATAAAGTATCTTAGATACAAAGTTGTGATCAAATATTGGTGAACCAACAAGTTTTAGTGACTTTATAGATAGGTGTGATAACATAATTTTGATACCCTTATCACATTTTTCCACCATTTTATCTCTTTTTGTATGTTTTTTGTGTCATGTTTTAACCCTTTTCTCCTAGTCTATGTTGTTGCATAGAAAACTTATTTTTCTTTCCTAAATTTTTATAAGTACCGGTGTTTAATGTTTAATTGTTGACTCAGGTTCCTATGTCCTAACCTTTATCTAGTGTTTACCTATGATCTTTTCCCCTTTACCTTGTTATTTACCTCTAATTGTTTATCCCTATATTTTTTATGTAATTGAACCCCACCCTTTTATCATAAAGAATGTAGATGAGTAAATTTTTCACTTGTACACCTATCTTAAATTAATGCCCTGTAGCTTGATCTTCCTTAGAGAATTGAGTTTAAAACTCGTTTAACATTACCCACATCCTCACACCCAATAGGCTAGCCAGGTCTTTTAATCCTCATATTAAATCATTTATATTTAATTTCATTCTTGTAATATATAGACACCTACCATATTCCAATCTCCAAAATCCTTGTCATTTTGTAAAAAAGGGTTTTGTTGATGGTGTTTTCTACACAACAACTTAGACAAGATACAAGTATCCTATCTCTCTTGAAAGGTAAATCTCTATCAGCAAGCCTCAAGAGATAACCCTAAGGTCTCTAATGTCAGGTCTTGACAATGCATAAACAACTTAGATAATATGTGAAAATGCTGGTAATCACAAGGGGCCTTACAAATGAACAATGTTGGAAGTGTACTTTCATTAGATGCAACAATATGGTGATGCTTTCAATCCTAAAACTAACCCAGATTCAAAATAAACAACAAAAGAGATAAGGGTTTAGAGATATTTCTAAGACTAAAACCTAAGATCAGTCACAACAATGATGAATGTTGCAAATGGACATATCCCCAATGAAACCAATCTCTGTTTGATCAAGGACAAGTACACAACTCCATAGAAACGGTGCAATCTTCTAAGGAAACTAAATATTTTCAGACTTTGAACATTCATCCACATACTCAATAACTGGCGCAATGTAAACAAGCATCCACAGTTGAACTTAGCACAAAATAAGGCCTAGACTAACTTTACACAGCAAATTACAATTAGTAAATTGCTAAAAGTATGAACCGGAAATCGATTAACATCATTAACATTTTACCATCATTGCAAAAGAACTGAAATCTAACATCTAACATTGAGAATTGAGAACAAGAAACCATAAACTGTCAAAGATAAATACAAAGTTTTCCAAATCAACAACTCAGTTGCATTACTTCTCCAGTATTACATAACAATTTCAAGTCTCTCCTCTCTTACTGCTAGTGACTTCTTACTTGGCCAATTCTAGCTTTTTACAGCCTCAAACCAGCTATTCTAACCTAGTCTCACCCCCCTTACAAATGAGAAGGCATTGGCCTTTTATAGAAAATTACATTTTGAATCAATGGCCAGGATTCAATTCATCCAATGGTTGTAATTGCACTTCTAGAAGCATCAAGCTATTACATTTAATTTGGGATCTTATGGTACATCATCATCCAATTGCATAAAAATAGTTACATCATGGAACAATGAGAAAACAATATTATGCCAGCTTGTCATTAATGAAAATTCTGATTGGATGATGAAATCAGCTTCACATGTCTTCCAGAAACTCCTTCCAGCTATAGACAGTTTGGGCATGGATTCATATGCATGCCCCACTTTTAAAATTTGAATTGAACTCTTTCATATTTCCCTTTTGGCACAAATCCATATGCAAGTTCCCCTTTTGGATTTATTTAATCCTGAAAAATAGATATCACCATTAGTAGCTCACATGTTAAAAATCCAATCCAAATTAAACTTGAATAAAATTTCGGCCTTTAAAAAAAGCTTACATTTTTTAATGGGAACTTTCCATTTTTGAAGATTTTCCATTTTTGGAAATTTTTGATTGTCAAAATTTTTTCTCCATCTCAAGAATTTCATTTTCGAACATTTTAAAATTTAAAAAAATCCATTTTGGAAAAATTTCCATTTTGGAAAAAATCATTGTTTGAAAAAATTTCCATTTTGGAAAAAATCAATTTTTCTTCCAATTTTTGGCAAATTTCGGGTTTTTGAGGGGGTATTGGAATTTTCAAAAAATGGAAATTTCGGGATTTTCCATTAGGGACGGAAATTCCCATATTCCCTAGAGGGTCAAAATCCCCTAAACTCCATAACTTCTTTTCTAGAAGAAATTTTCAAAAAGTTTAAAAAGCAACCCAGCCTAATTTTTCGTCCTCTATCCATGGGTGCAAAATTTTTTACATATAACATTAAAAATTCACTTCAAAATCTGCATTTTCAAATTCCAACACTTGTGAATTTCCCCTAAAGCCTCAAAATATTGTCCTCATCAAACCTAGTCTAGACTTAATCCCAAAATAACCTCCCAACAAGAGCAAAACCAAAATTTGACCAAGCCAAGATGCAAAGATGCAAAAGAAAAAAGAGGGTCCAAGCCTCCGGTGGGGCGTGTGTGAAAATTGCAGAATAGGTTTGATCTTTACATCATTTTAAAATAGAAAAAATAGAAGTTTGTGTTAGCTATATTTTTTTCTATTTTTAGCATGAGCATAAAACTATTACATCAGTTCAGATATTTCTCAAGGGATTTAGGTTTCATCTTCAACTTAATTATTTTATCTTTCCTAGATAAATTTCTTACGTTCATTCTTTGTAACTAGGTCTTAATTTTTCAATATTTCAAGGCATGAATTTCCTTTGATAGATTTTGTATAAAAATCAAGTGATTATTTTTGAAGTATTATAGGGAATTCCAATACATTATCCCTCCATTCAACTCTATTTGATCCCATTTTTCAACCTAAATCTTTCCCTTGACTTGTTTGCATGCTTTCCTAGTTTAGTGAGGAAAAAAAGGTTTCACCCAAAACCATCATAGCAAGTACTTGTGTTTTAGAATATACCAATTCATTAACTCACCCCCTTTATTCCTCTTTGATAAAAAAACCTATTTTTCCCTCTATACATTCTACTTGTCCACTAAATGTGATTTTTGAACAAACTCGAATATTGAGAGGGGTGGGGTGAATCAGTATCTATAAAATCATAACCACTTCTAATTTTAAAACCTTCAACAATATTCAAATTCACACTTTTAACAAGATCAACAATGCTTAATCAAATCAGTAACAATGGAAGATAAGATAATGAACAAACATGCACAAGAGAACAATAGGTTTACGCAAAAAACCCAAGAATGGAAAACCACAAAGATAAATCTCTCAATATAGGTGTATCCAAAAATTTTGGTAAACCAAAATGCTTTATGCTCCTTCTAGGGTTTTTCACCTAAAAGGGGGTAAGATTAGGTGCCAAAATGCAATGTATACATTCAAAGATGGATGTGATGTGGGTACAATATGCCTAGATGAAACAAACTAAATGTAGAAAACTAATGAAATAGATCAACTATTGTATGCAAACTAAGAAATATGAAGTGTTTGAAAACATGATATTGTACACAAAAGACCTAAAAAGATGAATAAAAATGCAAATAGAACTAAATAGAAAGTTGTAAAATTGGATGTGTGAACCTGTAAACTTGATGGAGAATGGAAATAATTTTGGAAAATTGGAAATGTTGACTTTTTGACTAATTGGGACTCATTCGCCACCTTGAGTGAACTAGTCCTAGACTAGGGATTTTGCACAGAATTTTGTTTCTGCCAAAAGGGTACTAGAATCTACACTCTGCTATGATAGATACCTCTAGTGGGACTCATTCTCCATCCATGGTGAATCGGTCCTTTTTCTATTTTTCAAAAATTCAAGTTTCAGATATGTACTTTGTCACATGCACAACACTTCTTGACAGAATTCCAAAACTAAATCTTCAAAAAACACCTGCAAAATAGCTTTATTTTTTTTTCTAATGGGGGGTTTTCCTTGGTCAAACCCCTAATTTGGTAGTTAAACCTTGAATGGATAAAATCTACATAAAACCATAGCCCTAAGTGTGTCTAAGACTAGGAAAATTTTAGAAATAAGACAAAACACTATTCTAATGTGCTAGAATAAGAAGAGTAAATGGAACTTAAATTATGCAAGACATCAATCCAATAAACCATACAACATTTCAAATGATTTTAAATGACATGCAAATCTTAAATTTGAAGATGGAGAGAAAATAGAAGACATAATCACTTTGAAAACAAGTCTTAAGGTGTGATTTGATGGCTAGTTGCATCTCCTCAGCCTAGATTTCTCCATGATTATCCATGGGAATCCATCATCAACTCTTTGCAATGTTCGATCTTGAATGAGAAATGAGCTTAAATACTTGCAAAAATCCTATCTTATTTTCCTAAAGCTTCAACTTTGTCGTAGAAATGCTAATGAAACTTCTTGTGGAAGATTCTCAACACTTGACTTTTGATTTTCCTTTGTAAAAATGACTAGGAGATGTGAAAAATGACCTAAAAGCACATATTTATAGGCATCAATACCTAATTGCTCATTATTAATACCTAAGAGGCCGACACCCATTGAAAAATTAAATTAAGTCAGTGAGTTTCTTGCTTGAAATTGAAAATTCCCCCAAAAGGGACTCATTCGCCACCCTTGGTGAATGGGTCCCACTTGAGGGGACTCATTCTCCCAAGGTGGAAAATGGGTCCCACATGAGGTTTTCGAAGGTGGGTTTTTGAGATATGAATGTTTTAAGCATTATTTGTCAAGATTTGTATGATTATTGAGTGAAATGGGCCTCTAGATAAAAAATAATGAATATTAGGGGCCTATAAATGTAGTTTTTAAGAGGTGATTGGTGCAAGGGTCTCTAAAATAGGACTAAGTTAGGCCACAAATTGTACTTTTTGCAAAGGAGTACAATTTATGTTTCCACAATACTAATCTCATTTTGTACCCAAGACATGAATGCCCTCAATTGAATATCCCCAACATACAACAATGGATTCCAATCATTGTATTTTGTAACAGCATAATTATGTAAATAAAATTCACATAGAAAATTCTTCATTTCAGGCGAGGCAATCCTATAAGAATTGAAGAATTCCATGGGGATGTCAATAGAAGGATTCAAACATGAGGTGAGTCTTGATATCTTAAAAGAGAGATACTTCTCTTTCAGGAGCAGAGCATAGACCCTGGGAGGATCTCTACATTCTAGAATATTTGGCGCCAAAGCTACCATATCATCTACCCTCTACTTCAGGGTGGGAATTTCTACATTTTTATCCTCAATTTCTTCATCCTTCTTTTAAATTTCCTCCTTCAATTTCCATTTTTTATTTTTCCATTCTTCCTCGCTTCTTTGTATTTCTCTCCATAAATTCAAAATTGTTGCATGTACTATAGAACTAGGAGGATTATGAATTCCTACTAGTCCTTTTGTTGATGGAGGCACCTCATATGGCACTATTTGCATGGACTCAGGCTGTCCAGTTATCTCTGGCTGCAAGGGTGTTGTTTCTTCTTCCTTTTGTTGTAGGGACTTTTATTCTTGTTGTGGCTACAGGAACTCCTGCTCTAGTTCTGGTTGTTGCTACAAGACTTATTGCTCATGCTACAAGACCTATTGCTCATGCTACAGGAAGTCTTGATTTTCCTCCAATTCTTCTACAATGTCAGCAAGATTGACCAGTGTTATGTTTGTTGCTCTCTTAAATATGTCTTCTTCTTCTTCAACATTATCTAGCTCCATTGGAGCTTTAGGGTCCTAATGTGAGGTCTCACCAAGTTTAGGGCTTTCCTGTAGAGGTTTACCAATCGCAGGCCCGACTGGTCTTGATTTCCTAGGAGGTCTCTCATGTTTTGTTTTGGTTGTAGGATGAATAGCCTTCCTCTTCTTAGAACTTGACACTCTTATTTCTATAGGCTATGTTTTAGCCTTCCCTTTTCTCATTTCTGCCTCTCTCTGTTGTGCCCTATTTTTCATGAGGGTTTCAAGTGGAACTTCATCATTAGAATCTAAGGAAGAGCTTTATTTTTTTGAGTGCTCTATTCCAAAAGAACTAATTTCTATAACTTCTTCTACTATAGGAGGATTCACACTACAACCAACACTAGAAGTTGAAGCACTACGAATGGCTTAAGTCGTGCTTACTCTCCTGCTAGACCTACAAGATTGAGGTATAGCCCTAGGTGGTAAGTGATCAACATTGAAAAACTCTTCCCGACAAATTTTTTGATCAACATTGATAAACTCTTCTCAAGTTATTCTAGATACATCATGCAGAGACTTTTCAACTAGCAATTTAATCAAGCAATTGTGGGAAACATAATTATCCCTACCTTTTTGGGTCTCAACCACCATGATTGAGAGAATATTATACAACACATTGGGCACATTCATCCTCCTCTCATGCCTCATGTGATTCAAAAGCTTGAAGTGGATAGAATGCAAATTTAACTGGCGACCCTCACAAGTGATGTATTTGATAACATACACAGCTATTTACTTCCACGGCTTGGGCATAGACATTCTCTTTGCCCCCTATTTGTCTACACTCAATGGGGGGTTGTTTGGCTTTGTGAATTCATCCCTGGTTGACCTGGCATCTCTGGAAGCAGGGTAATTTTCACCATCAGCAGGTAACCCTGTAACCTCTATAATTATTTCCTCTGTTTCCACAACTTCTAACCATTTACTGTGGCTTTTCCTTCTAAAAATGTCTAGGAAAGTTTGAGGGCAATGCCTTCATCAAAACCATCCAACTTCAAAAAGTAATCTATCCATCCATAGTTTTGAAATTTGGCCAGGCATCGTGCATCCTATAGTAAAATATCATGCACCGTGGATTCGTTTTGAATTAACCCACCTCCCATTGTCTATAATCAAACAAATGCTCTGCAACTTCTTTTCCTGCAATTCCCTCTTTTTTCTGCAATTCCTATCTGAAAATCAAATGCACTTCCCTATAGTGTCTGCTAAATTCTAGTACCAACCTGCTAAATTTCTAGTGCCAGTTTCGATTGAATTTCCTTTCTTTTGTTTTTCCCTTTTGCTTGCAACTCAAGATTATGATAGGGAAATAATTGCAAGAAAAGGAGTGATAAAGGGAAATTATGATAAGAATAAATGACAGGCATAGTTATTGTTACTTCAGACATGCAAGTCGTTCTCTCACTTGGATTTCAAATCAGCTCATTTTAAATTTTCTAACGTAGCCTAATATGATTTGACACATGGGCAATAAATTCACAAAATATTTGCGTCTTTTTCATTCCCCTCCCCCCAACCTAAATTTGGACATGTGTCCACACATGTGAGATAGGAGTGGTGATTGATAGGTAATGATGGCATTTATGTGAATACCTATACTAACATACAATGATTAAATGAACACACTTAAGAGATGATTAAAGATAGTAATTGATGCACACATACCTGAATGTGTGGAAGATTTGTTGCAAATATTGTGAATAAAGTAACACTCACCCTATTGGAGAATAAATTGAGCAATAAATGAAGATGAGGTGGAATGAGGTGAGGTGGAATGAAGTGATGGAAGAGAGAGAAATATGGAATGAAGTGATGGATGGTTGGATGGGCAGATGATGAAGAAATGGAGTTCCACATAAGTGAAAGTCTTTATTATGAAAAGTACGTACCTCAATTAGGCTGAAGGAGGGACACTAGGTCCACTGCCTTTGGCTACAGGAAGCTCAAGTGTTGAATTTTGAGCGAATTGCTACATGAACTCTTCTTTATAAGTTGGCTTATGGTATAATTTGAGGCGATGACCATTGACAAGTAATTTGAACCTAACATGTTCAATGGTGGTTAGCTAAAAAAATCAATTAGGAAAGACCTCATCAACTTCATATGGTCCTAGCCACCTTGTCTACAATTTTCCTGCATTGTCTTGGTATCTTGAATCATAGAGAAAGGCCCAACTCCTAGTTTGAACTTCTTGTCCTTAATAAATTTGTCATGCCACTTGATTCTTTGATTTTGCACTACTTCTATATGTTGTAGGGCTACTCTTCTTATCTCATCCAAAGAATTTAGCGGCATGATTCTTTCTCTCTATGCTTCAAAAATATCCATCCCTAAATCCACTCTAGTTTGTAGAGTTTTATATTCAAATTCAACTAGCATCATAGGTGTCTTTCCATACAGTAACTCAAATGGGGTGAAGCCTGTAGTTGTTTTCCATGTTGTCCTATAGGCCCAAATAGCTTTGGGTAATCTGTTTGCCCAATCCTTCCTATGGATAGCTACTATTTTAGTCAAAATGGCTTTAACTTCTCTATTTGTCACCTCAACTTGGCCATTAGCCCAGGGGTGATAAGGAGTAGACTTCTTGTGCCTTATGTTATACTCATTAACTAGTGCTACAACAAGAGTTGATGTGAATTGAGCTCCTTGATCAGTCAGTATTTCTCTTGGGACTCTATATCTTGTGGAAATCTCCTCATAAAGAAACTCTGCAACCTTGTTATGTCTTACATGCTTCATGGCCTTAACTTCTACCCATGTTGTTACACAATCAATGCATACCAATATCTAAGACTTACCATTTGATGGAGGGTCAATTTTTCCCACAAAATCCAATCACCACTTGTCAAAGGGAGTGATTACTACCTAAGGGAACAGTGGTATCTCATCATATTTGGTTGTTCTACCCATTCTTTGACATCTATCACATTTTTTGGTATACCTTCCTACATCCTTGTGGAGTGTTGGCCAATAATACCCTATGTTTAAAGCCTTTATTGTTGTCCTCTTGGATGAAAAGTGTCCTCCACATGGTTCATTGTGACATGCATGGAAAATTTCATATGTCTCATCTTCTCTCACACATCTTCTCATGACATGGTCTGGCCCAGTATAAAACAAACATCCAACAATCCAAGAGAAAGGGAAAGATTTTTCAATGAGTGCCCTTTTCTCTTTAGGGGAAAAGTGAGAAGGAACTCTACCAGTAACAAATTAATTAGCTATGTCAGCATACCAGGGTATTTGTACACTAAGAGAGAATAGATGCTCATCAAGAAAAGAGTCATCTATGGGCTAATTGTCTTATGATGTAGTTATCCTTGAAAGAAAATTTGCAACAACATTGGCCTTCCCTGGTTTATCCACAATGGTTATATCAAACTTTTTCATTAACAATAACCATCTTTCCAATCTACCTGTGATCAAAGGTTTATTCATGAGATACCTAATGGCTACATGATTAGTGTGCACAAAGATTTGGTAGCCCGTTAAGTAATTTTTGCATTTGTTCAGTGCATAGATTATTGCCAAAATCTCTTTCTCTGTCATTGTATAATTGAATTCAACTCCTTGAAAAATTTTACTAACAAAGTAAATAGCATTTTCAACATCTCCCTCTATCTATCATAAGACTGCTCCTATGGCATAATCCGAGGCAGCAATGTGAATGTGGAAAGGAAGCTCCCAATTGGGTCCCTTGAGTACAGGAGCATGAGTCAAAGTTGCCGTCAAGTTAGAAAATGCCTTGTCACAAGCTTCAGTCCACTGAAATTCAGCATCTTTAGTGAGGAGGGTATGCAATGGTGTTGCTACCTTGCTGAAATCCTTGATGAATCACCTATAATATCCTGCATGATCCAAGAAACTCCTAACATCCTTTTGTTTTGTAGGTGTAGGAAAATTTGTGATTACTTCAATTTTTGTAGGCTCTACTTGAATTCCATTGTGGGAGATGTAATGGCTAAGAACTACACCCTCTTGCATCATCATGAATCACTTTTCACTATTTAAGGACAAGTTTTGGTCTTCACATCTCTATAGGACTCTCCTAAGATTTTCTAGTGCTTGATTAAAATCAACACCATAAATGGTGAAGTCATCCATATAAATCTCCATGCAATCATGAGAAACGTCTAAGAATATACTAATGACCGCCCTCTATAAAGTTGTAGGTGAATTGCACAAGCCAAATGGGAGTACTGAATAGGCATAGGTCCCCTATGGATAGGTAAATGTGGTCTTCTCCTGGTCTTTTGGTGCAATTTGGATATGGTTGTAGCCGCTAAATCCATCTAGAAAAGAGATGTATTGCTTTCCTACAAGTGTATCCAAAACTGGATCAATAAAGGGTAAAGGAAAGTGATCCTTTCTGGTGACAGCGTTAAGTTCCCTATAATCAACACAAACTTTCCATTTCCCTCCTTTCTTGGGCACAATCACTAATGGAGATACCCAATGACTATCTGAAATGGGGTAGATAAATCCTACATCTAGTAATTTATGTAGTTCTCCTTTCACAATTTCTCTTAGTGCAGGGTTAATCCTTCTTTGTGCTTGTCTTACTAGAATGCAATCATCTCTGATATAAATTATGTGGGTACAAATTTTAGGATCCAATCCCTTCATATCATGATAATCCCATGAAAATGCATGTTGATGGGTTGTTAACAGGTTTTCCAGTAACAGTTGTTGCTCTTTATTCAATTTTCTATTAAGATTCAGATATTTTCCCTCTGACACCTAGACTTGTGTAGTTAATTCTATCATGGTTGCTTCATTAACACATGGTACCTTTAGTTCATATGGTAGCAATGTATGGAACATATCTATTGCTGCAAGAAGTCTGTCTGCAAGAACAATGGTTGCAGGAAGAATGTCTATAGGAACAGTGGCTACAGAAAGAGCATCTGCAAGAAGAATGTCTATAGGAATAGTGGTTGTAGGAAGAGCAGGCATAAGTGTCCTAACAGAAGTAGAAGATGATGCTTCCTCCACTTCATAATGGTTTTGAATGATGTTAACCAACACTTCATCCTCATCTTGGAGCTGCATGAAAGAGCTTCTTCCTAGCATCATAAGTTGTGCCATAGAAGTAACTTCCTTGGCCTTGTCACCAACTTGTGGCCATAAAAAATATTCTTCATCATGAGATGGCTAAGCAAGTGGATAAGGAACAAAAATTTTAGTACTCCTTCCATCTGAAATGGTCATGTCACTTGACCAACATCCAATGTATGCATCTGCAGTTGCCAACCAAGGCCTTCCAAGAATGATAGGATACCCACCTAGTGTAGCCTTAGGATAAAGAATTATAAAATCTATTGGGTATTCCCAGGAGTCTAGAATTACCACAAGATCCTCCACTACTCCATCAAGCTTAACAATAGAGCTATCAAAAAGCTGTGGGATAGTAGGAGTAGATCTCATACTTGCAATATTTAGTTTTTGCGGGATGTCCTTGGTCATTACATTTATTGTTGCCCCTAAAACAATCATAGCATTCTAAATACTTTGATCCCGTTTATGACAACTGCTGCCACAAGATTGCCTGGGTCATTATACTTGGGAATAGTCATTTTTCCTAACATGATATTAGCTAGCTAGCCCACCACATGAACTGTAGTTAGGTCTCTCTTCTTCCTTCTTGGCTTCTCAAGACAAGCTTCCTTGATAGCTTTGTCATAGATTGGAACATCTTTTATGGCCTAAAATAGGGGTATCTCAACACATATATGCTTTAGCTGATCCCATATGTCAAAAGTGGTATCCTCCTTTTGTTCTTTCTTCTTGAAAACATCCAACCTTTGAGGGAATGGTGGTTCTTGTTCAGTTTCCTTGACTTGAACTAGTTCAAGATTTTTAGGTGCATTTGGTTGAATGGGATCATTCAGTGGCTCCTCCTCCTCTTCCACAGAAAGCTCAATGATAATGGGCTTGGAAGGGTCTAATAGAGTGGTTCCTGAATGCAAGTGGATGCCACTTACACTCACAACATACGCAAGGAATTGATTTGAATTTATAGAATATGCAGGCTATTGTTGTGGTTTGTTATTAGGATTGGGTGTGGGATGAGTTGGTAGCTGAGATGGTTTAGGTGCATTTGAGCTTGGATTAGCAAGTGGAGGCATTAGAGCAGGATGTTGGGGCTGAGAAGGTGGCTGCATGTAATTGGTTGTCTGAGTAGGCCATTGTTGTCCTCCTCTCCATTGATTTGTTTGCTACCAATTTATAGGAGGTGGTTGCCAGTGCCCTTGAAATTGCTACAAATTCCCCTAAGGTTGCTGCCACTAAGGTGGATAACTCTAATGACTAGGCCAAGCATTTGGAGGGTTACTCCAAAGTTGTGGTGGATATCCTCCATAATTGGGTGGATATGGGGGCTGCCATTGGTTACCAAATGAATAAGAGTAAAAATATGGCCCAACATAGGATAGTGGATTTGGTGGCATACCTTGTCTTCGAGCCCAAGGATTCCTTTGTCCAACATAGTAAAATTGGTCTTCTTCAATCTGAATTTGCTTGAACTCAGGTGAAATCTGCTTGCTTTCAAGATTAGCTACTATCTTACATCTACAGTCCTTCTTCTTTTGTTTGTAGTGAGGATAATATTCTGTCAACATCATCTCTACCTCCTCTTACTTCTTCTTGGCCTAAAGTGTATCTAGCTGAGTAGCTAGATTGTTGATAATGTCTTGCTTGAAGTCTACCAAAAAATGAGTGATCTCCATTCTTGAAACACCACCGGTAGTTGACTTACCCATGGAATATTGATAAGCTCTCCCTTTCTCTGAAGCTGCCCTAGAGTAATTGTGACATATTTTCTTGATATCCTCCCAAGGAACTTGGGAGATATCTCCTCCTACCATGAGGTCCAAAGCATCAGTACAATTATCATTGATTCCTATCAGGAAAAGCAACTTTTGTGACTCCTCATTAAGTGTGTGGTGTGGGGAATTTTATAGGAAAAACATGAACCTTGCAATGTAATCTTCCAGGCTCTCATCTTCCTTCTATTGCATTCTAAAAATGTCACCTCCTCTCATGTCATTATCCCTACAATATTCCTTGTACTTCTCAAGGAATTTTTTCTTCATATCTTCCCAAGTTTCCACAGTATCCTTCCCTAGGCTCATGAACCATCTTAATGCAGCCTCTTTCAAAGTGGTGGGAAATAACTTAAGCCTATGGGAATCAGTAGTGTAATCATAACTCTTGCAGAGTATGTCAAACTCAAATAAGAAGGTATCAGGATCTTCTATCACAAGTCCATAAAACTTGGGGAGTGTTGAGGCAGGAATGTTCTTGATGTTGCCAACTTAATTTTGATGGGCAATGGGGAAAGGAAAAGCTGGTTGGTTCTGTCTATTCCTATTTGCATCACCCATGCCTTCTTGATGTGGTTCTAAGACAAAGAGGTTCTCAAGCTGATTTTGATCTTCTGAGGAGACTTCAGAGCTAGTCAGATTAGGATATGCATTAGCAAAGGGGTGTGGATCTTCTTCTTCCTCTTCTTTTGGTAGGTTCTAGTACTCAACTAGCTAGAATGGACAAGGATTGTTAGGAATTAATCTCCCATAAGCATCCCTTCTCCTTCTTCTATGCATGTGGTATCACTCACTATCAGTCAACTCACACAAATAATTGGTAAAGAATCAGGGGGGTCATTACTTCCTAAATGAGGATATGCTAAGAACAACTTCCAGAAACACTATAGCAAGAAAAAATACCAATGACTCCAAAAGACTTCCTAGCTTAACACCATCCCCGACAACGATGCAAAAAATGTTGGCCTCCTATAATGATTTAATAATTAAGTCTTTACAGCCATGATTCAAAGACTAGACATATAACCTAAATAGCTATTCAATCATCATGAAGGTGCATTTAACTTGTCAACCCAGGGACATGAACTTGAAATGGGTTAGCATAGTATGTGCACTAGGGGCTCAAGTAGCCATTGCATTCTACAATTGAGAAACATAATACTGAAAGTAAATTGCTTGGAAGGAAATAAAGCAAATACTGAACATCAACCAACAACTATGCTAAGCTGAAATGCAAAGCAAGAATGAAAATTTGAACGACAAACATGAAACTACTCTGTCTGCTTTGGCTATAGGAAAAGTCATAGAATGGAATTCTAGTGGTTGTAGGAACAGTCGATGCCAAATTTCTAACTAAGCACTAAATAGTAAGTAATAATAAACTAATGCTAAACTAAGAAGACATATTACTCACCAAGTGGGCCCCCTTGGATAAGTATCCTCTAGATTAACAAGAACTTAGATGCTCAAACTTAGAACTTTATTTCATTCATTGTAAATCATGCATACAAAGAGTAATGTATCTATATTACTAAAATTGGAGAATGAGAGTACAATGCCAAATCATGCAACCCTTTGAAGAAGGAGCATCATATCATTATTTATACTATAGCTAAACAAGCCAATCAACTCCATAGCTAAGAGGATGCCATTTAGGGAAAACAAGGGAAAGTGGAGCGATGGTGGTTACGCATGCATGGAATCTGGTCAAACATGCAAGTCAAACATAGATCTAGCACAACAATAGTGCCCACGCATGGTCAATCATTAACGTCCACTACAAGGAAGTTATGTTCAGTTGCATGAAGAATCTTTGATGTCAGTTGCCTTTGACGTGGAGCGATCCCTTAGCTAGACGATATGGTGCATGCCCAGCTTACGATGTCTTCCTCAACTTAGCACATTAAATTTGTAAGGAAAGGTCTGTACGCATAATCACATCTAGAACCACTCTAATAAACATTCATTAATCACATGCAAAATCAATATAAATAATCCACATATTATGCCAAATATCATTAAAGCTTTCAAAGATAGGATAATATCAAATGTCAATGGTTTGAGGGAAACATTATGCCAATACCAACACTTAAGCATTAGATTCCATGACATCTATGAGAAAATAGGCTATAGATTCTACCCAAAATTAGACCAAAAACTAGGCTCATCAGCTTCCTACATATAAAATGGGAAATCAAGTCCTGATGAAGAAGATAGATTAAGATTATTACAATAGTAGCATTAGAAGTATATTATTTTCAGAGAAAATAAGAGTTTCATATATAATGGTCATCATTTTGAAGTAATATAAGAATGGAGGAAGATACTTAATTAATATCCCAACACTGGTGTCAACTATTATTTGTTATTATCTGATTATTTGGATGTCTCCAATTTACTACTTCCATATTATTTAAGTTGATGTATCAAAGCTCAATTTATCAAAACACATTTTTTGTTCTTGTGTGGTTTCATTAGTTGGTTTCTTTCAAAGAATTAAATATCCTTTTAATAAGATCATAGTAATTTGAAAGTGCTATTTGTATTAGTAAGAAGAGTCATATAATCACTAAAATTATCATATTGCCTCCAACTCATTCTTATCTTGTTATTAAAATTAGAAATCCATTTTGATTTTTCAGATCACATTTGCTATTTCTGTGTGATTTAATTGACTAGATCCTCTAAAGGATTAAAATTCCCTATTGATTAATCATAGTCACCTAATCAAAACCACTTGGATTGATAAGTAGAGTTTGATAATTGCATTCCTACACATTTACACAAGGTGTAAACATTCACCAGTGCCAAACACTCTGAATTGTACCCAATAAGTAGGACAAATACCATTCTCCTCTTGAGACCATTAGCCCAATAGGAGTAGGCACTGGTCACATCGATTCCATTTCAAAATCTACAAAATATTACTTATATCTTCACATTTTCAATTTCAGTACTAGGAGTAGGAGTAGTTAACAAGCCTTCATCTATTCCACACTTTATGCCATTGTGGGTAGATACTCAAAACCTAATTAAGTCACACATCTTTCTCAAATCTGCTTCAATCATTAAGTTCCACCCACCTAGGTTTAGTAGATCCTGAAGTGCAAGGAGCCATCAACCACATAGGTTAACTCTGTTCATTAGTTCAAAAATGTTTTAAGTCTGATCATAGATCTTGACATCCTCTTAGGATTTACAACCTACATTTTTTAGACCTAATAGACATAAAAACATAATGCTTTCCTATTTATACGATAGAGAGGACCAAAAATAATTTTATTTCTTCTTCCAATGTGATCCCAAAAAACATATATGTTAGCTCACATCAACCCAATTCGACAATAAGGAAACATGTAGCACAATACCAATCATCCCATAAACACATCTTCAACTAAAATTACTCAATGTGGTTCCCAACAATATAGGTCAGGTCCAAAATACAACTTAGCATAATGTCAAATGTTGGTGTAGAACCTGAAGCACATAATGCAAGCAAGACAACAAGCCCTATCGACCATACATCCATAAATTTCTTAGAAAACCAACTCAAAAAAATATACAACACCAAAGAGATCAATCATTGATGTGTGAACCACAAAGATATGCTTTATGAACATCCAAAAACACTTCCAAATTCTTCTTTCACATTGTCATGCCACAAAAAGCCACTACAAACTAGCCAAAAATATAACACTTCAAACCAAAATAACATAATGCACAACCATGGGATGGAAAATTAATAAACTAGCTTGCAGTAAACACCAACACATGAAAGTTAAAATGAGACACTACATAGACATTGAGACCACAATCACCAAACTGTAGGAGTAGAAACATCAATGTAGAAAAATGTGGAGCGTTTTCCAAACTGGACCTAACAAACAAGAAAACTTCCAATCTTGTGTAATTACCTAAGATATCCCCAACAACACTAGTGACTTGAAAATATAGGAGTGCAACAACCATATAACATAGACACTAAATCCCAAACTGTAAGACTAAATCTTCAAAGGTGGAGGAACGCAAGGAATTCTCCCAAATAGTCTTCAAAGAAGTTTCTAATAACAAAATCTTTCACCAACATGCAAAGACAAAAAATTCCTTGTAACAACACATACTTCTACAAGAGCAAGAGAGAGCATACAACATACTCAGATCATTAGCAACATCTCTCCAACTTCAGCATTAATTTTAATCTTTTCCTCAATGCTTCTAGTCCTCACCTTAATATATCACCATGATGTCATCTTTGTGTTGAATACCCAAGATACTAAGAGGGGGGGAATCAATATCTTCTTAAACTTATTGAACAAACACAATCCAAATACTCCAATCCATATAACAATAAAATTGAGCAAGAGAATTAACAGAACATAGGAACATAGAACACATGACACACGAGGATTTTTATGTGGAAAGCCCAAATGGTAAAAACCATAGTGAGGATTAGCTCACAATATAATATAACTAGTTATAAGATATTACAAAGGTCGGCTCAATGCTAGGACTCATTGTCCAAAACGGGAGGCTTGCTGCCTTTTGATGCTCCAAATCAAACTAGACTAGTGAATCCTATAGACCAGCCACTTTTTAATGATCAAATTTAGTGGAGGATTTGGCCAATTGATGCGAAATGGAATTAGAGCACATTTCCCCTACACTTTAGGCTCTATAAGACCTAGGGGGGTGACCGTTTAGCAACATCTAAATATTCAAACACATAATTAATAGGATATTGCTCAACAGATAATGTTCTCACATAAATGTGTTGAGAAACCTAAAATACCACTCAATATTGGCAAGACATTAAGTGAATTTCAGAACTAGCATGGAGAACATGGTAGATACAAGTACTCACAACACAAAATTAAAATGATTTATGATTTAAAGAATTGTGACCCAGTTGAAAACAACAGAAGCATGATAATTGACTAGTGCAATAAAATGGGCTATGAAGTCATATAACCAACCCTTCATCCTATAGTGTTAAACATGTTTTGAAGATCTTTGCAAATGTTATCACATTATGATAATCAGATCACTTAAGCTTTATCTGATAATCCTTCTTATAAATCCACTTGAAACACAACACTCCTATCACATTTTTTGAAGAAATTACACTATAACATGAACAATAGGAAATAATAAATGCAGCTTTTGGCTCATTAAAGCAATTACATCATTCACATAACAAAAGACAAAAACAAATATAACTCAAATGCAGCAAATGTGCATGAAAAGACTCAAACAACTTTATTATTTGAATCCAAAAGAGTATTGCAGTTCAGCTATGGAGACGATTATCAGCTAAAATTAACAAAGAAGCGCAATTCAAAACATAGACACTTTCAAATTAGTGAATCAGTCATATTTATCCTAGCTTTACAATCTACCAAGAGCTCATGCCTGCCTTGTAGAGCTTTTAGAAAATGGAACCCCCTACATTGAGAGAAGAAGAGAATAAAAGAAGAGGAGAAGAGTCCAGAAGAAAAATCTGTAGATGACAATTGGAAGCCCATTCTTGTTGATCAACAATCTACAAAAGACTCTCTCTTCTCTCATCAACAACAAACTTGTTTTGGCTCCAAATTACCTTTGCACCAAGAGGCCAAGCAATTGAAAATCTGCCCATGTGGAGAAATTCACCCATTGTACTTGTTGTATGGAAATTCCTCTTTGCCCGTGAAAATCCTTTTATCTATGTTTTTGCCCTTTGCTACACTGTATTTGCATATTCATTTTATTTCAATCCCCAACAAATGATACTAAAGTAAATATTTTATTCACGCTTTTGAATTATTTCCTGTACGTACATTTCACCTTTAGTTCACACTTTATACTTTGCACATGGTGAATATTTATTCACTTTATTATGAAATGCCTCCCGTGCATTTTAAAACTTTATCCATTTACCTCCACCATTAACATATTTCATTTAAAATGAAAACATTTTAAATATGTGAGGCTACTTAATACATTCACTCCTTTGCCATTTCTTACCCAACACATCCCACACTATTCACTTTATCATTGTTTAAAATATTGAGCTCCCCATCATGATAACCATTGATTTTCATTTGCTCCATTTTCCCTAATCTTTTTTCCCGTTTTCTCGAGCTATGCTTTGGCTATGGCGTTTCACACTAATTAGGGTATTCGATGCATTGGTAACCATCTTTTACATTTTCCTAAGAATGTTTGAAGACTCTCAATAGTTTATTTAGTGAGTGTGTTGGGTGCCTCCTTGGCTGCATTCAATCTCACCCTGAAGCCTTCCATTTTGTGCATACTCTGCGTGAAGTAGAGCCCCCTCCAATTCTTTGCATTCTTTTCAACCTGTTGCTGATGCATGGCCTCTGCAAAGTTTCTAAGGTATTTGCAACAAATACATTTTGTGTTCCTTCTGCAAGTGGTTCTTCTCCATAAGTATTGCTTGGGAGCTTCAAAGACATCTTCAACATATACATTTTGAACATATCCCCGTTGCGCGCCTTTGCTGACTTCAAAAGATTTTATTTGCTTGAAAGTTATTAAAATCTTTTAATAATTCATTTTATGCACATCTTGGTATAGGTCGCGTGCCCTTCTAATGTTCCTCTTGCCTGTGCTTTAATGGATTTTCACGCCTTGATCTGATTCAAGCTTCTCATGCATTCCCGACTATAAAGTGCGTGCCCCTTTGGATCCTGCATTAATTTTCTCTCTGTTCCTTTGTATTGGCTTGGAATTTTCAAATCCTTTCAACAATGTTTAATAGTGGCATTAGGTGTTCACTTGTTGTGCCAGAGAAGGACCTCCTTCCTTCATCCGTACCATTTGCTCTGCATGATCTTTATGGAATATCACATTGCCCTACACCAAGTAAGACAATGACGTTCTATTAACAATGAAGAATTCCATGTTTTATGAGTTGAATTTGAATATCCTATGCTGAATGTTTGTGCCCTGGCTTTGAACTGCGCCAATATAAGGAATGGCATCCCTTTCATTGGATCGTTCCACCTCAATAGGCTCGAGCTTTTCAAGAATCTTAATGTTATGCCAAGAAACCCAAACTCCTCATTCATTTATTATGGTTTGATAAGCATCTATACTTTGTTGCTTTGGTGGTTGCGCATGTCTCCCAATTTCTTGAGTGCGCCCCTTGGTTCATTGCATTTGTTTCAAAGTTACTAGTCATTTCAACAAATCTGGTTTGCGCTGCAGATGTGACGCCTTGGATGAAAGTCTCTGAGACCCTTACAAAAAATTCATTTTGTATATATTTCAATCATGTCTCCTACTAGATGAATTTGCTGGGAAACCTCTAATATCTTTTCAATACATTCATTTTATACTAAATTTCATCTTGAAGCCCTTATGTTTCCTCTATGCTTTGTTGGATTCCCATTGTACATTCGCTTGGTGTGGCATCAAGCTTTTCTTTTGCTTTGAGCCAATCACTATTTTAAGTTCATATTACCAAGCAAGCCTACAATGTTTGGTGAATTATAACCATTCAAAATGCATCCCAATTACATTGGATCCAACTTGAAACTTTTCCCAAGCACCAAGATAATACATATGCATCCTCACAACCATAAAACTTGCACAATATTAGCCTGATAAAAGATTTACTCTTTTAGTACCATGCAACTAATCAAACAAATCAACAAGATAAAAATGCTATGACTTTATCCATGTTAAATTCAGTGAAAACCACCTTCCATTATGCAACTCATGTCGGGTCCCTTGTGGACCTGACTGTCATGCCCACAATTTTTTTGCTAGAAAAAAAAAATCTAACAATTTTTTTTTTAAATACATTAATTAAGCTAATTATTACTATACATGATTAAGGTGAGGGATATAACTAAGATGCACACTATACACCATTGCAAGGTCACCACTTAACCCAAGTATGGAAGTTAAGGATTTGGTACAACGACCACTAGGTTCAAATGGGTTTAAAGAAGGTGGAACATTCATCAAGTTACAAAAATGCTAAGGTCTCTTAAAGTTGTCTTGATTTAATCGTAATGATGACTCTATTTACTCAAGTTTTAATGTTTCAAGATAATAATCCAAATTAATTTATATTGAATAATAAAATGTTTGTCCATGAGAAATTTTGATCCCAATGATAAAAAGTAATATTATAAAATTTCCAACATCATGCCTATATTAAGATATTAGTCGAAACAAAGGATAATATTAAATGTCGAATCTCAATTAGCAGTCTTGCTATTACTTCCTTTACAGATGTAAAAATATTAACACCCATATTATTATTATGATAAAAAAAAAACTGCCATCATTATTAAATCTCATTGATCCGAAACAACAATATTATTATTAAGTATAAATTTATCCTTAACACTATTATTATTTGCATTGTATGAGAATAATAAATTATTATTAAGAATAATAATATTTTCACATTTAAATTTATCTTTATCAAATAATTCTATTATATAAATGAATCGAAATAAAAATATTATATTATTGATTCGCCAACACTTAATCATATCATTGCCCTACCAAGATAAATTTTTCGTGAGAGATATTGATTTTTGAGAGTTATTATTTTTTTGTACGCCTAAGGAAAAGGTGATTTTCTTGACTTGACCGGTATGGAGATTGGAGATGGTCATTCATTTATTACCGACAGAGAATAATAAATAGTAATGCGCCAACATTAACCTCCATAATTTCTTTCATGGAAAAGAGTGCAATAAATGTTGGATTAAAAAGCTTGCAGTTTTTAGCTAGAACATAGTCTATGCATAGCTGTCGCCAGAAACTTACTCAAGGCAAATGAAAATTCCACGACTCCCAAATGAGTGAACTGTCTCTTCCATAATTTTATCTCTTATTAATATTATTATTATTATTATTAAAGAGGATGATAGCCAAACTCTAACCCTAAACATTTACCGTGAATGTTTGGTTGCCTTGCAGGAATGGCGGCCTGTGAAGGTGGGCGCCAAAACTCACAAACCCCATTGCTACAGCTGGGCATTCTGTTTGTGCAGAGGGAGGAGTTTAATGGGGGCTGAAATGAGTGATCTACTCATGATGAAAAGAAGTATTCTTTGAATATTTATTTTAAATGAAATACCATCTTCAGGTATATATATATACTCAGCCTCCATAGTTAGCAGCTGAAATCTAAATCTTAAGGATTTCAAATTATTCTTCATACCTGGATGTAATAGCTAAGTTGCACAAGGATTTAGGCATAAATGTTCTATTCTTCAGTAGATTACAGAGGATGTTCTTGTAGTAGAGTTGGGTCTTTTGGTTATTTAAATTTTTTTTGTTATTATTGTATGAGCTCATGTTTCTATTCGTTGTTTTCTCGTTTCCTTGATTCATAATAGCAGATCCATCTTTACCTGTACACTCATGTAGGGGAAAAACTGAGGCGTCTCATTACTCTTCCCTGCAAATGAATATTATAGACCGACAAATTCATTTTTTGTTTATTGTTGTTTGCACAGCAGAAAGAAAAATTTACTCCATACTAGATGGTTTTATATTTTATCTCTGTTAAATATTTAACCAATCTTGAATGCATCATTTTTGGGTATATTTCCTTAATGGACTATCATTAATATTCTTCTCTTCAATGAGTGGAGGCAGTAATTGGGATCTTAGCAAGATGCACCAGAAAGGAGATTTATTAGTGACAAAACATGATTTCTACAAATATATTTCCTTTGATTTATGATATATTCATTCAAAGCAGCTTATGCTGATAAATATATGCATGTGTATATTCTTGTATTATTTTAATCTTTAATAGCAGTTATATTTTTAAATACAAATTTATTTTATTGACAGAGATCCGTTTCTAGCTTCTTTTTTTTGTTCTCTTGCCTGCAGCCCTACTATGGGTGTTTCAATGGAAGGAGGAATAAAAGGATAATTATTATGTCTTCTCATGATTATATTTTGGTCCTCTGTTGATATATCTAGCAGCCAGAAACATATTTTGTTTAAATTTAAAACTGTTTTTCTTTTAACCCTTCCCAGCACAGCTGCCCATAGATTTATTAATATGTGCTATTTTATTTTTATCTCACGGGAGGGGTTCCATTTTATTTTACAAACCAAAATATATATCTTTCTCCTTCTTTTTTCTTTAAAAATACAGAGCACTGGATGAGCAAATCGCGTTGTTGCTGCACGGAACAGACACACAACAGACTGCATATATTTTTGTTTTGTTTAATCATTAAAATTTTAATAGTTTAAATTGTTTATATATATATATATATATATATATATATATATATATATTTAATGTATATATTATATATTTCATATATGGTGTAATATATAATATGCATATATTATATATGAATACACCATAGTGTTCAATCTATATTATATTTTATATTTAAGAGTATAAATATCAATGTATATGTATTTAAAAACATGAATACTTAATATCTCTCTTTCCTTATTTATATACTTTATTATTTACATATATATTAAATAAAAATCAAATTTATAAATGAAGAATATGTATATTTACATGATGTTCCACAAAGATGAGTAAAATGAGTTGTTCATTCACTTTAGCAAAGAGGTTAGCAAATATTTCTTCTTTTTGATGATAATCCTTCTCCCACAAATCTGATTTCTTTAGCCACTCTTAAATACACATAATATATTCTCATTCCATCACAAGAAGAAATGCACTTGAGTTTATATAATGTTTTTTTTTTCTCATATCAATGAAATTAGCTCTTTATTTCCACCACTTCTTTTTGTACAAGCACATAGAATACTTTTTCTATTGCTAATACAAAAGGAAACTCAACTAGATTGGTACAATTTCTCCTTCATTTTCAAAAGATTGTCTTTCCTTGTCCTATACATTTCTTGAGTGAATTAAAGTTTCATAGAGTGTCTTGTTATTGATAGAAACAAGATACAAATCCTATTATCTAAACTTTCCATAGTACAACTTATACATAAAAAGAATGGCACAAATAACATGTCAATGAATAAAACTTGCAATAAAAAAAAATAACATGTTAACATTTAGGATTTGTTTTCTTTTGTATCTTTCTTCTAAAACATAATACTAACTTTCAATATTACCAACAATATTTAGGAATACCATAAATCAACACCCAAAAGGATAAGGCTTGCTCTTTTCTTTTAACATTGAGAAGCAAATGATTTATATGTGAATGCAATGACCTTGCTCTCCACCCTACCTTAATGGCATCATGAAGCCTTGTGGGCTCTAGCCATACCCCCGAGCAAGAATATTAATTTAGACCCAAGATGAAGGGGTCTCTACATAGACCTCAAGAGATTTAAAATATTGAACAATAAAATCACTCCTATCAACATATGCATTCTACTTGGATATGCGAACTCATTTCCCTTGTTTTCTAACTTCTTTCTCTCTTCTAAACACTTAACCAAAAATTCTTCCAAAGAAGAAGTGGGTAACAACCCTATTTTCCTTTATCAACAAAATATAAAGGGGATTCAACTTGAATTTCTTTGAATGAGGGAGTGACACTTGCCACTCTCTCATTCAATCCTCAAGCACAATCTCCCACAAGTGCTCACACATGTGTGAGCAAGTTTTAGGGAGATGGGAAAGTAAAGAGTGTACTCCACTCCATCTCACTTGTCTCATCTCATAAATGAGTTTGAGAGTCAAAGCACTCTTCCCTTACCCCAAGATCTTCCAAATCCGTCACCCCCTTAAATGAGCAATAAATGAGGGTCATATTTTGGATATGGCCTAAGATATGGTCATAAATAGACCCCCAACCCATAGGTACTTGCCCTAGGGTATTAGAAAAGGTGAAATTACATAAAATAAGTATTTTTAAGACCTCTTAAAAGCTCATGAAAGAAGGAATTCGAATTTTTAACTTAACTAAGAGTCATCAACCCTAATTATTTACTCACACAATAAACCACTTATTAGTAACACTTAATTATCTCCACAACTTGCCTCACACCTAAACTCCACATAAATCACCATTATACAAAGGTTTTAGTCCTCAAAAATATTTCCTAGATTCTAAGGTTCTATCTAGATATTCAAAATAACTAAACCACAACCACAATACTTACTTGACCTTTAATGTTAATTCCATATTGACCCACTTACTTTCCTGCACAACACAATTGATCACAGTTAGACCATAATAATAAACCACATTAGTTGTAAATCAAATCCTCGTAACTTTATTCATGAATCATTCACATAACTAATTACTCATCCATTGTAATACGGCACAACAATTATCTTATTTCAAATTTATCTTATAATTTCAAGTCATATTCAACAATTCACATGCACATACATCATCATAAAGTAAAATAATGATGATATAACATAAGATAAAATAAATACAAGGTTACTATCAAACAATCACCTTATTTATCATGTGCAATGTATCTAACCATCTATTTAGGATAAATATATAACAATTTAAGGTTATATTAATCACATGTGAGGCAGGGTCTTACACCGGCTAAAAAAAATTCATTTTTGAACAACTTTCATTCTCAAATGACTCAAAAATGCCTTTTGAATGCTTCAGAGATGAAAAGATGAAGTGGGTTCCAATTAAAATTTGTTTTTTGGCACTTTTGGAAAATGAGCAAAACTGGCCAAGTAGGCTCTGGAATCGCCTTTGAAAACTGGGCAAACAACCTCGTGAAGCTATAAAAACTTGCAGACATGTAGAAATTGGTCTAGATAATGCAATGCAAAAGACAACTCGACAAAAGGAGTCACGAGGTGAATGTTATTAATTGGAAAAATTTTCCCTCTCAGAGTTTTCTGCAACTGTGCTTGTTCTTAAACCAATTAAAACTGATCAAATCACCTCATTGGAATAATACCAAATCAACTCCTAGCGAGCTGCCACTGGACACACTAGCTCAATTTGGCATAGTGAACACATGTGAAAAAGGGATTTTCTTGAATCATCATTCATCAAAAGATACTAAAGGTCAAAGTTGACCTCTCAGAAAGGTTTCTGGAAATGTAGGTGCAAAACTGAAGAAATTGCATTTGGTTTTGATCTACTAAAAATAGCAAGTCAACTAGTGAGACTTTGAAACCTGACATGTGAGCTCATTGTGGTATGGAGAATGCAGAGAAAAAATCATTTTAGCTTGATGATCATCTGGTTGCAAAATGCAAGCTCAAACGGGAGGCTACTTCGCAGAACTGAAGGTTCACAAACAACAAAATAGTGCCAAAACCCTCTAGCTTCACTTTTCAAAAAACTGACAAAACTCATCATGGGAAGCTGAAATTTGACATGTCTACTCACATAGGAAACATGAGTGAGCTTGCAAATGGGTTTTTCTTGACAACCAACAAGAGTCAAAATATGACCTTCCAAAGTAGGTCACTTAGGTAGATTAATCATCAAGTGCACTTCTGAGAGTGCAGAGGCAAAAAAATTGAAATGGGCATTTCAAATTTGCAAAAATTTGAGAGTGCCAACAATGGCTCCAACTGGGGATGTATGCCCCTTGTGGGCATAGAAAGACTCCATATCTCTGGGGAGTACACCAAAAACTGAGTCCATCAGGTGTCCTCAAACTGCTCCTTTATTCATTCTTCTTTTTCAACTTCATTTGGTGACCCCAGACCACCAAATGAAAAAGGAGAGTCAACACTTACCTCTGTCAAACACAATTCTATAAAAAGAGTTGATCTCCCTTAACTCATGCTTGCTTTTTTCAAACCACAATAGCATAGGTGACTGGACCCCTGCAAACACAAGTATCAGGCTGCCTTCATGCGAGTGGAAACTTGCTCTCTATTCATCTTTGTCATCACATGGCAACCAAATCAAATAGGCCACATCACTGTCACTTTCTTCATTCTCTAATTTTGTGTCAAGTGGCAACATTTGAAAATGGTGATCAAGACCATATGAAAGTATAGCCTAATCACAACCATCCACCTAATTAAACATGTTGGTACCTCTCAACAGGAAATCATAACCAACATCATCAACATGTTCATTATCACAATGCATTTGAAAGTCAGGCATACTTTCAAAATGTTGATTGTCACGTGGCAACAACTTATCATATTCATCATGTAAACCATTCTCATACTGAAAACAACTTGCTTCAGTATTTTGTACATTGCCACATTTTATGAAAACTCCTTCTAGCTGACAAAAATAGCACTCACACTCTAGTACATGGCTGGTACTATTAGGCTCAATCTAATCACTAGTTTGCATATCAAAATTTAAACCATCACAAAAACTTACCAGAAGATCTGGCTCACCATGCAAACCATCTCCAAGTGTATGCAAATAGATACATTCATGCATTAGCACACTCTATACTTGTTCTTCATCATGCTGGCATTGAGAATCATTAGATATTTTTGACTCATCATCATCTATAGTCATTTGGTCATCTTTTGAACATAAGGTATCAACATCTTCAGTATCACAAGCTTTCTCAACAACAAGTAATTCTGGTTCAGAAGCGTAATCTGATTTCTCATTGAAATCAACATCCATGTTCACATTCAAAGACTCATGAATAGGCTCATTCAAGTCAACAAACAAAGGCTTTCCCAAATATGCATTGAAATGTTCAAATCTTGGCTCATTGGATGCACAAACCTCATGGTCATTTTCTACTTCAAACTCATCAAAACAGATTTCTAAGTTTGCATTAGCATGCTCACTTTCATACTCATCATACAATGCATCATTACAATCAAATGATTGCTTGTCTTCATCCCCATTATCATCATCATGATTAGTTGGTTCATCATCAGAAATAGAATCAAAGATACATGCATCATACCTTGCACCTTGAAAATCATCATCACTGTCAAAGTCAATAGGAGTAGCACACAACAACTGAGAGTTCTTCCCATGTGCACATTTTTTATATTCAGTGGCCAATAGATATGAAATTTGTTCAATGCTTAATAGGTCATTGGTCTAATCTATTCTTTCAACCACTTCCTCTTCTTGACCTTCATTGGAATTGAATCCATCACCAAGTTGGAAATTAGGATACCCCATGAAGTCATCCTCATCATGGTCTAAAAGTTCAAGAGGTTGATCATACACTGGATTTCCCCAATCATAAGAGACTAAATTGCCAACAAACTTGTGAAAAGCATTGTCACAATCCATCATAGAGAATAGATTGTCCATTTCTTTATTCTTACTCACTTCTGGGTTATCATAACAACAATCCACATCACTTTGCATTTCAACATCAAATTGGGTATCTTCACTGAGCTTGTCACTTTCATTCTCTTGATGATAGACACAAATATCTATTTTATCAAATTGAAAATCATCAATGGTTTCCTCATTGCAGCTGCTTGTGGTTTGTCTTTCAAACTGAAATTCATCACATACCTCTTCACTTGTAGCTGATAAAAAAACATCCTCAAGAACATTCCTTGAATCAGAAAATTCATTTTCCTTATCATGAAGACTTGTGTCAAAGTTACACTCATTTGTGAACTTTACATGATCAATCATATCATAACATTGTTGATTACTTGTCTCTTCTTGAAAGAGTAAATCCAATTTATATTCTTCATCATGCTCTTGGCTTGGAAGACTCAACTACTAATTTGTAGTTGGGTATACTTCTATAAGTTGTTCAAAGACAACTCCCTCATCATCTCATGATGCATCATTCTCATCTTTTACCTTCTCTAGTATGCACTTGTCTGAAGAGCTCTGATAATTCACATTCACACAGCTGCTGATTTCATCAAGATGTTTGCCCATAATTGAAAAAAACAATCTTTTCACATATTCATTCCTTTGCTTCTACAAATTATCTAAGAATGTGTAAGCTATCTGCATACTCAGAATTTTAAAATCTTTCAACAATGCACTAGATCCTTCCTCATAAGCTTCAAAATACATATGGATATAGTCTGATGTAATAGATCTAAAATTCTATGGGATTAGTGACAAGGAAACAAAAAATCTATGACAAGGCCAGAGGGCTCTCTTGCAAATTCTTCTCTATAGGTAGCCACTAATTTATCCCAGCAAGGAAATGACTTCTTAGGAAAACTTAAGTACTAATCCTGAGCTCTAGCTTCAAGGGATCTGACAAAAAATCTCATCCACATATCCTGATATCCAAATGCATATTTCTCCATGAAGATGGAAAAAAATTTGACATGTGCATCTCCTTCAAAAATATTGTATCCATTAAATCTAGGCATCTCCTTATAGACTTGAGCTAACATACCTTCAATTTTATAATCAACCTAATACAAATCTAATTGAACATACAATGGGTCAAAGGAATTGACAAAAGGTGCACAAACTTGACAAGTAGACAGAGTTTGATGGTCTCTTAACCAGACTTGTTGAAACATCTGGTGTCTCTCATCCATCTCTTTAAGCCTTCTTTCAAATATATCATTCAATTCCATACTAAACCTGGGATTATTAACTCTTGGGTTCTTGCACTTTGGGGTATTAGATGCCTAAAGATTATTATACTTTTGACACTTCTTGACAAGCCGAATCAAGATGTTCATTGGTATGGCTACTTTACCTTGATGATCCATGGGTATATGCAAATTCAGGCTCACAAATTGTACATAATGACAATCATGACCAAATGAAAGATTATAATGACAATTGTTGACATGCTAGTGATCTAGGCTTGAATCATATGACAATACAAATGGATGGAAACCCCTAAGATACACAAATGCATTCTAACCATCCATATAATCAAATATTTGAGCACTAGACAAAATCTTTCAATGGAATTGCAATTCATTCAACAGATCCAACAAATGGGAGTGTGCAAACTTAAATTTACTACCCTTTCCCTCTATTAGTGCTAATGACTCAATAGGGAATAAAAAATTTCTCCTAAAATGTTCAAATATGTGAAGAATACCTGGAAACATTGCAGTTGCTACAAATTGTTTGAAAATATTGTAGATCTCGAACTTTTCTTCAAATCTTCAACAGGTTCTTCTGACATAGTCACCACCTCTCTTCTTAGAGGACTGAACTTCGAACAACATGAAGTTCTTTCACATGTAAACTTCTTTCTGAATTCCTTCCACCAGCAGAGCACCATAGATCTTGAAATATTCAGGTTCACTGCAACAAATCTTCCTCCAGGCTTGAAATCCTTTAGTATTTGAACTAAAATCAGAATGGAAAACAATAATATGACTCTATAGTTAAGCAGTCTACACTTGGAGATTCAAATTTATCCCTAGTAGAGTTGCCATTCTATTTGTGCTCCAAATCGAACCAAACTAGTGAAACCTATAGACTTGCCACTTTCTAATGATTAGATTCAATGGGGGATTTGGCCAACTGACGGGAAATGGAATTAGAGCACATTTCCCCTACACTTTAGGCTCTGTAAGACCTAGTGGGGTGACTCTTTAGCAACATCTAAAGATTCAAACACACAATTAATAGTATATTGCTCAACAGATAATGTTCTCACAAAAATATGCTGAGAAACCTAAAATACCACTCAATATTGGCAAGACGTTAAGTGAATTTCAGAAACTAGCATAGAGAACATGGCAGATACAAGTACTCACACCACAAAATTAAAATGATTTATGATTTAAAGAATTGGTGCCTAGCTAAAAACAACAGAAGCATGAAAATGGACCAGTGCCATAAAATGGGCTATGGAGTCATCTAACCAGCCCTTCATCCTATAGTGTTAAACATGTTCTGAAGATCTTTGCAAATGTTATCACATTATGATAACCAGATAACTGAAGCTTTATCTAATAATCCTTCTTATAAATCCACCTGAAACACAACACTCCTGTCACATTTGTTGAAGCAATTACACTATACCATGAACAATAGGCAATAATAAATGTAGCTTCTACTTCATTAAAGCAATTGCATTATTCACAGAACAAAAGAAAACACCAAATATAACTCCAATGCAGCAAATGTGCATGAAAAGACTCATATAACTTTATTATTTGAATCCAAAATAGTATTACAGTTCAACTATGGAGACAATTATCAGCTAAAATTAATATAGAAGCACAATTCAAAACATAGACACTTTCAGATTAGTGACTCAGTCATATTTATCCTAGCTTTACAATCTACCCAGAGCTTCTACTTACCTTGCAGAGCTTTTAGAAAATGGAACCCACTACAATGAGAGAAGAAGAGAATAAGAGAATAAGAGAAGGCTCTAGAAAAAAGATCTGTAGATGACAGCTGGAAGACTCATTCTCGTTGATGAATAATCTGCAAAAGACTCTCTCCTCTCTCATCAACAACAAACTTATTTTTCCTCCAAATTACCTTTGCACCAAGTTGCCAAGCAACTGAAAATATGCCCATGTGGAGAAATTCACCCATTTTACTTGTATGGAAATGCCTCTTTGCCCGTGAAAATCCTTTTATCTCTATTTCTGCCCTTTGTTGCATTGTATTTGCATATTCATTTTATTTCAATCCCCAACAAATGATATTAATGTAAATATTTTATTCACCTTTTTGAATTAATTCCTGTACTTACATTTCACCTTTAGTTCACACTTTATACTTTGCACACGGTGAATATTTATTCACTTTATTATAAAATGCCTCCCGCGCATTTTAAAATTGTATCCATTTACCTCCACCATTAAAATAGTTCATTTAAAATGATTTTTTTTGTAATGTGTGGGGCCACTTAAAACATTCACTCCTTTACCTTTACTTACCCAACACATCCCACACCATTCACTTTAGCATTGTTTAAAATATTTACCCTTTACATTTGAAGGAATTTCAAAATATCGTCTGACATTTCCTTTAAAATCACATTTCAGGGCCCACCATTCATATTTCCCCCCTTTGTATTAAATTTAATACACTGTGCTTTTAAAATGATATATAGAGACCTTTTAACTCAAATATTTCGAGTCCACCACTTCACCCCGTGCACTGACTAAATTTAACGAGCGAACACTTTCATCCCGTGAGATAGCAGGGAAGGGCTAGGATGTAGTTGCATTTAGCTGCATTTAGGGTATTCGATGCATTGGTACCCATCTTTTGCATTTTCCTGAAAATGTTTGAAGACTCTCAATAGTTTATTTAGTGAGTGTGTCAGGTGCCTCCTTGGCTTCATTCGATCTCACCCTTAAGCCGTCCATTTTTTGCATGCTCTGCGTGAAGTAGTGCCCCCTCCAATTCTTTGCATTCTTTTCAGCTTGTTGCTAACGCATGGCCTCTACAAATTTTCTAAGGTATTTACAACAAATACATTTTGTGTTCCTTCTGCAAGTGGTTCTTCTCCATACATGTTGCTTGGGAGCTTTAAAGACATCTTCAACATATACATTTTGAACATATCCCCATTGCGCGCCTTTGCTGCCTTCAAAGGATTGTATTTGCTTGAAAGTTATTAAAACCTTTTAATAATTCATTTTATGCATATCTTGTTATAGGCCGCGCGCCCTTCTCATGTTCCTCTTGCCTATGCTTTAATGGATTTTCATGCCCTGATCTTATTCAAGCTTCTCATACATTTCGTACTGTAAAGTGCCTGCCCCTTTGGATCCTACGTTAATTATCTCTATATTCCTCTGTATTGGCTTGGAATTTTTAAGGCTTTCAACAACATTTAATAGTGGCATTAGGTGTTCACTTGTTGTGTCAGAGAAGGACCTCCTTCCTTCATGCATACCATTTTCTCTGCATTATCTTTATGCAATATCACATTGCCCTGCACCAAGTAAGACAATGGCATTCTATTAACAACGAAGCATTCCATGTTTTATGAGTTGAATTTGAATATCCTCTATTGAATGTTTGTGCCCTGGCTTTGAACCGCCCAATATATGGAATGGCATCCCTTTCAGTGGCTCGTTCCACCTCAACAGGCTCGAGCTTTTCAAGAATCTTAATGTTATGCCAAGAAACCCAAACTCCCCATTCATTTATTATGCTTTGATAAGAATCTATACTTTGTTGCTTTGGTGGTTGCGCATGTCTCCCAATTGCTTGAGTGCCCCCCTTGGTTCATTGCATTTGTTTCAAAGTTACTAGTCATTTCAAGAAATCTGGTTTGTGTTGTAGATGTGACACCTTGGATGAAAGTCTCTAAGACCCTTACAAAAAATTAATTTCGTATGTCTTTCAATCATGTCTCCTGCTAGATGAATTTCCTAGGAAACCTCTAAGATCTTTTCAATACATTCATTTTGCATTGAATTTCATCTTGAAGCCCTTATGTTTCCTCTATGCTTTGTTGGATGCCCACTGTTGATTCGCTTGGTGTGGCACCAAGTTTTTGTTTTGCTCTGAGCCAATCACTATTTTAAGCTCATATTACCAAGCAAGCCTACAATGTTTGGTGAATTTTAACCACTCAAAATGCATCCCAATTACATCTACATTTAATTGGATCTAACTTGAAACTTTGCCCAAGCAGCAAGATAATACATATGCATCCTCACAACCATAAAACTTGCGCAATATTAGCCTGATAAAAGATTTACCCTTTCAGTACCATGCAAATGATCAAACAACTCAACAAGATAAAAATGCTATGACTTCATCGCATGTTAAATTCATGAAAACCACCTTCCATTATGCAACTCATGTCGGGTCCCTTATGGACCCGACTATTTTTTTTTGTTTTTAAACAACTTGCATGTTCAAATGACTCAACATTGCCTTTTGAATGCTTCAAAGATGAAAAGATGAAATGGGTTCCAATTAAAATTTGTTTTCTAGCACTTTTGGAAAATGAGCAAAACTGGCCAAGTAGGCTCTAGAATCCCCTTTGAAAACTAGGCAAACGACCTCGTGAAGCCATAAAAACATGTAGGCATGCAAAAATTGGTCCAAAGAATGCAATGAAAAATATGGCTTGAAAAAAGGAGTCACGAGGTGAATGTTATTAATTGGAAAATTTTCCCTCTCAGACTTTTCTGCAATTGTGCGTGTTCAGAAACCAATTAAAACTGATCAAATCACCTCATTGGAAAAATACCAAATCAACTCCTAGCAAGTGGCCACTAGACATACTTGGTCAATTTGGCATAGTGAACACGTGTGCAAAAGGGATTTCCTTGAATCATCATTCATCAAAAGATACTGAAGGTCAAAGTTGACCTCTTAGAAAGGTTTCTAGAAATGCAGGTGCAAAACTGGAGAAATTGCATTTGGTTTTGATCTGCTAAAAATAGAAAATCAACTCATTGGACTCTGAAACCTGACATGTGAGCTCATCTTGGTATGGAGAATGCAGAGCAACAATCATTTTGGCTTGACGATCATCTGGTTGCAAAATGCAAGCTCAAGCATGAGGCTACTTCGCAAAACTGAAGGTTCACAAACAACAAAACAATGCCAAAACCCTCTAGCTTCACTTTTCGAAACACTGACAAAAATCATAATGGGAAGCTAAAATTTGACATGCCTGCTCACATAGGACACATGAGTGAGCTTGCAAATGGGTTTTTCTTGACAATCAACAGGCTTCAAAATATGACATTCCAAAGTAGGTCACTTAGGCAGATTCATCAGGTGCAATTCTGAGAGTGCAGAGGCAAATGTTTTGAAATGGGCACTTCAAATTTGTGAAAATTTGAGAGTGCCAACACTTCCTACAAAGATACAATAGAGAAATGGCTTATATCCAGAATATGAACTAATAAAGTTACACCTACCAAGTGTTGATTTAGTTCCTTTGATGCTTAGTAAACTGAATTTACACACTTCATCATTTTCGCATACTTGTTTGTCCACTTTCACACAACAAAAACTCAAAACTGTCCAATATATTTATCTAACATATCTGCAAGTATCAATTAGGTTGGCCTAATTAGATGCAACCCTTACCAAAAAGATTAACTATCGGCTTCAAGCTTGTACAAAACTTTTCTAAAAACAATTCAAGCATGTAATACACTACAATATGTTGGCGTGGACCTAAGATAGGTCAAAAATACATCCACAACACAAAATCAATTTATTATAACATAAACTATTCATTAGGTTTGCCAGAGATAGACCTAATAACAAAATGCAACAACAAAATAATGCCAACTTGCTATACGAGCACCTATGCACATAAAATTCTAAACTTACAAGCTTCTAACAACCAAGAACCATTTCCCAAAACTACAAGTTATGATATTCATCAACAGAGGATTGCAGACCAAAAATACCAAAGGATAATGACTATCATACCGGTTCAGAATACTAGATCAAGCTAGAACTTAAACTTTTAGTTGCAACTCATATAAGATGATGACATCAATGAAAACACAAAAGTTTCATAATGAGATGTTCATCATTCTTCCAACAATCTCTCCCTTTTTCATTATTGGAAACGTGTTCCAAAAGAATTTACAAACCTCCTATTTGCAACACACTCTCCCCTTTTCTCTCCATGACATTCTCTCCCCTTTTGACATCAAGGACAAAGGGCAGTCCAAAAAATATGAAAAATGAAAAGCATTACTCAGAGGAAGGTGAGTCTCAAAGCTCCTTGAGAATACCTTTCCATGCTAACTTACCATTCTCCCAACTCTTCTTAGTAGATATCAACATTATGTTCAAAGATTCTAGTTCCATCAGACTTTCTTCTACATCATCCTGAGTGCCTGGAGTCAAATTGTTCTTTTCTAATTTTTCTACATTTTCCAAAGCATTGGTTGCTGGAGTGTACTCCATTCTCTCAAGGTTGACTAAGTGACTGAATCTTTTGATGATGTCTTCCTTCTACTTCTATAGAAAAAAAAATTCTCTCTATGAGCAGGGATAACATTCCAAGTTGACTTGTCCTTGTTTTTAGATGCACTGTATGTACTGGAAACAACTGTCAACTGGGACTCAATGGATTCCATGAGATCTTTGATATTCTGTGTGGCATCTGGCCACTTTGTGCAGTAAGCAAATATAGTATTTTCTTCAGACTCATGAGCTTGCATAACTTCCAGGCTCTTTTTCACATTGGTGTGTGCTAGAGCACACTTATCATGAAGTTCTGAGAGCCTTTTCTCTACCATTTTCTCCTCAACCTATTTCCTTGTCTTCTCGCCTAGTCCAGAGGCTTACTCATTAAAGGATTCCAATAAAAGTTTCAGATTCTATATCAGAGTGAGAGATGTATCAATTGATATACTGGGGGTGGCCTCCTGCAAAGTTTTGAGGGCATCATCAATAAGCTTTTTCTCCTTTTGATGTGTTTCTAAAATTTATTTTCTTCCAGATGCATGCAATGCATCCCCTAACACCAATTTGTGACTAGGAGAAATCTTGTCCAAATCCATGCACTACCTTGAACCATGGGGAGTTGTAGAAGTTTCAGAGGGATTACCGGCTACAACCTTATCTTCTTGGATGACAAGCCTTTTAATACATCATCACTAAAGGAAGATTCTCTGGAGGACCTTTGTGAATCCACAACCTACCTTTGGTCTTGTTCATTCTTCCTAGAAAATCCTCCATTTCTTTCTTCTTCCACTGCTCTTTCTTTTTCCTCTACTTTTTCTTCTTCTACTACTTTTTCTTCTTCTCCTAATTTTTCTTGTTCTCCTACTTTTTCTTGTTCTCCTACTTTTTCTTCTTCTACTTTTTCATCTTCATTTTTATCTTTTTCTTCTTCAGCATGCTCTAAAGGGACAACCTCAAGCTTTTCTAGTTCAACATCTTCCTCATTTTGTTTCTCTATCTCTAGAGGATCACTTGTAACACTTGTTTCCAAAAGGATATTTGTATCATTTGTTTCCCGAGGAATATATTCATTTACCTCCGCAGAATCCTCTTCTCCTAATGTAGGTGTAGAACCAAATGGGAGTGCACCAAACATACCATATTTCTTAGTCATACCCTTGATGGCTTCTATAGTTTTTTTCATTATTTTCTTTATTTTCTTCTTATCTTTTGTCACTAGATTATTTACTCTTTTCTTCATTTGAAACATATTTGAGCATACCTTCTTCAAGGTTTCCAAATCATTTGGGGTCAAAGAGGACCCAATTTTTTGAAATGCCTCATTTCTTATCTTTTCTTCCAACTCAACAACATATGATCTTCTTTTCATCAGGGCTTCCCACAATTTCTTAGGTACATTGTTCTTAATATAGTCCCAACTAACTTCCAAAGTAATAACATACTAAATAATAGCCAAAATCAATGTTTTCTTGTCCTCTCTACCTACCTGAGTATAAATTTCTACTATGGGCTGCAACATATATTCAAAATGTATCAAGATATTAACCAATGCCTCTAATCTAAGAGGGGAACCGGGTTTTACCGGTTAGGATTTTTGTTCTTCCTGGTCCGGAGATGCCTCTTCTGACACCTTTTCCTTCTTCGAGTCTGGTTTCATGTGCACATGAACACCAAAAACCTATTCTTCATCTTCTTCAAAGGATGACACATATAGATATCTCTTAGTTCCCTTTCTTATTTTTATAAATTTAGCTTCAGGGTCTTCCTCCTCTTCTTCTTGCTCTTCAGTGATGCTGAGGTTCTTTTCCCTTGTTACGTTTTCCTTTTTACCTATCTTGAAAGGTTCCACCAAAGGAGTCTCTTTCCTTTTTCTAGATCTTATAGTGGCTCCAGAAGGAGCTGAGCCTTTTCCTTTACCAAGAGCATTGGGATCTACCTTGACTGATGTAGGAGCTGCAAATGGTTTTAAAAGATTAGTTGTCCTATTCGATCTCCTTAGTCTTGATGATTCTCCAACCATCTACTCTCCCATGGCTCTTCCTTGTGCAATTTTTTCATCAGTAAAGCCAACCTTTCTAAAAAATTTATCTGCATTCTTTCTTATCACAAGATTCTTATGCTTCAAGTGAATTTCCATATATTTTTCCTCATAAGTGCCCACTCTCAGTTCACTAGTATCTTTTGGACTTTTCAATAATACTTTTACATAGCCTTCCGCTTCATCCTCTGTAATTTCATAACCCAATGGTTGTATCTAGAAAGTCTGAGGTTCAACTACCTCAATCATGAACTCATCTAAGGAGACATGAAATATGATGTCATTCTTGTATTTTTCAACAACTTTCCTTGGAGTCCTTTCATGTTGCTTTTGAATACAACAAATAATGTTGACAGAGAATTGTCTCGACTCTTTAGATCACCCAAGTTGTGCATATAATCAAAAATTTGATGTGCAACAGTTCTTTATGTATCCCATATTACCACATCATCTCTTCTAGGAAGATTTCTAAGAAAGTAGAACAATAGACAAACAATTAGGGAACCAAACTTTAAATGCATATTTCTTCTCCCTCATCATCTGTAGATTTTGAAACAGTTGTTGCCGGAGAAGTTCACACAGATCATATTCTGCTCCATTTGCTGCCATGTCATATCGGTGTATATAGCTATAGCAGACACAAAATTTTCCTTATTTGTGAAGTAAATCTTGTGACCGATCATTATAGCCACATAATTCACAACAAGATTGGCAATAGGATTTGTTGCAAGAGCCTATCTGTCAAATGTTGCTTTGGTGAGTTCCATCACCACTTCATTTTTCATAGACTTCAACACTAGTACCGGTCCAGTATCACAAAGTCTGACAACTACCTTAATCACTTCTTTGGTTATTAGATGAGGTCTGTCTATCCACAAAAAAATTATTATGAATTCTACTCAAAGCTGATTTAACATACTTGTCATCAACAATGGAGCTAAAGTTAGGAAAATAATTCCACCAATCCAACTTCTTCGCAACAATATTTGCATACTCTAGTTTTATCAAGAAATCATCCCTAGTGAACTCATTCTGCCACATATATATCAATTTGATATGATTATACTCCTCAATTTTAAGACAAATGTACATTCTAGTGTCTTCAGTGGGAATGACACCATGAGGAATCGATGAGAAGGCACGCAGAGGGTCATCTTTGAATACCTTCATGGAATACTTCTTGTAGGAAGGTCTAGGTCTTTCTGACACATTTACGACTATAGGAGTTGCCATATTTTTCACAAACCAAGCTCTAATGATTTCAAAAAGAACATTAACACAAACTCACAACATCATAGAAGAGTAAAATACCTTTTCCTTTCATGAAAACTAGAACTAGGGTTTGCACAACTCACTCTCCAAATCGCCTCAAGAATGCTCCAAATCACTCTCCACTTTCTTTGAATGAACAAGTGATCAAAATTCCTTACAAATTTGCTTTATAGATCAATGAAATGCCCTAATTCACATTAAATGTGAAAGAATTCAAAAAGCTGATAAAAACCTTGTTCACTATACTGAAAACCATAATTTGCTCCACTCATGATCATGCCTGCAACTTTTCTTCCAGTTTCTTTTGCATAATCTCTACTTTTTCATTCTTTACAACATATCTTAATGCCAATGTATAGCACACCACATATCCAGGGGGTTTGAATAATTTTATGTTAATGCCCCCCCTAAGACCATGCTATGTCTAATTGCCAAAGGAATTGTCTACACCGAATGAGGGAATAGACACATTTGATGTTACTGGCTTTTCTTTCTTCTTCCATATCCTTTTTATTTCTTACTTAACTTCATTTTTTTCAATTTTCTTCACTGGTTCATTCTTCTTTACCAAATCAGATTGCTTTCCCCCTTTACTTCTACATACTCTTGAAATGTGTCCGGGTTTGTTGCAGTTGTAGCAAACAACATTTTTTTTGATTTGTTTGACCTCCATTAACCCTCGATCTACATTGATTTGTTTTGTGTCCAAAATTATTACATGCATAGTAGTAGCCAACAAAAGATTGATTCATTCTTCCTCCATTAGACCAATTCATCATCTGAGTTCTACATCCATTATCTTTATGTCCAACTATCTTGAATGAAAAAAATTATTTAGAGAAGGATGGAGCATACTGGTTTATTCTACTTCTACATTATATTGCCTTGTGACCAAATTTATTGCATGAAAAGAAAACACCATTGAAATATGGGTACCTTTGAGCATTTGGCTTTCTGATAGGTAGTCTTCTAGTAAAGCTTCTTGGATTTCTTGTTTGTTTCCCTTTATCTTGAGTCTTTTGATTATCCACTATGTTTTGCATAGCCTTTGACATTTCATCTGCTTCCATTCCCAAACCACCTTTGTCTTTAGTTGGTTTTTGTCCTACAATCAACTCATCAAGCTTGGTGGAGGTTGTTTTAAACTTATCTTCATAGAGTTTTTCTTTTTCCATATCTTCTCTCAAGTTTTCCACTTCTTGTTCAAGCCTTGTGCATTCATCAGCCTTGCTTTTCACTAGTATATTTAGACAATCTTCAATTCTCTTATTTTCCTCCACTAGCACCTTCAATTCAGTGATCTCTTCATTTGCTTGTTTTAATTGCTCACTTACCTCTCTATGTATTTCTTTGAATTTTTTTAATTGCTCTTTCAATTTCTAGATGCATTCATTTTCCCCATCAAGGTTTTCTTTCAAATCTCTATTTGCATTTTCAGTGTTGTCAAGATCTTCAAGAGCAGCCTGAAGTTCTTCTTTATCATCCATTTGGTCAATCTTCAAGATCTTCCTCAAGTTGTTAGGCTTCTTCAGAGGAACTAGGCTCTGATACCAATTGTTGAATACCCAAGATACTGAGAGGGGGGGGATTGGTATCTTCTTAAACTTATTGAACAAACACCATCCAAATACTCCAATGCATATAATAGTAAAAATGAGCAAGAGCATTAGCAAAACATAAGAACACACAACACATGAACATCGGTATTTTTATGTGGAAAACCCAAAATGGGAAAAATCACAGTGAAGATTAGCTCACAATATAGCATAACTGATTATAAGATATTACAAAGGGTGGGTCACTGCTAGGAATCATTGTCCAAAATGGGAGGCTCACTACCTACAAAGATACAATAGAGAAATTTCTTACAACTAGAATATGGATTGATAAAGTTACACCTAACAAATGTTCATTCAGTTCCTTTGATTCTTAGTAAACTGACTTTACACACTTCATCATCTTCGCATATTTTTCTGTCCATTTTCACACAACAACAAACTCAAAACTATCTAATATATATATCTGACATATCTGCAAGTTTCAATTAGGTCGGCCTAATTAGATGCAAGCCTATTCACCAAAAAGATTAACTGTCAGCTTCAAGATTGTACAAAACTTTTCCAAAAAAAATTCAAGTGTGCAGTACACTATAGTATCTTGGCATGGACCTAAGATAGGTCAAAATACGTCCACAACACAAAATTAATTCATTATAACATCAACTATTCATTAGGTCAGCCAGAGATAGACCTAATAACAAAATGCAACAACAAAATAATTCCAACTTTCCATACAAACACCTGAGCACATGAAATTTTGAACTTACAAGCTTCTAACAACCAAGAACCATTTCCCAAAACTAGACAAGTTATGGTATTCATCAGCGGAGGATTGTGGACCAAAAATACTAAAGGATAATGACTATCATACTGGTTTAGAATAGCAGATCAAGCTAAAACTTAAACTTCTAGTTACAACTCATATAGCATGTGTTAAACATGTGCAAGACAACTGAGAGGGGGGGTGAATCAGCTGTCACTAAAATTAAAACTTAAAACTTTATCACTTATCAAATCTTCAACCACACTATTTTGTTATTAAATATGAGCATGAAACGTGGATAACAGAAAGTAAATCAACACGATGACCACCAAATTTTTACGTGGAAAACCCAATAACAGAAAAACCAAAGTGAGGGTTAACTTAAAATATAAAGATTATAATTGAATACAAAGGCTCACTACCCAAAAGAGGACTCACTATCCAAATACAAAGGCTCACTGCCTACAAAGGACTCACTATCCAATAGGGAGGTTAACTACCTATAGATACAAAAGAGAACAAAAGATCCACCACAACAATTAAAGCACATTCACAGGATTATAGAAACCTTCAATTCACTACCTTCAACACACTAAAAAAGCTTCCATCACAACTCACTCACACACACTTCTTCTCTTATAATTTGTGGCACACTTTCGTCACTTTTCATCACACTATCATATATTATTCACAACTCGCCTTGCTTTTATACTGTTCACAACCTTAGAAACATTTACCAAGGTCGGCCACAATACATCATTTCATAAATTAAAATTAGGTCAAAAACTCTAAATTCCAATGGTGGAAAGGAATAAGAGTGGACCAATAAAAACATAAAAAATAATATTCTTGAATCTTCTACACACTTCCTCAATTAAATTTTATTCTTCAAATGAAGTGTAAACACTAGGTCAGCCAAACCTAATGAAAACACAAATGAAAAATGATGCACACACTTCCCAACCAAAAGATGACACGTGAATGCCACAACACACCTCCTTAAGCATGAAAATACATTTCAGAACCTTCTAGATACATTCACAACAAAAACAACATGCTTCAAACACTAAACTCCTTTCACCGGTTGTGCAGACATGCACAAAAATGCTAGAACATGATTTTCGGATCACCAAACTCCAAACCTCTTGACTAGAGCATAGGAAAGACCTTCACAAGACATCTACCAGATCTGCATGATTTGAAACAAAATAGTGGAGAAATGCATAGCAACAATATTTCTCGCAATCCACAAAATAATGACTCTATCGGTAAGACACATATATCGGTGGACACAACTTCTATGTACCAAATCACCAAAAGCTGAAACTCGGCATATGTTACTATGAAAATTCCAACAACATGCCTTCAAATCCACACAATCATAATATCAACATAGGATAAATGTGGAGCACATTTTGGAGCATGCACTGAACACACTCAACACTTTGACTTGTCTTCTTTATTAATTTTGTCAAAATAATTTAGAAACTCATTAAACGAACATATCTGCAACACTATAAAGATAGCTCCACATCATCTCAACCATACATGTACAATCTACAACATACTGAACAATGTTGACATCAATGACAACACCACTAGACAAGCTCATACTTGCAACAATCTCCCCCTTTGTCATTGATGGAGACACATAACCTTTTCTCCCCCTTTGACATCAATGGCAAATAATAATTGTTTTGATTACTCCACCTTAGGAGTATACTCATATTGCAACAATGAAAATATTTTCTACTCCCCCTATGGAGTAGACCCATCAATCAATCCAGGTAGATGAAGAATCTGTGAATTCACTAGACTGATGCACCTTCATGTGCACCTAGTTAGGAGGGCCAATGACCCCCAACATCTCCCTAAGATGCTCAAAAGTATCCTTCAGAAGAGCCTTAGTAAAAATGTCTACAATATGTTCCTTTGTAGTTACATTCTCCAATTTGACCTCATTCTCCAACACTTTCTCTCTCAGAAAATGATACTTGATAGATATGTGCTTCATTATTGAATGCATTACTGGATTCTTCAAAAAATTTATTACACTTGTATTATCATAGAAAATAGGAATAGGTTCATCACATATCACACCAATTTATTTTAGAGTTTGCTTCATCCAAAAAACTTGTGTACAATAGGATGTTGTAGCAATATATTAAGCCTCTACACTAGATAAAGAAATTGGGTCTTTCTTTTTACTCAACCATGAAACTAGTCTTCTGCCAAGAAAGAAAGCACCGCCACTGGTACTCTTCTGGTCAACTACACATCCATCCCAATCAACATTTGTATAAGCATGCAAAGTGAAATCATTACTCTTAGTGTACCATAGTCCATAATTTGGTGTGCCTTTAAGATATCTAAATATTCTTTTTACAACCATAAGATGTGCTTCTCTAGAATCTACTTGGAATCTAGCAACTAAAAACACTACATGCATACTATCTGGTCTGGTAGTAGTGAGATATAGCAGTCCACCAATCATGGATCTATATTTGCTCTAACCAGTCTTAGCAGATTCATCATCCTTGCTCAATTTACATTTGGTTACCATAGGAGTACAAACTATTTTAGAATCCTCCATCCCAAACTTTTTCAACAACTCTTTTACATACTTAGATTGTGAAATAAATATCCCTTTGTCAGTTTGATTCACTTGTAGACTAAGAAAGAAATTCAATTCACCAATCATAGACATCTCAAATTCTTTTTGCATTTCTTTAGAAAACTTTTTACACATGCCTTCATTTCCTCAAAAAATGATATCATCAACATAAACTACTACAATCAACATCTTATTACCTTGCATTTTGAAATAGAGGTTGTTGTCAACAAAACCTTTGTTGAATCCTTGTTTTTTCAGATATCTGTCTAGTCTTGCATACCAAGCTCTAGGAGCTTGCATCAATCCATACAATGCCTTCTTCAATTTACGAACCATGTATGGCTTGTCAGACAGCTGAAATACTTTAAGTTGCTCCATGTATACTTCTTCCTCCAACTCACCATTCAAAAAGGCTAACTTAACATCCATTTGATATACTTTTAAGTCCTTGTGTGCAGAAAATGCCAAAAACATTCTGATAGCTTCCATTCTGGCCATAGGGAAAAATGTCTCCTCAAAATATATGCCTTCAACTTGTGAATATCCTTTTCATACCAATCTTTCCTTATTCCTCATTACTCCATTTTTATTTAGCTTATTTCTAAATACCCATTTTGAACCAATCACATTCTTTTTCATAGGTCTAGGGACTAGTTCCCATGTCTGATTCTTCTCTATCTACTGCAATTCCTCTTTCATAGCTCTCATCCAACTTTCATCTTCACATGCTTCCTTTATATATTTTGGTTCTATTTTAGAGAGTAAATAGAAATTTACCTCAACTGTATCTCTGCTTCTTGTCTTCACACCTTCACTCTTGTCTCCAATTATTTGATCTTCTAGGTGATTCTTCTATACATATTTAAGATTCCTAGCAATAGGTTCTAGTTCATTTTCTTCTTCTTCCTCTTCTTTTTCTTCTTCTTCTTCCTTCTTATTTTCTTTAGGTATATGTTCGTAGATAGGATCATCAAGTTCAACTTCACTTATCTCAATAGGTCTGCGTATGTCTTCATCAAATTTCACATTAGCACTTTCAATAATCTTCCTTAATCTTTTGTGAAAGCATCAGTATGCCTTGCTAGTGGTAGAGTATCCAAGAAATATTCCTTCATCACATCTAGCATCAAACTTTCCAATATTTTCATTATCTCTTTTAATATAGAATTTTCTTCCAAATATATTGAAATATTTCATAGTAGGAATCTTACCGGTCCATAACTCAAAAGGTGTCTTTGTGTTGTTATGTCTGATTTGAACTCTATTAAGAACATAAAAAATAGTATGTATCATTTCTCATGAATATACATCCAATACATTAGATTCTTTCATCATTGTTCTAGTAGCTTCCTACACTGTCCTGTCTTTCCTTTCAAGTACTCCATTCTACTGTGGGGTTCTCAAAGCAGAATACTATCTTTTTGTGCCATGCTTCTCATATAATGTATTAAATTCACCAGAAGTGAATTCACTACCTCTATCTAATCTTAAACATTTCATTTTCAGATTTACTTCATTCTCCACTCTTGCTTTGAATACCTTAAACCTATCCAAGGCCTGATTCTTTTATCCGAGAAAAGAAACCCATGTCATTTGAGTGTAATCATCAATAAGCAACATGAAATATCTATCACCATTCAGGCTTCTAGTCTTAGTTGGACCACATAGATTAGTATGTACCAACTCATTATACCAGTAGTAGAATATTATTTTCCTTTAATGCTACATCTTTTTTGCTTCCCTAGTTGACAACTTCTGCAAATAGCATTAGTAGGTCTTGTGATTCTAGGAAGTCCTCAAACTATTTCCTTTTTACTGATCTTGACCAGATTATCAAAATTCACATGTCCCATTCTCCTATGCCATAATCAACTTTCACTGATTTGAGATACAAGACAATGTCCATCAAATCCTTCCAACTAATAGATGTTTCCATGTGTTCTTCTTCTAGGAGCAATCATATCTCCATTTTTGGATCCTTTTTTTGATTTCACAGGTATTGTTCTGAAACACAAGCTTAAAGCCATTGCTACACATCTGACCAACACTCAAAATATTATCCCTCAAACCATTCACATAATGTACAAAATTAGTACTATGCACTCCATCAAAACTAATTGAACCTTTACCACAAATCTTAGCTCCTGATTCATCACCAAACATGACTAAACCACCATCATATTTTTCAAGTTTAGTGAGCTTACTCTTATCTCTAGTCATGTGATTTGAACATCCACTATCAATTACCCAGTAGTCTTCATCCTTTCTTGCATGAAATGGGGTAACCAGAGTACCTTCCATCCTATTCTTCTTAACTTTCAGAGCTCTTTTGCTTACACACTTTCCAGGGTTAGTGGATACAGATTTATTTTCCAAAGCTAAGAATAAGAATTCACTATCATCAACCTCATTTTCAGATTCATCATCAAAACTACCTGCCTCTTCCTTAAAATAGTACAACTTCTTATCCTTCTTATCCTTATCCTTATAATCCTTGTTATTTTTATGTGCAACCCTATTCAGACATCTTGAAGCATAATGACCAATATTACCACAACTAAAGCATTTAAAGGGTAACATACCTTTATACTTTCTAGTACCTTTCTTCAACTTCCTAGTGAAGTTAGCTTCCAACTCATTAACATCATTGCTATCCGGTTCCTCCTTAGTCTTCATTTCTTTAAACTTTGTTTCTATCATTTCTGTCATCGTCTTGGAAATTTTTCAATTCAAATGCTTGCAGGGTGTCGAACAAGTGCTCCAAGGTGTACTTCTTAGGGTCATATATTTCTTCAATCATTGAGATCTTATCGTTGTAGTAGTCTGGTAGGATTATCAGGATCTTTTCTATTATATCTTCATCTACTAGCTTTCCTCCTTGATTTCTAACCTCATTTGCAGTCTATTCAACTCTATGAAAGAAACTTGTAAATTCTTCACCATCTTCCATTTTCAGGTTCACAAATCTATGCTTTTTTTCTAGTCTCTTTGTTAGTTTCACCTTTTCATTCCATTCATAAATGTCTTCCAGCTTTTTCTAGACATCATATGCAGTTTCCAATGAATTAACCTTGATTCACTCATTTTTAGATAAACCACTACAAATCACATACTTTTCCCTCTCATTTTCCTCATAAGCAGAGATCTCATTTTCAATATTAACACTATCAGAAAAAAGTGTATACTTATTCTCAACAACCTTCTAGGTCTTGAAACCAAGAGAGATAATATATCCTCTCATATGTCCCTTCCAATATTTGTAGTCAGTTCCATTCAACCATAGGGATCAACAACTTGTGGGCCATCGGATCTTCCTTAAGTGGTTAAGCTCTACATCAAGGAACCAAGGCTCTAATACTAATTGTTAAACATGCATAGGACAATTGAGAGGGGAGGTGAATCGGTTGTCACTCAAATTCAAACTTAAAACTTTATCACTTATCAAATCTTCAACCAAACTATTTTTTAATTAAATATGAGCATGAAACACAGATAACTAAAAGTAAATCAACACAATGAACACCAGATTTTTATGTGGAAAACCCAATAAGGGAAAAACCACGATGAGGGTTAACTCACAATATAAAGATTATAAACTAAATACAAAGGCTCACTACCCAAAAGAGGACTCACTGTCCAAATACAAAGGCTCACTACCTACAAAGGACTCACTGTCCAAAAGGGAGGCTCACTGCCTATAGATACAAAAGAGAACAAAAGATACACCACAAAAATTAAAGCACATTTGTAGGATTACAAAAAACTTCAATTCACTGCCTTCAACACACTGAAAAACTTATATCACAACTCACTCACACACACTTCTACTCTTATGATTTGTGGCACACTTTCATCACTTTGCATCACACTATCATACAATTCTTCACAACTCACCTTTATTTTATACTGTTGTCAACCTTAGAAACATTTACCAAGGTCGGCCACAATACATCATTTCATAAATTCAAATAAGCTTGGAAACTCTAAATTCTCGCAGTGGAAAGGAATAAGAGTGGACCAATAAAAATATAAAAATAATATTATTGAATCTTCTACATGCTCCCTCAATTAAATTTTATTCTTTGAATGAAGTGTAAACACTAGGTCAGCCAAACCTAATGACAACACAAATGAAAAATGATGCACATGCTTCCCAACTAGAAGATGACACATGGACACCACAACACACTTCCTTAAGAACGAGAATGCATTTCAGAACCTTCCAAATACATCCACAACAAAAAAAATAGGCTTCAAACACTAAACTCCTTTCACCAGTCAATCTGGGTTGTGTAGACACACACATAAATGCTAGAACATGATTTCCAGATCACCCAACTCCTAACCTCTTGACCAGAGCATAGGAAAGACCTTCACAATACATCTACTAGTTCCACACGATCTGAAACAAAATAGTGGAGAAATGCAGAGCAACAATATTTCTCTAGTCCATAGAATACTGACTCTATTAGTAAGACACATATACCGTGGAAACAACTTCTACATACCAAATCACCAGAAGTTGAAACTCAGCATATATTACTATGAAAATTCCAACAACATGCCTTCAGATCCACATAAGCATAGGATCAACATAGGAGAAATGCGGAGTACATATCAAAGCACGCATTGAACACACTCAACACTCTAACTTCTATTCTTTATTAATTTTCTCAAAAGCACTTGGAAACTCATGAAACCAACATATCTACAACACCATAAAGATATATCCACAACATCTCAACCATACATGTACAATCTTCAACATATTGAACAATGTTGACATTAATGACAATATTACTGACAATACCACCAGACAAGCTCATACTTGCAACAACATGTTGACATCAATGGCAACACAGAAGCTGCATAATGAGATGTTCTTCTTCATTCTTCCAACACTTTTTTAATAACAACCATACTTAATAAAACTCTAATTGTCATTAAACAAGGCATGACATCCAACTGTGAACATCAACAACTCATCCAAACAAGGCATGACTACATCCAACCATGATCATCCATGAACATTAGCAGCTCAACTATTAACCCAACATCAATGATAACCCTAACTGAGTGTTGACATCAATGACAACAAATGCTAATAGTGAGTATGTCTTATTGATTTCCAAATTAACACATGTAATAAAGATAGGGTAAAAATCACTTTGGATCACCTGAAAAAGATAATTGTTTCATAATAAATCACCTTTTAAGGTCTTGGGTATTGGGTCACAATATTGCTATTTTTTGAAGTGTTCAATAAGATTTGTTTATTAAAGGGACTTGTAGCTATCTACTCAAACTAGATTGATTCCTAATATAATCCTACTCTATTTAGAAATAAATAAACAATAAAAGATGAAATGATAGAGGCAAGGAAGTATCAAAATTGTTACACTATTTTCTAAATTCAATTAATTATTATAAAGATCACTTTATCTATAATATTGAGATTTGTACTGACACAATATTTTATATCCATAGTGCTAGAATCAAAGTATTTTTTAATAATAAGCATGCAATCTATCTCTAATTACCATATTTCATGCACAAATTAGAAATATACCAAAAATATTCATTTAAACATATTTATGCCATAAACAATCAATGAATGAGATCAAATTTAAAGGACTACACCACATGCAAGAAGAAAATTTTGGTGTTACAAAAATAATTTATTTTTATTACTCTCCTTTCTACAGGATTTTATGGTGAACTCCTCAAATGTACCCTAGGATCACCTACAAGACAAAATATCTTCCAAAAGAGAGAAATGGCATAAATATCATGCTATCACTAAGGATGCAAGAATGTCAAACTAAATGTATGCAATGTACATATGATGCCTTGCTTATATAGGAAAAGTAGTGAATAGGATTATAAAATATCATGAAAAGTGTCTTAATCCTATCACATGAGACAACTAAGCCCTAACAACCTAGGAGAAGATGAGATCTAGAAAAGACAACTCATCCTTCTAGAAGGAATCTTAGAGCCTAAGTAAACTTAACATGTGAATATGTCCCATAATTACCTAGTGAGTGAATTAACTAGGTACAATACATTTATTCACACCATCATTTTAAATGGAACTGTAATCAAACAATGCTACACTAAATTCTTAGTTCTACTTCTTTAAAATAGCCTTTGAATAATCTATAGTGCCTATAGTTGAACACTAGAATTGAAACTGTTAAGTGGGGAAGGAGATCCTAGATCTAACTTTTCTTTACTTAACTTTGGAACATGAACCAATAAGGGTTTTATGATTGGATAAATACCTCAAAGGAGAGAAAATATTCTTGGGTTCTATTCCTTTGTTGTAAAGAGGGAATATTTGATGACTTTGTAATGATCATGCATAGATGAAAATATGAAATCACTGAAATGGGTACAAATATGAAATATGTAGACAAATGGGCACCTATTAGAGAAAGTAGAGCCAAAATCAGAGGGATAGGGGTATGGGGAACCATAGTCCTAGGGTTTTGAGTTTTTCTAAAGTTAGGTCACTCAATGATGTAGTCTACTATGTCCTTCTATAACCTACCACTATTAGAAGTTTCAAACTTAGATATGCATACATAAAAAAGGGAAAATAGTTATGTTGTATAGGATTTTCCCTCAATCAAACCCCATGTCGGTGTTCTTACCTTTATAAAAACAATGATGATTATGATGGTAAATATTACATTTCCTTAGGGGAGCAGAGACAAATAAACTAACAAATACTATAATTAATGTGGTAATATAAGATAGATTTACCTTAGGTATGAAACCCTTGTTGAAGTGATGTCATACCATAAATTTCCACAAAGAGTTGATGAAGAAGTAAAAAATTTCCTAGAATACCTACAAGGGCTAGTCCACATAACACAAGAGAGAGATGTAACAAGCATGAAGAGAAGTTGCATGCATCTTCACAATTAGTGCATAATAGTGAATAATTCATCATAGATAATACTAATTCCTAATATATGTCCAAATGAGAGAGAAATACTTATTTATATATGCATCATGTCTAGGTGTTTTTTACTCCAAAGATTTAATATGTAGAGGATTTAAATTTATTTTACCAATTTGGAATTGAAATGAACAAATTATGAATATAATTAATTATACATGTAAAATAGGGTTCCAAACCTAGCGTGGAATTGTCAAGGGTGAAAATTTATGAAACTAAATTTATTCCCTACTTTAGTGAGTGTATGATATTACATTCATAATAACACTAAAGTATGGAGAAGATAGGTTTCTTTATCCAAATTTTGAAGAGAAAAAAATACACTAATTTGAGAGATATGATAGCCCCTTGACTTAGGATCCTATCAATCAACAACATCAGGATAAAAATTTCACACACAATATAAATATATCACATACATGATAAGGAATAATTCAAACACACATACAAAATACATTGATTAAAAATAGAGTACACATAAAGGAATACATAAAGAAAACACAAAGAATATATGAAGAAAACATGAAGCATAAATGAAACAATCACAAAACGTACATGAAGAAAACATGAAAAACACAAAGCATATATTAATAATACATAAACCATACAAATAGCATATGTAACTTGTATACAAAAATAAAAAATGAATCAAACATGAAGCAAACATGGAGAGAAAAATATACAACAAAGTTGTTAGTACATACTATCTAAAACAAAAATTTGAGTCAGTGAGTTAAGGAGACCTTAGTATGAAAGGTTGTATCAATACCAATTTTCATCCCTTGAACACACACCATAGAGAAATTATAATTAGAAGAAAATAATGTAGAGATTCGATGAATTCCTAAAAAGGAAGAATACATACAGATAGACAAAGAGCAATCAATATTGACAATGAAGGGTACATGACATGTACACTATCTTTCTCTATCACTAGTGTTCATGCACATTAAAAATACTCCATGGAAAACATGATAAAAATTCTTGTTACACTAGGTGACCATGGATGTTAGTGCCTTAGGAAGTATATAAATGATTAATGTATTGGGGGATGAAACATTTAATGTCTTGAGGGTCAAATTTTTTAACATCTTAAGGGATGAAAAGTTTAAACTCTCAGAGGATTTAAAAGTTCAAAATATCAAGGGATGAAATGTTTAATGTCTTAGGGGTAAAATTTATAACCATTCCTTGAGGGAGCATAAATTTTTAAAGTCTCAAGAAATGAATTTGTAATCATGCCTCATGGGGTGTATAAATATTTAATTTCTTGGGGGATGAATTGATAACCATGCCTTAGGTTCCATTACAAAAAACATCACCAAAAAGGGGGGAAATTAATAAGTCAAAGCTCAACAAATATGAATTTATGTGTGGATGTAAAAATGGATAGGTGATATGCCCACTTAAAATGTTAACATATTTACTATGATGATATTTTAAGGAAAAGAAAGGGGAGAGGAAAGAATAGATGGGATCCTCTAGAAGGAGATGCATCTCCAAAACTAGTTATTCTTGCCTCCCAAGTGTATAGTCAAGGATAACCATGTTAGAAAAAAATGTGTTGCCACCATAGATGGAGTATGGGTGCACATAATTGTTATCACCTAAATACACACCCTTGCTAAGTTATAGAACTTAGCTTACTGGTGAAACATTGGATCTCTTCTAGGTTTGTGGGTTACCTATGATGGAAGAGAACCTCCAAAGAGGGTTGGTTCCCTTGGTGTTCACCTACCCTAACTTAAACTACTGATTTTTTTGAGAGAAAAAGGTAGAAGGATGACATGAATTGAAATATACCTATGTGGGTGATGCACCAAAATGTTTACAACTTGCTTCTACTTTTTTGACACATAATATCTTAGTTATTCATCTAGTTTTCACACAATTCAAAGGTTTAATATGCTAATGCATAAGTATTTCACAAGAAAGTTGCAATGTTTACATATTTAAGAAGGAAAAATGAGTATGTTTTCATAAATTAATAGTCTAAATCTCAACTACATAACTTGTGACCTGCATAAGACATGTCTTTTTTTTAAAAGGTGTTTGAATGAAAAATCATATTGGAGGATTTGCACTTAAAAATCATAAAAATATGCATCAACTATCTACATACACACAAGAAAATAGCTATTAAGAAGGCAATAATCACTGAATTTCATTGAAAAGTGTTCTTACAACTTGCAAAAGTCTGAAATATGCTTCTTTCCTCAAAAAATGCTTTGAAAAAAAAGTATTACAATGCTTTTTTTTAGTCTAAAAACTGAAAATTAGAGTTTACAATACACAAAAAGGGTAGAAAGAAGCTTTTATAGCTTACAATACAACTCCAAGAGGTGAGAAGAACTAACACAAAAATGAAACAAGGCTTTCCTTTTGACCATCCTACGATTGACTGAAATAGGACATACAATATGATCATTAAATGTCCCATTATTTGACCAAGCTATTGTGCCAATCCCCATTTGGGCGTTGGAAAACTATTTCAGCTACTTTGCCACCTCAAAAAGCTCCAACAAGGTGTTGGTGAGAGAGAATGTTATCCTTTTCAATCACCTTTTTTCTTATTTGATAATAAAAATATATATATGCTTGCCAACTGATCTTATATCCACTCTTCAACCCCATGAATACTTGCAACTGTTATCTCTAATCTACTAGATAGGTGGGTAGTTGACCAAATTTCCTTTTAGATATTTGAAACTGCTTTCATAAATTCCATCAACTACTAGATCCACTTACTATAGACTTCTCAGATATCTCCAACTTCCCTATGCATAGTAATAGGACATGTGTTCTTCACCTTTTGACATGGCCAATAATTCCTTTAAGGCATATGAGATCTCTTTAGAGCCATTTCATCAACCTCTTTTAATTACCATTTATAACCTTACATCTTTTATCTTCAAGAACTTGAAGACCATCATCTATCATAGCACTACCATTAAGTTTTGATTGTCATTTTCATACTACCCTGTACACTATTGTAAGGTAATGACCATGTTTCCTCCACTTACTCTTTGTGCTCTCTTTATGTTGGCCTTATTAGATTGTTTGTAGATCACTGCCCTATATATTAGACTTCTTCAATCTCTAATATTGGAATCTACTCTTCAAGGTCTTTATCTCTTCACACACCCAAGATCTTATCATGACTACATTTTAATCAGTGACCTTTAATCAAACTCAAACTGTGATGAAATGAAAGAAACCTCTATATATGCTATTGAGGTCTGCTCTTAAGTTAGATGGATTGTGCCTCTCTTTTCTCACTATACCATGTTCATTAACCAACCATAGTCTCATACACTTTCTCTAGTTTCTCCTATCACTACCATTCACATGGGTTTATCATATTCAACAAGCACTATCCACTTGACTGCCATGATTTTCTTTGAAGACTATTTTCATTCTACTTGAAGTTATTTTCCTATAACACTGTAGGTTGGCTTTAACATTATCTCCATGACTATGGTGGTTTTCATATCGAACTCCATTGCTTGTTGCTCTCTATGTTCATTACTCATGACTATTGTTGCTCACTAGAAACCCTATCTTCCTTTGACTACAATGATTCTATCCTCTTTAAACTTTTCCAAAGTACCATTTTATTCATGCACTAACAAGTATTATTTCCACATACTCACTATTTTATTTTTTCCTTCAAGACTATCCTTACATTTCATGATGCATTGAAAATCCTCTATGCTTGGAATCTACCTTACTTTGTATTTAGGACTATCATCCACAACTTATATCATGAATTCCCCTCAAATATTGTACTCATACTATTACATGCTCATTCAAGATGATCTAGTATTGATTGTAATAATGTCTTAATAATAAAATTGTGAATTCAAAATGTGACTTTGCTGCCTCATGACCATGCATTAGAATGTTTCGTCCTTGAGAAAAAAAACATGCAACCTTCAAAATCCACAAAAGAGGCCTCTCCACTACACAAATCACTTTAGAAGGAAATAATCACTATTTGAAACCAATTATTTTTATGATGTTTTTCTATGGCATATGTGAATAGAGAAAGATCGCTGCCCCTACATAAGTTGCATATGTGGTAAAGGATTTGAATAAGGTTTGCAACTATGATTCAAATTTCATCCATGATATGCTTATCCCTTTTAGGTGTTTTTGACCTCCTCATTGTGACTGATATTGCACCAAATACCATGTGATATGCTCTGTCACTTTCCTTGTAGCTTATTGCATCATAAAATTTTCCCTTTTCAAAATTTGTCATTGATTACCATGTGCTTGATTATCAAGGTCGTTGTCTTCACCTAAATTACTACCCTTACCACTAACCTTGGAACTATCATCATATGGTTTTGTCAAGACACTTGGATGAAAAGGAGATACTACACCATCATAGGAGACACTTCAACATTTTAGTCATTTTTTCCATTTGAAACCCCCATTCATTTCATTGTCACTTTATGGCATGCCTTCTATTAACCTATTATCCTTTTACCTCTATAGTTTAGTTTTCATCATATTCGTAACATTAGTTCTTTTTTCAAAAGGTACTCAGTATCAATCCTATTGTAGAAAAGGCTTCCAGTTGGTAAAGTCACAAGAGAACATAAAAAAGTTGTCATAACACCTCAATGGCATGAGACATCAATAATGTTTGAAGGAAGATTCAATAGTCCATGGAGAAAATGATTCCTAACATTTTACAAAGACCCTAACATTGGTATTGAATGGAGATAGTATGCATTACACTAAAGAGAAGATTATAGTTAAGAAGGGTGCATCCAAAAGAGGATGATGCATAGAACATGACACTAGGTTGACAGAGCTTTGAAAAAGAAACTTCCTTTTTTTTGTGACCCCCGTTGACATTTTCATGACATTTGGATAAGTAGCTACACTAGAATTTTAGAATATAGAGCAACAAGAAACAACTGTATATTTCATGGCTACCTTAGACTTATCAAAGGTAAGACTATCCTGAGCAAGACACTCCTTAGATTTACCAATGTTTTGTAAGGAAAAGAATAGCTATATATGATGATACTCTACCTTTATTATGGTAAATTGTCATTAAACTTCCCTTTCCTACTACTAATCATCCTTAAGCCACTAGTGAAACTATCCAGTAATGAAAAATGACTATCTTTTATACTATGATTGTCATGAAATCATCTCTAAACCATTGACTTCCTCACTAGTGTAATGATTGGTAAACATGTAGGTGAGACTACTTTTGTTGGAAGAGAAAAAATTGATCCTCCCCCTTTGAATAACTTTGCTCTGACTCCATCATTGTTGTGGTTTTTCTTCTGTGTTAGGGAAAACATATAGGGCTAGTTATACATCAAACTGTTAATTTCACTATTACATTTCCTTAGCATCAAGTAGGCTTGAAACCCTTATCATAGCTTCTCTATAAAATCATTGCATCTATTCCCAAATCAGCTGAGCTAAATGGTTGTATCAGAAACCCAACTAGCATTTCTTGCTCCCTTTCCATGACAAGAATTATTTCTAATAAATGAGTGCCTTAAAAATCTCTTATACTTTCATTTATCATTTACAAAATCATTTCACTATTACATTTCCCACACAAACAAGCATGAGGAATTTTGAGATACAAACACAAAAAGAGGAGATGCAAAATCCTTGTGCCATGCATAATGAATGTAGTTCCTTCCCATAATGATAAAAATAGATCTACATAGAAGAAATAAACAAACCCAGCTTCATTTATTTCTCCCACGTGCTTTTCTTATGAATGAGTTAGAGAGAAATGCTTTCTAGATTCTCTCAATGTGTCTGATCTTCTCCTTAACCCTTGCAACTGCCATCCTTATCTTAGGAGTCATGTTTCTTATTTTTTCATGCACCATGCAGGGTTTTCCCATTTTTTTGCAACACACCATCTTCTTAAAAAAAAATTCTCTTTCACGCCACCGTGGGAGGACTCTTTCAAACCAGCAAACAAAAACCCTAATCTTTCTCAGTAGTTTCCAATGCAAACTATGCCCTCCAAAACTCAAGCAACATGGTTAGACTAAGTCAAAACATTTGAAGCTTTTGGCAAGATATTAAGACTCTCTTCGATAGAAAACATCACCCAAGCCTTATACTATGAGTAAAACACTTTATTTCCTTACTTTAGAAAGCCTCTTACAAAAATTTTTGCCTTAGGAGTAAACAAATGATTCTTCAAAAAACATGAGAAACCTGATGAGGCTATTTAAACGAAGGGACAAAATAGAATAACATTTTTGGTGACCTCTCAAGGTATTTTTCTTGCTAAAACTTCTAAGACCAGTAGCATTGCATATCCATTGGGCATAGGAGTCAAGAATAGTGTGAGACATATTGAAAATTAGACCTAAAAACTAGTTGTAACACCCCAAGAACAACTTAACTAAACATCTAACTAATTGCGCTTCAACACTTGGAGAAAGGACAATCTAACTAATTGTGCTTCAACACTTGGAGAAAGGACAATCTAACTACGTGCATCATCACTTATTTGGTTGTAAAGGAAACTATCCTAACCTACCCTAACCAACTACAAGACCTACTCAAAGAAAACCAATAAGTGGTTCTTTGAAATAGCTTCCTTTTCTCAACAACTTGCAATATTTGTCATGTTCATGAGCATCCCAAAAAAGATGTAGCACAAGTAGAAACTCAATGAAAAGCTGTAATGCTTTTTGAAAGACATAAACAAGCTCACCTCCTTTTTTATGTTGACCATATATACTGTTTCTCTATACTGGATAAGCAAGTTAAATTTGATCTCCTTCAGCTGCAACTCTATATTCAACTTCACTTTTAGCTATAACTTCATGCTTGGGTGCAAGCATGACTAGTGATACTATGCTAGCTTCCATCCTAACTAGATTTCTGATAGGAAACCCTCTTGAAGGAACAAACTTTAAACTCTCATTGTTGGCTTCTTCTTCCTATATTTTTTCTTTAACATCATGCAGATTGGCATGTTTTGGTTCATGTGGTTCAAATAGAAACATGGCTGCATTCTCCTCTAGTTCATGTTGTTCATAATTTTTTGATTTAGGAAGTGTTATCTTGGCATCAATATTTGAGCAAAAGTCTTCAATGATGCTAGAGAAAATGTCTTCATCAATTTATAGCTTTTTCTCCTCATGTGTATCAACATTCACACTCTTCAAAATAATGTTGTCCTCATGATGATTTTCCTCTTGCATCCGTGTTGGTTTGGCATCTAGATTTGAACAAAATGTTTCCACATCATCCCAAAAAATTCCTTCTTCAATCTCTTCCTTTTTTTTGTGTGTAAAAGGACTGATTTTGACCTCATAGCAGCTTTGACCAGCACCCTTGTGTGTATTAGCTTCTCTATCTTGCAAAACAAGGTTGTATTTGTTTCTCTCCTCACAAACCAACATTTTCTCATGCTCATTCTCATCTTCTACTAGCTCCAAAACATGGTATGACATTGAAACTTGCATACTCTATTCATCCTCATCAAGAAAACAAGGGAGCTCATCAAATAAGAAATTCAAATTTTTATTTTCATCACCTCTTTTAAGCTTTGTACCTTGTTGTTCCAAAATACCATGATCTTCAATCTATTGTTCTAACTGATCATGATCACCAACCTCTTGCTTCAAGTCTGATTTTTCTTCCTCCACCTCATGTGCAAGTGTACTAAAAACAAAAGATTCTCTTCCCCAAAAACCTCATTTTATTGCTCACTAAACCAACTATCTTGGTAAACAATAGGACCACCTTTAGAAAGGTGAATGGTGATAGGAAAAGTAGGCTGATCAGGCAAAGAAACTTGGGAAGTTTGATGGGTACTTGGAAGAGTAATAGGCTCTTTAGGAAATTTATTTTGAGGAACAAAGGGTTGAACTTGCATAGTCATAGTTTCTTGCTTGAAACTTAGAATTTCATACTTGGCAAGCTCTTCCTTCATAGGCTAATTTGGAATGCAAGTGGATGATTGGTTTTCCAACCTTTGCACTTGAGAAAGCAAAAGCTTCATCTGCTCTTGTTTGGTAGCAATCTCATTTGTGAGTCACTCTTCATACCTCTGCCTTTGATAAGCCAACTCTTGTTGGTGTTGATAAGCTTGGTAAGCCAGCTCCTCCTACAACAAATAAAACTCTTGTTGTCTCTTGATATCATTCGACCTCTTATTGAATCCAATCAATATGCTTTTGATATCACTAATCTCCCTATTGTTAGGATTTTGGTGTTGGCTAGGGAGGTAACAATGCTAGTTTAGCTTAGCAATGACTTCGTCAAACTAACTGGAAGGCTGCCAAGAAGATTGAGTAGGGGTGGGTGGGTGAAAAACATGATAGTTATGTTGATAATCTGATGTTGGTGGGTTATTTTAGAGAAAAACAGAAGTATACTTTACTTATTATGGCTGATAGGAAGTGGTGTAAGCAACATTTTTCATGAAATGGAAGGTTATAGAACACATATCCATGGAATGAATACATTATGTAACATTTAAAATAGTTGAAAATTCACATAAATGATTAAAAATCAGAATTATTAAAACTGATTTTTGCAAAAAATTGAAGCACATACCAGCACTTAGTCTTCTAAAACCAGTAAAATAAATTTGGAGTCACTAGATGTGTGATAATCTTGCCTCCAAAGGAAGATATTGCTAGAATACACACCAAATACCAACAATGATAGGACAATATTTGAACTGAGATAGTTCAATGGTCCCATTGAGCATGCCAAAGACTGTTATCACCCAATGTTTCACTAGTAAGCTAAGTTTTATAACTTAGCAAAGTTACGTATTTAGGTGATAACATCAATATTGTACAATAATTAATGGTAACGAGAAAAAACTTAGAGCTAAAAATACCACATAGTAAGAGGAAACACAATAGAAGAAATCTTATCATTTAGAATGAATAGGTGTATCAGCAAAAGAAAGAGTGATAGTACCACTGTCAATAAGTTGTATTTTATTGTCCAACGCATGAAATTCATTGTTGGTATGACCACAAACTCAATCATATATACAAAATGAATCATTTTTTTGATTGTGTGTGTGAAATTTATTATGTGTTGGATGATGAAGAGTGAAACCTTGGAAATAGGGTTCCACCTTTTAGGAGATGGAACAAAGGGATAAGGGCTTATTTCACATAGTTTCACTCAAGGAAACCCTAGAGATCTCAATCCAAGGATGGAATTAAGGGAAATATATCTACTAGAGGCTATCCTAGTGTGTGATTAAATACTAAATATGGGTTCACCACCAAGCTAGGGCTTGAAAAGACTAAGAATGAAAAAGACATGCAAAACCTAACTATATGACCTAAATTATGAAATTGAAATGCAAGATAAAATACTGAGAAAGTACAGAGGTGCACCTAGAATTTGAAGAAGATTGAATGAAAACATGGAATCATAAAAATGTTGACTTTAATGCTTACGGGGACTCATATGCTGGATTGGGAAATTTAGTCCCAAATTAGGGTATTTGACAGAAACTAGAATTTGGAACTGCTGAATCAGGACTTGTTGGAAGTGTCTAAATTTAGGTATACTGGGACACATATGCCACAAGTGGTGATTTATTCCCAATATCAGGGTTGCTTTGAAACTTTGGTATCCTCTGATGAATTCCTATAGCATCCCTCCTACCAAATCTCCAAGTCTGAATCACTGGATTCTACTTTGTAAGTAACTTTTCGTGATCTTGCAAGTAAGGTGATAACTTTGATAACTTGAGAAATTTTCTTCAATCTTGCTCTTCAATGAATGTTCAACCTAAATCTACAAATAACACATCAAAGAGAGGGAAAAAAAAAATTAGTGGATAGGGGTTTTCCTTGGTTAAACCCCATTTTGGTAATCAAACCTTGAAATAAATAGAAATACAATGGAGGAATGATGAATGAACAAATAAAATGTTGCAACTCACCAAACCCTTAAATAAGATGCTACAAACATGTATGAAATGGATAGCATGAATGTGGATTTTGACTATTTCTTGAATGATATTGATATTTTCTTGAATGCTTGCTTGAATCATAAAACCGTACATCACAAATGTTAGCTCAAAAACAAACATGATGCATGATGACTTTGACATGATGCTTGATACTTGAATATTGCTCCAAAGTGCTTGATAATCACTCTTGAATTCTCTTGAATGCATTATAATTCTCTCACTTGAATGCTCATAAGATCACTTGAATTGCTAGGAGAAAATATGTGAAAAGACCTTGTATTTATACTTGTTTACACCAAATTTCCTGAAATTACAACACTACAAGCCGCCATTAGATCTAGGAGAATAAAATATTGCCAAGAACTTGAATTTAAATTAGGTATAAGCTAAGCGGGACTCCTATGCTAGTTGGGGCGTATGAGTCTCATTAGGCTAAGCTTGGGACACATTTTTCAATAAATGCTTAGTTTAATGTGAAATGCAGATTAAGGCCCCAAAACTTAGGTGGGATCCATATGCCCAAGGTGGTGTATGAGTCCTAGATGACTAAATTTTGGCCATACAATCCAAAATCATTAAATTCTAATTGGTCACTTGATACATGTTCGGATTATCCTCAAAAAGATGCATTAATTAAGGCTTGTGGATACAAAATAAGGGAAATTAAACCATAAAGAAGCCCAATTAATTAATAAAACCCTAGATTAGTGTGAAAGTGAAAGAAAAAACTTTACAACACCATAAATAAGACACAATTAAGTCCATTTATTTCACAAGGGCCCAAACAAGTGTGAAAATTTAAAGGGATACATTTTTTTTCTACATTACATTTAGCCCCCACTTTAGTGAGAGGAGGAACTTTCTTCAAACTCACACTAAATTAGATGAAATACACATCAAGAGGGGTCCAAATGTACCAATGCTCGTAAGATAGGACAACAACAACCAAGAGGGTTGTGTAAGCCCCTAAGATCAAGATCCTATGGAAAACCAACAGAAGCACAAAATAACACACATGAAAATAATGTAAAGAGCATCAATAAGGCACAAGCATAAACTGCCAAAGACATAAAGGAAAACAAAAACAAAAGAAAAAGGAGGGTGGATCATGCTTCCACTATTTGTCTCACATGCTGTGGATAAGATCTAGGCTATTTTTCCAAAAATGCACACTCACTTTGAGGCAACAAAACTTTAGGTTGTCCACTGGGTGAGTATCCAAAAGGGTGAGAAACATATGCACGTGGCTGGTATGCGCTCACAAGTAAGTGACTATGGGAAAGTCATGCCTAAATTCAACTCCCATACGTACAACCATACCAAAGTTGTACCTCCTGATAAATTTTGTAAGGTTCCACAAAACAATGAGCTTCGAGCTCCATGAGGTAAGAAAAGGTTCGTATGCTTGAAAATCATGAACAAACAAGATGGCTCCATAGGAAACTAAAGTGTGAACATATGCAAGGTGGCCATATAACCGAAATTATAAATGCAAAATAATGTAGGGTATGTTCAAAGGAGTTTTCCTTAGTTCATGTATGGTCTTTAACTTAGGGAACACTGTGCCTAATGTCTCCAAGAGAGGACCAATTGATTAAGAGAAGATTCACAACTTAGGGGATGTAGTGTGTCATCAATCTACTAAGAGGAATATAATATACTAAGAGAGATCATGCTCTTGAGGGACATCACAACCTATGTCACCACAAAGAAAAAGATGCATCACATGAAGTAAGAAGACTACACAATGAAACATGAAATGCAAAAGAATAATGCTAATGTATGCCCCCACTTTAAAGAAATTGCTAAAAACCATGTTGTGAGCAATTACTTTAAAGGAGCAAATGATAAATGCTAACAATAAAGAATACATGAGAGCTTACTTGGAAAGCCCTATTCTAGGTCATATGTTTCCAAATAAAGCTACATCATGGAAAAGGAAGGGGTTTCCCCCGAAATGAAACTCCAAACACATAAGGGATCCATGGATTTGGCATTAGTATGTTCTTGCTAAAATGTTTTTAGAGAGCTTTGAATTGTTATCATTCCCCAAATACTCATGGAACAAGAAGAATGACACAAAGAGAGTGAAAAAAAAGAAAAACCTTTTAGTTCAACATGGAAGAGACATGAATGTCTTGACACATTGCATCATCCCCAAAATGAAAGCACAAGAAAAGGGAAAAGATAAAGGAAAAGCTTTTGGGTCAACATGGAAGAGACATGGATGTCTCAATTCCTTGCACCATCCCCAAAAGGAAAACACAAGAAAAATGAAAAGATAAAGTATTGATGACATAGAGAAGAATATAGATACAAATAGAGGAATTCCACAAAGAGAGGGAGACATCAAACATAATATTACAGGGGATCACATTACACACATGTAATCACACATAAAACATGAAAAGGAAAATAATGCAAAAGACTAGTAAGGCATATGTGTGTCAACCTGTGAGCAGGTCATTTGCATCCCAATTATATTCATTGTATATAGAAGGTAGAAAAATAGCCAAAGGGACAATAACAAGTGACGAACTAGGGTCATCTCCAATTTCAACACTCTTCAAAGGAGAATTGTCATTTAACCTCATAGAAGAAGAAAATAATGTATTCAATTCGTTATGCACTTCTTCATCAATTTTAATAGCCTCACCATTATCATCCAAGTTAATCACAATGAGAATTTGAATGATAATGTCTAAATAAGGATTTATCTCCTGTTGTGGTATAGGATCTTGTTTTTGTGGTAAAGAGGGAGAGTCATCATGTATTGCTTTAGTCGAGTTTGAATGTTGATTTTCTTTGTTTTTCTCTTCATTTAACCTTCAAGCAAGAGTAGGATGTCTATGTCTATGATCTCTATAATGTCAATCAAGGTGGTGATGACTCAAACCAACCTAAAATGATCAGGTTTAAACAAGAAACCAACCCCTTACACCTTATCCACTCAACCTATCTCAAACACACACCTAGTGGCTTGTAGCCCTCAAAATCTACCCTTTTGGAGATACCTTTTAGAGAAGGTCATACAAAGACAACCTAGAAACCTTTTGAGATTCTCTTAGAGTCTAACTCAACATTCCAAAAGGTTTTATGAGGTTTTACTTTGGAACAATATGGAGAACCAATGACTGCCCCTATTTTTAGACCACCCAAATAGCCCTCTTTTCCAAAGGAGGTACCCTAAAATAACCAAGTTAACCCCTAAACTCAATGGAAAGTCCTCAATTGTTTTGAAAAACTTCAAAATTCCACCATTATTCAATAGAACCATGAACTCTAAGTTGTTGAACCACAAAACCCTCAATTTACATACAATTAACAAGGGTTTATTGAAAGTCTTATGTCCCAGGTTTGTCTAACCCAACCAATGCCTCCAACACTTCAAAAATACCCTAAAAAAACTCAAAAAACCATTACATAGGCAATTCCTTTAACATTTTATCAAAACCTTGCATTAACACCCCATTTTCACTTGAAAAACACTTTGTTCTGCCCTAGGGAATCACCCAAAACCTAACAACTTGCTTTCTCTACCCTCTAAACCATGTGGAAACATAGAATACCATGGGAGAATTCATTCCACCAAGTTACAGGCCTTGATCGTAGGTGGAATGACCTAGAGCACCATTTTAACATCGAACAAACCCTTCACTGGCCTTTTACAGATAGACTCAGAAAATTGATGAGATCTCTCTCAAAATTCAATGTTAGACTCTGAAGCTTGATGAAAATTAGAGATAATTCATGTCCCTACAGAACACAATAAGATTCAGAGCAATTACAATTTGTATGGTTTTGTACAACTTCTGAAAAGTGAAAAATAATAGAGAAAATGCAAAAAATAATGTTGTTATAGATATGGAAACTTCAATGCAATCCTCATCAACACCTACTCAAGAATTTTGGAGGATTTTTATAGCTATTACATTCAAATTATAATCACCCAACAACTATAACTACATTTTAAAATCCTATGACCCTTCAACTTCTAGATAAGATGCATTTTTACAATTTGTTGCTATGACAAAATTACATTTTTTTTTGCAGCTTTTGACACTTTCACCTAAATGACCCACAAATAACCCAATTACATGGAAAAAAATCTCAATAGACCTTATTGAATGCAAAAAAACCCCAACCACCTATACTAAACATATTCACTTCCTAATATACATCTTATGTGCTTGGTGCACCTACACCACTCTAGCATTTCTATTTCTTTTAGTTTGGTTTTCAAGTTGCATTTTTGTAGGAGCGGTTATATCAACCATAGATTTATTTTCTTCCCTAAAGGGAGGAATGGAAGGATCCATGGGAGGTTGTTCAACCACTTTCTCTTTAGCTTTGTAAACTTTTTTTTATCTTAGGTGGTGTGACGAGATTGTTTTCATTATCTCTTGGTCTTTTATAGGAAATAGGAAAAGGATCTATCTTAGGTTGGTTTTGGTTCTTTGGAATATAATTAGGTTTGATCATGGTTCCGTCAAGGATTTTAGGCTCAATAATAGGCTGAGGCATGTTTTTAAGGGATAGTTTTGCTATGAAATTTTCCTTAATCTTTTGGCATGATTTAAAAAGGAAGTCTTCTTGAGATTTAATAGGTTTCATACATTTGAGCCAAAAGAAATCTAATGAAAAGTTCCTTTAGGAAGACAAAGGATTGAAGCCACTATGGTGCATAGTAAATATTTCACTGTCAAAGGGAAACTTTAAGCACTTATGCATGATCGAAGGGATGACTTCCATGGAGCATAGCCATAGGTAACCAAGCTTCACACAAAATTTTTATGACATCGAGATGACGGAGAATTAGACATCTAATTCTTTTGGTCCTATTTGTAAAGGAAGGGTGATCGACCCCATCAAAGGGAAAGTGAAACCATTATGCATCTTTATCCATGCTTTTGGTTTATCAAATGTTTCTTGATAGATTTCGTGCACAAGTAATAATTCCTTAGTGATCACATTCTCTCCATAGACAGGATCAATTAATATCCCATTAGTGGCCTTGTCATTGATTTGGTCGACTATGTAAAGAGGACCATCAAGTGCATTTTTAATTATGTCTTTAGATGAGAAAACAATATAAAGAGTATTTTTAGTTCAACCCTTATGAGGTTGAGTTTCAATCAATGGAACCAAACCTTTTTTATAGTATCTTGTTCAATAATATCCATAGGACCTTCTTCCATAGTGTCTATGTTGTCATCATTTGTGTCAACATTCATCACATCATTCTTCATAGTTTCACTAGCTTTGAAAAATGAAATGTTATGATTTGGTACAGGATTGGTAAAGATTTGAAGGTTTTGGTTAGGAGGGCCAACAAACTTATTTCCTTGATCATTAACACCTCAAATTGAAATTCAACTGGAAGCAATAAGGTCTTGCATGAGATGTTTGAGACACTTACAATGTTTCATGTTGTGTCCATTTTTTTAGTGGTAATGGCAATAGGAATTGGACCTAAAATTTGAAGGTAAAGGCTTATTAGGATTGGGAGTTTTAATAGGAGGCAAGGTGATCATTTTTTGTTCTAAAAGTTGTGATGTGTTATGAAGGGTATTGGGTAAGGGAGTGAATTTCCTAGCTGGATCCCCAAATGAGAAAGGAGTTTTCTTCCTTATAGCAACCACTTGGGTATAAACATGTTGAGTTGTTTGTTGAGGGGGATTAAGTTGAAGGAAGCCTTTATTCTATTTTCTAAAAGTTTGATAATTGATTTGGTTTGCATATTCATATTTTTCACATCAGCTAGATGTATATTTTGTGTCACGACTACTAACTGAGTTTTGATAATCACAAAGGGTAGTGTACAAGTGTACAAAGGAAGGAAACTTCATCATAGTAAGGTTATATTGTATCTTAGTTTGCAAGTTCTCAATGAACATCTATTGAAGGTGAGGATTGAGAATCTTTATGTCGATTTGGGAGTAAAGCGATTGTTAGCGTAAAATGAAGTTAGTAACTTTTTCATCATCCTTTTTGCTTACATCTCATCAAATCGACTAAGGTCATCTTAGGAGTCACGTGCACTTGGAAATGGTTATTAAAGGCCTCAAAAAGCTCATTGAATGAATGGATTGAGTTATTCGGTAACAAGGAAAACCATTCTAAGGGGGTATCATTCAAGGATCTAGGGAAAAGCTTAGACAAGAGCTTATCCTCAAGAACAATATCACTACATACTATGGTATAAGTGGAAACATGGTTAGACAGATCTTCTTCCTCCTCATATTTCTCAAATATATAAATCTATAGACCTTGTGGTATCGGTGTTCTCAATATCTCCAAGGATAAGGGATTGCTTTTCACATAGTATGTAGGTTGGCCATTTTGATTTTGGTTTATGGTAGAAATTTTCTTTTGAAGAGATGAAATGGTTTGCAAAACTTGATTTATGATGGTGTAATTGGATGTATTTTGAGATGGAGGTGAATATGGTGGAGGTGTATATCTATTCAAGGGAGCACTAAATGGAATTCTTATGGGAGGAAAAGTGGTAGTAGATATGACCTGTGATACCACAAAGGTACTATGAATGCTAGCGGAAATACCCAAGGAAGGAATGACATTACTAGTAGGGTCCATGGTTGTTGTAACATGAGGGTTGGTATAGGTAGGAATATATGCAATGGATGTGGGAGGAGGAATTTGAGTTCCTCATGGATTTGTACATTATTCAAAGGTAAAGCACAACTAGTGGTTGAGGTAAGATGTTTTCCAAAAATCTGAACTATTTTATGCACAAGGTCAACTCTGTCTTCACTTTCAATTAGGCAGTGTATGTTATATGTGGTAGGAATAGCGGTGGTTAAAAAAAATTTAGTACTTATTTGATTTTGTAGGTTTTCTAAGTCTTCATGGATTTGGATTATGTTTTCTTGTGGAATACTAGCAACCATTGTTTCAACACTTGTCACACTACTTGAAGGAAAATATTTGTTAAGGGTATGGTCCATACCTAGTGAACAAGTGTCAACACTAGTAGAGAAAGAGCTAGATAACCCAAGATCCATGATGATTGTGCTATCGCGAGATGACATGAGTTTCAAACTTCGTCTCACTATAGTATTAAGAATAGGACACAAAGTTGTAAAGTTCATGCAAGGGGTAATCTATGAATGCAATGAACACAAGATAAATGTTATTATCTAATTTTGAATGAAATTATGCTAGATACAATGAAATGAATGTAACAAAAATTATACAAACTAAAATAGATAACTAATAGTAGCAAATAGAAACACAGAAACAAAGTTTTTAATGCTGGAAACTAGAGTTTAAAATCTAAAATAGGACTAAATCACCTAGAGGGGCATATGAGTCCCAATTAGGGTTTTTGAGGAGTTTAAATTTTGATAAACTGTCAACACAGAATAGCTAGAAATTGAGAAAAACCACCCATGTTGGGACTAAATCACTCATAGGGGTGTATGAGTCCCTGATTAGGGTTTTTGCACAAATTTCAAAAAAAATTGAGTGAATGTTATGCTTTCTAGTTTGAATGATGTCTATGCTAAGTGCGTTTATTGTTTTCAAATGAAATTTAATGATGCAAGATGCCAAAATGCAATCTATATGCACTTTCACTAATGCAATATTTTGAAACCCTAGATGCAAATTAACTAATGCAAGAATTAATAAAAAGTTAATGCAAGCTAGATATAGGACTATTATGTACTTCAAATTAGAAAATGAAATGTTCTAAAGGGTAGGTTCACCAAAAATGTACACAAGGAAATAGGGTTCCACTTTTTGAGAGATGACACTAAGGGACCTATTTCACTTAGTTTTGCTTAAGGAAACCCTAGATATCTCAATCCAAGGATGGAATAAGGGAAAGAGATATACTAAAGGTTTCCCTAGGGTATGAGTAAAGACTAAAGAGGGGTTCACCACCAAGCTAGGGCTTGGAAAGATTAAGAATGAAAAATATATGCAAAATCGAACTATATGACCTAAATTATGAACTCTAAAATGCAAGATAAGAGATTGAGAAAAGTATAGAGGTACACCTGGAAACTAAAGAAGCTTGAATGAAGACATGGAATCTTCAAAATGTTGAATTTAATGAATACTGGGACTCATATGCCAGAGTGGGTTATTTAGTCCCAAATTAGGGTTTCTGACAGAAACAGGAATCTAGAACTACTAAATCAAGATTTGATGAAAATGTTTGATTTTAGGTATACTGGGACTCGTACACCACAAGTGGTGATTGAGTACTAGTATCATGGTTTCTCTAAAACTATGATATCCTTTGATGGCTTCCTGTAGTTTCCCTCCTACCAAATCTCTGGGTTTGAATCACTGAACTCTTCTTTGTAAGTAACTTTCTATGATCTTGCAATTAAGGTGACAACTTTGACAACTTGGAAACTTGAAAAATTTTCTCCAATCATGCTCTTCAATGAATCTTCAACCTAAATTTTCAATTCACACATCAAAGAGAGGGAAACTATTGTTTTGTTAGTGGAAAGGGGTTTTCCTTGGTCAAACCCCATTTTTGTAATCAAACCTTGAAATAAATAGAAATGGAATGGAGGAATCAGGAATGAACAAACATATAATGTTACAACTCACCAAACCCTTGAATAAGACGCTACAAATATGTATGAAATTCCTACCATGAATGTGTATCTCTTTTTCCACATCACATTTTGGTGAGATTGACACATCCTACATTAGATAAATCTTCTAATTTATGGGTATGTGTAGGATCATCATCAAAAAAATAGGCCCTTAAGTGGCAAAAACTTTAGAAAAATAAAAGTTAGGAAACTTGACGTAAAAAATTGAATAAGTTACCTATATTATTTCAAAAATATGTAAGAATAGAATCTGTAGAAAATTGAGTGTAGTTTCTAAACTACTAGGTTTTTTTTTTAAATCTATTTGGTGAAAATTTGAAATTTCAATGCAGAGTACTTAAATTTTAGGGAAAAATAAGAAGTAGGTGTTTGTCCGACCACCCTAACCACAATAAAATGATAATATTTTTATAAGATTTTAGATATAAGTAAAGTACTCATGTCCCAATGTGATGCATATTTTTATTTTTTCCAAGTAAATAATTAATTATGAATTTTTTTACAAATTTTAAAAATATAAAAACTTGTATGTCCCACCTTAACTTAGTCAAATTTCATTAAATTCAATTTTTTTAATCCTATAGTATGTGAAGCATAGAATGTGACACATGTTTCAGATTCAAAAAATCTAATACCATTTGAAAGCTATATATGTTTTTGAATCAGCCTATCAATCATGACTTTAGTCGTAATTCAAATAGAAAATGAAAAATAATTATTTATTAAACTCAAAGTAAAGCATTATTTATATTGGTGGAAAGCTAAGAATCTCCTTTAAAAACCCTTTTTGTTTAATCAATTTTGGGTAAAAAGAAAGTCGTCAGCCACATACCCTACACATACCCATCATATCACCAATTTTTGGCCCATCATGATCCTACACATACCCTTATATTGCATATATTTTAGGTCAAAATCATTAATAAATATTTTCAAAAATTAGATCTCCTTATGTTTGCAAAAAAGTGTGTTTGCATTTAAAAATAATTTTTCTTTGTTTAATTTGTTGCAATAATTAGAAACTTGGTTTCATTTACATTCTTGTAATATATTAGATCTATAGAAAAATTCATAATTTTTTGAATTATTGCATGAATTGGTTGAAAAAAATATCATTTTTTTCAAAATTTGGAAACTCTATTCTAGTGCATTAAGTCACATTTTTACAAAATTAGAAAAAATAGTAGTATTTTTAGTTTTAGACCTCAATTGTATTAGTCTTAGACATCTACTAATTGCAGTTACTATCTGTTGCTCAATTTTCACCTACGAGCTCAATCAGGGAGGATAAATTATGTTTTAGATGTTCATAAGGGCCAAATGGGACATTTGCATCGAGGGTTAGGTCATGCATCTAATGACATTTCACAAGGAGCTCAGTTGAAAATCATGCCTCAATCAGTTTTGGCACAAAACTTATCAGAGAAGAAAGTCGGCAAGACCCTCTTATTGTCTTGCCGACTAGCAGTGCCCTCTATTTGTTCGAATGCACTGGTCATCAAGACATTCGGGTCGCCATGACTCTTTATGTGTCTCTCCACGTGGGATGTCTTGCTGAGGGTAGCTCACAAGGTTGGTGTTGGGGAGATGTTTGTGTTCGCCGTGATGTCTTGATGACCAAGCACAAGTCTCAGAAAAATGAAATGATCTTAGCAAAAGGTCTCACTGATAGGATGAAGTCTCCCCGAAATGGTCTGAGCCCGCCAAAATATTATGACCTCGCTGAGAGGTCTCGCCGATTAATCATTGTCTAGCTGAAAGGTTTTGGGGTCACCAAGATGTCTCTCCAACAAGTGGTGGTCTAACCGAAGTGGAGGTTATTCATCGAGAGGTCTTCCCGACTAGAGGGGATTCTTGCTAAAACGAAAAGATGCGAGCTTGGGGCAAAGGAAAGTAAAGTCGCCATGATGTCTCAATGAAAGTATAAGATCCTAATGACTAACGAGGGTCTCGATATAGTGTTTTTCCCTCTACAAGAGGTCTTACCGACACATGGGTGTCTCACCGACGGAGGAGCATAGCAGTGTAATGATAGGACTTCGATGTAAGGTCTCCCCAACTTTCCAACATCTCACCGAAAGAAATGTTTGAGCTCGGGGAGGTGGTTTTTTTTCGCTAAGAGGTCTCACCAATAACAAAGGGTCTCCCTGACATAGATGGCATTGGTGTAGCATCTGGCCATTGGAGTGATGTCCTGCTGATTGCTTGAGGTCTCGGCAAGAGGAGGCGTCATCAATGTGAGGTCTTGCCAACACGGTGGGGTCTCGCTGATAGGAAATGAGCTCATCCAAAGATCTTGAGCTCGGTGAGACATCTTTCCGACCCATTAAGGTCTTGCCGACAATGGAGAGTCTTGTCGATGGCGACCAGCTTGCCCATCAGAATGGCGATATTGGTATGATTCCTAGGGGCTCGCCGTGAGGTCTTCCCGAATGTGAATGGTCTTGTCGATGGTCTGGGTGATATTTTTTGACATCGGCGTGACTTTTAAACTCGCTATGTCATCTTGCCAATCGTCATGAGCTATGCCAATAACTGCTGAAGAGTCTAATCGCATCGGGGAGACACGATTAGTGTCTCACCGACATGGGATTATGTCTGAAGGACCTCTGACCATCTGGAAATCTACATGGCATGAGTTCAACCAATTGGAGGGAGCTGAGGACACACTGTGAGCCGTTTGACTATTTGACCCCCCTTGAAAGGAAGATCGACGGAATACAGCAATATGAATCTGTTCTGAGATAAAGGACGATGGGTCAGCTCAGTGAAGCAATGGCGTTTGAATATAACGAGGTAAATTTGATGCTGCTTCTCGAAGGGGGTCAACTTGCTGAAAGATCTGGAGCAAGAAGAAAGCCGAAGGAGAAGAAATCGCGAGTCATAGTGATAGTTGGGATTGCTACTGGTAAGGGGGCATCAACATTAATGATAATGATTTAGAGCATTCAAAGTGAGTAGGAATAGGAGGCTCGAACTTGGACAACGAGGATATGCATTCAATGCAGAAGTAGCTCCATTGGAAAAGATCTAAGGGTAGATCTTTCATAAGACTGATATTTTTTGTAAGCCCTAGGGCAGGGGCTGACACAATTTTGGTATATATGGTATTTTTTCCTTTTTGTAAAGTACTTCTTGGTTAGGAGATTGTTGAAAGAGCATTATTTGGCCTTTGTAACTCATTTTCATAAATTCTACAAACTTGTAACACAAAGACTTTTTTCTCAATAGAAAGTCATTTCCTTCATAGATTTTCTTTGTTGTTTTAGTGACTGGTTGTGAGTTACATGATACAATTCTGTGTGATCCTTTGTTTTATCAGATTCCTTTAGTACTGGATGCAAAGGATATTATGTCATAAAGCTGGTTTATGTTAGTGATCTCTTTCTATTGCATTTATATATGTGGAAACATCTTTGTTTTCCTTGTGTTAAGCATTAGAATAGTCAGAACCTTACATAGACTCATTTTTTATAAACATAAGTCTCTGTATTGTGAGATTGTTTAGCTCTATTGAGATTTCCTATGAGTTTTCTATAGTATTGTCATATTTTTATCTTTGGTGTATCACCTGTTAGTGATAGGTTTTAAATTCAAGTATATCCTTCTTACTTATTTCCTTATCATTCTTTAGTTTTCTCTAGATATCTTAGGGGGAACCAACCCATAATCTGGAGGTCCACTTCATTCCTAGGTCACCCACAACCTTGAAGTGTTCCCATGTGTCAATAGGTTGCTATAGTTGATAGCTTAGCAAGGGTGCAAAATTTATTTGACAACAGTTTATGGCACGCCCAGTGGGACTGTGAACTGCTTCTCAGTTCATGTTTATGCATTTTATTGCTGCTGTTTGGTGTGCAGTAGTAGTTTTAGCCTTTTAGAGGCATTTTCTTTACATACTTGGTGACTCCAGGAGAATAACAACTGGTTTCAAGTAGATTAAGTGCTGGTATGTTCTTATTTCTAGAAAAGTAGATATAGTTTTCTTGTTTTACAAGAAATTTTAATGCATTTCTAGCTTCTATTAATGCTCCAAAATGTCTACATTTTATGAAGACATGTTCTATCATCTAGCTTGTCATGAAACTGCTAATCATCCCTCATTTCATGAAAATTTTGCTCATATACCCAATTATCAGCCATATCAAAATGAGTATGCAGCTATTTTTAGTCCAAGTATCTTTTCTATAGGAGATTATCAATATTCCCCATAAGTTTTCCACCCTCCCACCCTTGCTCAGTTTGTGCATCATCCTATATATGTCCAACAATAGTTTCAACAAAACCATCATAATGCCAACTAACATGTTTGTTCACATGCCCAATCTCAAGGAGTTAACAACATGTGCATCGATGATATAATCTCTAATTTTCAAAGAAAAATGTGGGAGAGTGAAGGACAACAGGAGATTGATTGGAAACAAGAACAAAAATCTTACCAAGCTCAGACAAGTCAAGAGGATTGGGAGGCCAAAACGAGGTAGCTTAAGGGGAGTTCCAAAGAAAAGAGAGTTGTTGCAGAAGAAGAGCAACCCAGTGAGCAAGTTAGTTCATTCACCATGGAGGAGTCTAGAATTTTGAATTTGTTACATCTAGCTATGGAGGAATATAGAAAGCAACATCAACAAATGATTGAACAAAAGGAAGACAATGGAGAGTTGTTGATTGATGATAATCGACAAGACAATAGGGCCTTAATTCAAGAAGAAAAGCCTGAAATTAAACCTGATTCTATCCTCCAAGGTGAGAGTTTTGATGTTTTTAAGTGTGTTCTAGATGAGGAAGCCAATGTTGAGCTTTTTAAAGAGTTGTCCACATGTATTATTGAACAGTTTTGTTCAACATTGGATGGCAAAGAGTCATAAAAAGCTGATAGTCATGATGATCTAGAGCAACAGCTTGAACAAATGCTAAAATAACAGGAGAAGCCTCATGATCTTGATTTACAAGGTTATATCTAGTTAGAGGAGCTTCCAATCTATTGTGCAGAAGAACTTAAGATTTCATCACTGCTAGAATTGTTGCCTTCCTTTATTGAGGAAAGCAAGCCTGAATCAGAATGTAATTCTTCTAGTAATGATAAGAACTATGAGTAGCTTCCTTCCTGGAGTATAAAGGAACCAGAGGCTGATGTATTAATTGAAAGTGTGAAGGAGGAAGTTATTTCATTGTTCTCCATTGAAGAAATGAGTGTTCATTTGGGAAAGCATAAACATACTGAGGAGGTTTCCATTTTTCCACCAAGTCAGCCACAGGGGTTATACCCTTCCAGCCAGTAAGGCGATAAAATGGCATCCCATGAGCAAGAAATCAGCAAGGAGAGCTCAATTTTTGTCTTTACAAGGGGCTGTCTGATCAGATATTTAGCCCAAATGGAGCTTGATAAAGCACAAATGGTTAATCAAGCACTCACACATGGAGCCACAGCTGAAAGTGGCATAAGGGATGTAATTGTAGTTGAAAAAGAGTGTGTTCAATTTACTTATCCTCCTTTGAATACAAATGCATATGATCAGTTTAAGGAGGTAAGTGAACTTGTTACCCTCTTTCATGAGGTAGTGCATTTCTTTTTTAAACATTTTTCAGTGTACCATCTCTATTCAGCTGCCATTAAGCTTGAGAGCCATTGCATATTGAAGAGAAATGGTAGCTATTTCAATCATCCTGTAAATGGTTTTGTTTGACCAATTTCATATTGGTTAGTTTAGGGTAGGTTTAGATGCAATTTTCATTTCCTAAGTGCTATTCCAGCACAATAAATAGTTTTATTTCAGTTTTTCCTGTTTTCAATAAGTTTCCAGTGTCCTGATCTATGCCATGAATCTCAACTAAGTTGCAGCCATGTACAAAGTTGCCTTGGGTCTGTTTCTAAGTTTTCCCCAATGACTCCATGCCCAATGGACAAGTTTTGGCTACTAGTTTCCATGTTTACCAGGAAAACATCTAGCTGAGGTCGCTAGAAATGTTTCTCAATTTTCACCCACGGGCTCAATCAAGTAGGATAAATTATGTTTCAGATGTTCATAAGGGCCAAATGGGACATTTGCATTGAGGGTTAGGTCATGCATCTAATGACATTTCACAAGGAGCTCAATTGAAAAGCATGCCTCAATCAGTTTTGGTATAAAACTTATCAGAGAAAAGAGTCGGCAAGACCCTCTTGTTGTCTTGTTGACTAGTAGTGCCCTCTATTTGTTCGAATGCACCAGTCGTCAGGACATTTGGGTCACCATGACTCTTTATGTGTCTCTCTGCATGGGATGTCTCACCAAGGGTAGCTCACAAGGTTGGCGTCGAGTAGATGTTTGTGTTCGCCGTGATGTCTCAAAAACCAAGCACAAGTCTCAATGAAATGAAATGATCTCGGCAAAAGGTCTCACTAACAGGATGAAGTCTCCCCAAAATGGTCTGAGCTTGCCAAAGATTGTGACCTTACTGAGAGGTCTCACCGATTAATCATCATCTGGCCAAAAGGTTTTGGGGTTGCCAAGATGTCTCGTCGACAAGTGGTGGTCTCACCGAAGCAGAGGGAATTCGCTGAGAGGTCTTCCCAACTGGAGGGGAGTCTTGCCAAAACGAAAGGATGCGAGCTTAGGGCAAAGGAAAGTAAAGTCACCATGATGTCTCGGTGAGAGTATAAGATCCTACCAACTAACGAGGGTCTCGGTATAGTGTTTTTCCCTTAGCAAGAGGTCTTACCGACACATGGGTGTCTCACCGACGCAGGAGCACAACAGTGTAATGATAGGAATTCAGCGTGAGGTCTCCCTGACTTGCCAGTGTCTCATCGAAAGAAATGTTTGAGCTCGGGGAGGTGGTTTGTTTTTGCTAAGAGGTCTCACTAATAACAAAGGGTCTCCCCGACATAGATGGCATCGGTGTAGTGTCTTGTCATTGGAGTGATGTCCTGCCGATTGCTTGAGGTCTCGGCAAGAGGAGGCATCATCGATGTTAGGTCTTGCCAACATGGTGGGGTCTCGCCGATATGAAATGAGCTCATCCAAAGATCTTGAGCTCGGCGAGACATCTTTCCGACTCGTTAAGGTCCTGCCGACAATGGAGAGTCTTGCCGATGGCAACCAGCTTGCCCATCGAAATGGCGATATTGGTATGATTCCTAGGGGCTCGCTGTGAGGTCTTCTTGAATGTGAATGGTCTTTCCGATGGTTTGGCAACAGTTTTTGACATTAGAGTGACTTTTAAACTCGCTATGTCATCTTACAGATCATCATGAGCTATGTCAATAACCACTGAAGAGTCTAATCGCATCGAGGAGACACGATTAGTGTCTCACCGACATGCGATTATGTCTGAAGGACCTTTGACCATCTGGAAATCTACATGGCATGAGTTTGACCAATCAGAGGGAGCTGAGGACATACCATTAGCCGTTTGACTATTTGACCCCCCTTGAAAGGAAGATTGACAAAATGCAGCGATATGAATCTGTTATGAGATAAAGGATGATGGGTCAGCTCGGTGAAGCAATGGCGTTTGAATCTAACAGGGTAAATTTGATGCTGCTTCTTGAAGGGGGTCAACTTCCTGAAAGATCTAGAGCAAGAAGAAAGTTGAAGAAGAAGAAACTGTGAGTCACAGTGATAGCTGGGATTGCTATTGGTAAGGGGGCATCAACATTAATGATAATGCTTTAGAGCATTCAAAACGAGCAAGAATAGGAGACTCAAACTTGGACAATGGGGACATGCATTCAATGCAAAAGTAGCTCCATTGGAAAAGATCTAAGGGAAAATATTTCAGAAGACTGATATTTTTTGTAAGCCCTAGGGCAGGGGCTGACACAATTTTGGTATATATGGCATTTTTTCCTTTTTGTAAAGTAGTTCTTTGTTAGGAGATTGTTGAAAGAGCACTATTCAGCCTTTGTAACTCATTTTCATAAATTCTATAGACTTGTAACATAGAGACTTTTTTCTCAATAGAAAGTCATTTCCTTCACATATTTTCTTTGTTGTTTTAGTGACTGGTTGTGAGTTACATGATAAAATTATGTGTGATCCTTTATTTTATCAGATTCCTTCAGTACTAGATGCAAAGGATATTATGTCATAAAGCCGGTTTATGGTAGTGATCTCTTTCTATTGCATTTATATCTATGAAAACATCTTTGTTTTCCTTGTGCTAAGCATTAGAACAATCGGAACCTTACATAGACTCATTTTTAATAAACATAAATCTCTTTATTGTGAGATTGTTTAGCTCTATTGAGATTTTCTATGAGTTTTCTGCAGTATTGTCATATTTTTATCTTTGGTGTATCACCTGTTAGTGATAGGTTTTAAATTCAAGTATATCCTTCTTACTCTTTTCTTTATCATTCTTTAATTTTCTCTACATATCTTAGGGGGAACCATCCTGTAATCTAGAGGTCCACTTCATTCCCAGGTCACCCACAACCTTGAAGTGTTCCCATGTGTCAATAGGTTGCTATAGTTGATAGCTTAGAAAGGGTGCAAACTTTATTTGACAACACTATCACCAAAATCAAAAGTTTCAAAACTTTTCCATCTATTCTAGTGTGCCTAGTTCCCATGACTTGCTCAGTGTTTACAAAATTTCAAGAGTAGACTACTATATATATCCTTTGCACATATTTGAGACTTATTTTTGAAAACTATGCTTGTAATAAATTTGAGTTTCTATATTATATCATAACTAGTGTTAAGAAGCATAAACATTAATTGAAATTCATAATTAATTTTGTAATTAATCTCTTAGAGAAGGCATAGTAATCTAATTATGTTATATCTCTTTCTACAAGTTTATTATAAATATGATAAGCCTTTGATTAGTGATGATTTTGATATGCTAGATGAATCACTTGATGAATTCATCTCACCTAAATCATCCAATAAGACTCCTAAAGTTTCAGAATGTTACATAACAATAACCAAAATCACACGATAAAATTTATTTACCAACCTTAAAATCAACCTCAAATGCAAAAGCATCCTATGCTTATTATTGCACCACCATCAAAAAATTTCTTGTTCATATCTTAAATGTTGCAAGATAGTCGAATCAACATAACTACACACAACACCATATATTGTAAGAAGTACATTACCATGCAATTTCCCACTCATATTGAACAATAAAAAACACACAACAAAAATAAACACTAGTCATTCCATCATCAATACCACTCTCACAATATTTTGTTCCTCCTACACCTCATTTTCCTCAACACAATGGGAAAGAATTTGATCTTGTGGAGCAGATTTATGCTACTTCTACTAAGATTTCACTAGGGTACTTAATTCAAACCTCACCTAATTATCGTGTTACATGCTTCAAGAGGCTTTACAAAGTATTCCTATGCCACCTTATGCTAAACCAAATGATGTAGCAAGTTTTCTTGTGGGTATGAATGCAAGGGATTTAGACATTGTCTTATATTAATGTGAGTTACCACCTCTTGAAATTTGAAAAGAATATGGATCATGATATCTTGATGATAATGGTTGTTATCAATAAATCTGGTATTAGGTGTATCATTATTGGTAATTGGTTAGGTCTTAATGTTTGTACAATCAACCTTTTAAAAACAAGCTTAGCATGGATAGGTATGTAATTCAACCCGGTGCTTTATCTATTCATGGTTTCAATAATATGAGTAGATAACCGTTGGGAACAATCACCTTACCTATTAAAGTAGGTCTCGTAGTTTTACCTACCATCATCCATGTCATGTTGAATTCACTTTCATATAATCTTATTCTTGGAATACCATTGATACATGTTATGGGAGGAGTTCCTTCCACCATTCACTGCATTATGAAGTAGACATATAGAAACAAGGTTTATATAGTGAAGGTTGATCCTAAGTTTGAAAGTTGTTTGTAAACCAACATAGGAAATAAAGCACTCTTTAGCATATTGATTCTATCTTCAAAGGTAAAAGATATGCCTAATAAAGATGATGACTTAGATTATTGTGTGTCTCTTATGAAAAAACTCTTGGATGACGAATGGGTTTCATTAAATATTTTATACCTACTTTCATAAGGGAGTATCAATCTTTCTTTGTACATCTGAAAAAAAAAATGAAGTCATAGTGACATCTACACAATATTCTAGGAATTCTTCTCCAACATCTAACATTACAACTTTGAGAAATAAATATGATACAACTTATACATCTACATATGATATGAACAATTATGAAAAGCTACCTTCCTCAGAAGAAATGGAATATACTTGTAGAGAAGGATATAAAATATTATCTCAATTTTGATATAATGACAATGGTTGTGGTATAAATGAACAAGGTATCAAGGTCCCTATGAAATTAAACACACAAGGTACAAAAAATTCTCTTTTTATTGGGATTGGTTGTCATTGATGTCAACACTCAATTAGGTTTGTCATTGATGCTATGCTATTAGTAGACTTGTTAATGTTCATGGTTGGATATAGTCATTCCTTGTGTTGATGTCTTATTGATGTTCATGGTCAGATTTCATGCCTTGGTTTGATGAAAAGTAAAGATGAATTAAGTATGGTTGCTGATAGAAGAAGTGATATCTTGATGATATATTAAGATGAGTATTGAGGATTAGAAGTATTGTTGATGGTGGAGGGATGATGTTGATGGTCTCTATTATGTTGTATGCTCTCGCTTTTTGTTCTTGTGGAAATATGTATTGATGAAAGGAATTTTTGGTCTCCACATGTTTGTGAAAGGTTCTGCTAAAACAAATTTCTTGGAAGAATGTTTGGGAGAATGCTCCACATTCCTCCACTATTGAAGATATGGTCTTATGGTTTGGGATTTAGTGTTTGCGATCTATGGATGTTTTACTCCTATATTTTTAGGTCACCTATGTTTTTGAGGCAATTTCTATCATTTGGAGTGTATTTTCAGTTTTGTTGGTTGTCTAGACTAGTCTAGAAAAGTTTCACATTTCTCCACATTGATTTTTTGGCTCTCAGTGATTTTCTAGTGTCTTAGTTCAATTTTCATGTAATGGTGTTGTCTGCAAGTTGATTTGTTAGTGTTCTATCTCATGGATGTGTTCTCAGTGATTTTCTAGTGTCTTAGTTTAGTTTTCATGTAATGGTGTTGTCTACAAGTTGGTTTGTTAGTGTTCTATTTCCTGGCATTGTTTCTATATTTTTGGGTTAAAGTATTCTACTTTTCTTTGGGTTGTGGTTGTTGTTTGTAGCATGAATATATGAAAGAAGTTCTTGGAAGTGTTTTTGGATTTCCATGGAACATCTCTTTATGGTTCACACATCATTCATTAATCTTTTTGATGCCACATATTGTTTTGAGTTGGCTTTTTTGGGAAATTTATTGATATTTGGATGACAACACTTGTTATCTTTCTTGTGCCATGTGCTTGGTGTATAAAATAGTATATGAAGTTGTGTTAAGATACATTTGAGTCTTATCCTATCTTGTTGAGAACCACATTGAGTAAATTCAATTACAAGTGTGTTTTCTAGGTCGACTAGTATTATGCTACACATTTCCTTGTTACTAACTTGGGTTGATTTGTGCTAGCATGTGAGTTTTTTGGGATAACATTGTAAGATGTAATAAGATTGTTTTTTGTACTCTATATCTTTTGGATGAGACTGCATTATTTTTTTTTAGCTAACTTGTTGAAATCATTGTTTGTATTCTTTCTGGCTGACCTAATTAATGTTTTTAGATCTTGTGGAGAATATACATGCAATAAAATTTTAGTTGCAAGATGGGTGTTAGTGTGGAGATGTGCAAAGATTAATTGAAGTAGTGAGTTGTGAAAATAAAAAGGAAATGAGATTTACCATCTCAATTAGTAGAGTGTATGGTTGAAAAATGTTGGAATTCCTAAATCTTCATGTTCCTTCTCTAAGAGAGTGAATCTCATCAGGTCCTTATAATTTGTATCATTTATTGAGGTGGTGCACCTAAATAATACAAGTCCTTTTTATCTTTCCCTCAGTTTGTACACCTTATCCTACAATTCCATAGGTAGTGACCCAGAAAAAACATTGTAATTTTTTGTAAGCAATGAGATTCATATATTGTGAGTTAACTCTGACCATGGTTTTTCCCTTCTTGAGCTTTCCATGTAAATCTGGTATTATCTTGTGCATATTTGTTCATTGTATTATCTTTCATTGCTATTGATTTTATTAAGTGTTGTTGATCTGGTTATGGGTTGTTGATCTCATTAATAACTTAATTTTTTTACATTATTGAAGGGTTTATGATCTAAAGGGTTTAAGTTTTGATAGATACCGATTCACCCGCTTCTTAGTATTTGAGTGCATTCAAAAATTGGTATCAAATCAAATTTCCTCTTAGGAAGCTTAATCACTTCATGAAATGTTTGGGATGGTATCTAATGGATCTTACAAATGTCTTAGGTTCGATGGGACAAATTACATATTTTGGAAGTTGAGAATGGAAGGCCATCTAAACTCTCTTGGGTTTGGTATTTGGAATTCTATCAAGGATAGTTATATTGATCCTACTTCTCCTCCTACAGATCCAACCAAGATTAGATTGTATGAGAATAATTCCAAGGCTAAGAATTCTATCTTGTGTGGATTAGCCGATTCAAAATTTTTGAAGGTAATTGTTGACGATGATTTTACTCACAGCAAATAGGCAAATAAATTCTTCACAGACAAGACTACAAAGAGCTTATCCTTCTTGAAAGATATGGAAAAAAGACAACCAAAGGGGGAATTTTGTATTACAGGGAAAAGATTGGCTTTTGTTCAATCCCACATCTCCAATAACCAAGACATGGTTGCACTAGGGTCGCTTTTGGGTACTAATGTGATATTGTTGTTAATCTCAAAGGGAATATGGTTGTTCTTTGAATATTTTAGGTGTATATTCAAAATTTAAATGATAAGTTCAAATATCATGAAACCAAAAGATTTTCAACAACATTTCATGAACATGATCGATTCTTTGCTGACTTAAGTAGATTTAGCATTAAGCATTCAACAAATTTATGGAAAACAAAAGATCTTCAATAAAATTATTCCCATTAATTTAAATTTTGGAAAATTTTCAAAATATTTAAACATCTATTCTAAAAAAAAGCATAAAAAATATTGAAAATTAATAGTTTCAATTGGTTATTATCCATGGATGCCCCAAATAATTAATTAAAACAAAGAAAACAACTTTATACTTCACTAGATTGCTTCAAAACTACATATAAAATGGTGCAAACTTTTAAACAAAGGGGTTTCATTTCTGGACACCGAGTAGGTTCTGTATGCACCCTTAAAAGGCACAACATACAACCTTGTTCAACTGGACTAAAAAACCAACTATAAAATATACTGAGATAGGTAGCTATCTAACAAGCTTTGATATTAATTAATGTCTACGTCCATACAAATTTTTATGCTGAAATGGTTCAAAAAATAGGAAAAAAGAATAAAACTTAAAAGTTTATGCTGCTACGACATCCACAAATTCTTAACTTAAAACAAAAATGAGGATCCTCTAGCCTTTTATAGAACACAAGGCTCAGACAGGATAAGACAAATACATGAGAGGAAATCCAAGGGACTAATCTCATCAAGGCACGTGGAATATAATGACCAATAGGAGAATTGTAATTGAAGTCAATGGAAGTCAACTCTAGATAATCACTCATGGAAACTCTTCGGGTGTTGATCTGGAATCTTTTCCAGGATGATACTTTGAATCATGATAATGTGTAGGGGCTTCTCATACATTCAAAATAATAAGGTGGAATTTTTTCCCCCCTATACTTTGCTTGGCTCTGGTTCTATCATCCTCAGGAATGGGCTCTCCCAAGAATAGACATTTGCTTCCACTACATATGAAATACTGAGAACCCCAACATTCTGGTGGACTCAAATCCTTCTCCATTATAATCTCCTAGCTAGAGTAATTGAAACAGACTAAAAAATATTCCATCCATGATTCAAGTTTTCCTAACCGTCCATTCCTGAGCTTTGCATCACAATCTGCATCTCCTACAATCACAAATTCCATACATTAAATCGCTTTAAAAAAAAACATTTATAGCATCTCATGTATTTAAAACCATTATTCAAATGTTAGTACAAAATATCATAATCAATATGCCTTTCAAAAGCATATCATGAATCCTCCTACACACACACACATCTATATATATATCGGATTACCAGGATCATTAGATAAATTTAAAATTCTAACATTTTACTTCACATTGCAACCTAGTATCTAGTACCCGGTATTCATCTGTATCCACTTACTTTCATGGACCTTGGTTATACTAGAACTCCATTATACAGGAACACTTCATACCAGACCGCTTCATACCAGACCGGAGCCTTCCGCTTGAACTTATATTACCTTTTTCTTTTCGCATGTTTCCAGTACCTTGTACTCAATGCTCAGAACAGTTACCTTATGAAGTACTTTTATTATCAAATATTTTCTCTTTCTACTTTTGGTGATCTTCCAATTTGCTAACTCCTACCATAAGAGTTATATTTTTTCACTTCGGTTTGTTAGTTATTTTTTAAGAACCATGCTAATCTTCAAAAATACCTATGGATTTTGCCATCTCCAATTATCAGTAATTCCAAAGGGATTGGCCAATGAATGAATAGAGGTTGCTAAACTTTTATTCCTACTCTCTTGACTCTTTAAAACCTAGGAGGGTGATACCACAATGTACACCTACATACTTTTCACAATTACAATCAAATACATTTTCAATAACAGATATCTCTCATGATACCACTCAATAATATACATCAAGTAATTTGGTAGCTTACATATCAGTGTTATATGTATCAAGTATGAGAGAGAAGACTTCAAACACAAAAACATCAACAATAGTATTCCCTTAATTTTAAAAATACTGAGTAGTTAGTGAATCAACATGGTAAATGTAACACAAATACTCTGCATGAACCAATGTCTTTATCCAAAGCATGAAGTCAATACCAATCCATATAACTTGATAAAAATTTAGACAATAGCACCTATAACCCCAAGAAATCTTGCATTACAACATTCCTCTGTGACGTTTAGGATTATTACTTCTTACAAACATCCTAGCACATAGTTCTTATAATTTATCAATCTCATATAAGCACTTACATCAATTGAGATTAAATAAATAAGCAAGCATGAAACTAAACATCCATCAGATAATGAGAGAGACAAATGAAAGAAATTCTTGATTACTTTCAATCATAACTCATAAAACACATACAAGGAGAGATACTAACCACAAAACTGATATTAATTTTTATTATAAATGCTATATCATTATCAATATTACATGCATAAGTATGAACTCCAAAAGAAACATAAAACCAAGACTCTAAAAATTTCATTGTATTATCTTGACAAACTAACAGTATTAACTTAAAAAATTTCAACTCTCCTGCTACTAGTCTCGAATTCCTTCTTATAGAGATGAAGGAGAAACAAGCCTCAAACCAGATAGAACACATGTCATTATCCCATTGGAACACTTGCAACAATATTCCCCTTTCGTTTATACTTGAGTCTTCAGGTGGAGCAAATAAAAATGAGACAGAACTAACCTCAACTCTTCATGGAAAATAGGTCCCATCTCAAAAGACATCATTAGTTTGTTACAATAGTTACAAGATATTCCCCATGTGTTCAAAATTCCAATTGTGGGAGAATCAAAATAGAAAAACTTACGAAGCAAGGCAAGGAAAGAAAAAAGAGTCAAAATTTGTTAATCCACATTAGCACCACATGCTATTCATTTGAAATTAAGGAGAGAATAATATTCTACCGTGTTATACAAAAAGCCTAATCTGTACTGCATTCGGGCTATGTATTATTCCTCTCTTATCCATTATTCTTGTTATTAAATGATCCACACACAAATTCACTCTGTGTATTTCTCCAACCAAGTGTTGTATACCTCCTCAGTGGACCATTTAATATTGAACAAATCTTGCACCTTGGTAATGTAATGAGAGTACCTTGCATCAATTAAAATTCTAGCCTCCTGAACAAACATATTAATTTTTTATTCAATTTCCACCATTGTGTAAATATTTGAATTGAGAAAGATGTAATCAGTGACAGACAAGGTCATCATAGCCGCTCCAAGCATTCCTCCCCAATATGTCTTCCAGGTGTCAAATGGATGTTGTTCTCCTTTTGGATTCAATATTTGAGGCATTCCATACTCCTACATCTCCTTGAATAATTTCAACTTACTTTGGAGCTGTATACCTAACTTTCCATGAAAAGTAGTTACCTCATTTATTGATTCAATAGTTTTCAAGATGTTAGGAATATTTTTGGGTGCCTTGGGGTCCTCATTCATTTTTTGAATCATTTCTTTCAAAGCATTTACCCTAGCAATCCAATTATTCCATTCATTCTTGAAGGCCTCCTGTACTTGCAGATACTTTGTATTTGCCTCATGAATATTCTTATATGTCACCCGAATATCATAAGCCTAGTGGATCAACTTGGTAACCCTATACCTCAGCACATCCTCAAAAATTTCATTTGCCACTCTAACTATTTCCAATTTGGCCTACTTGACATTTTCCTTCTCAATAGTCAACTTTTCTTTCAAATCATCAATTCTTACAGCCAAAGTCTCCCTATCTTGTCTAGATATATCAAATGAAGAAGAAGAATAATAAGGTTTAGTTATTTTTTTTTGAGTAGCCTGAATAGTGGCTTTCATTTGATTTAGCTCATTCAAGGCCTTATTATATTCCTTAACCAAGGATTCATACTTTTTTTAGAAATATGTGTAGTATCCACACTAAGCATTGCAGCATATGCAGTTATCTCAGTTGCCTAGATAGGAGTTATGTCAGTAGCTCTCAACCACTTGTGAACCAATAACTTCTTCAATAGGCCTAGCAACCTCATGTTTACTAGAATTAGGTGTCATAGACCAAATTGCAAGAGTATGCAACTTTGGAATATATCCAGAACTAAATAATTTATCCTCAAATTGATCTTTAGATATAAAAGCTTGAGGATATCTCCTAATTGCATCATATGCTATGGAAGTAGTGATAGTACATCCTAGTACCAAAATGATTCCACTATCTTTAACAATTCTTCGAGCTTCAGTGGGAGTAATAACTACAATTTCAGCCCTAATTTTCTCTTCCTCTTCTTTCGCAGCTTGCTCTTGATGAGAAGGGTTAGCATTGACTTGAGATGATTCAAGTCTCTCTTTTATTTCCTTACTCCAATGTTGAATCATAAAATCCTAAAATTCTTCAGTCTGCACAAATTTCTCATTAGCTAAAAACTCATCACACTCCCTAATCCTAGGATCATCATCATTTTCTTTGTCATACTACCACTTGACAATCCTATCAGGAGGAACATTTGAATTGTGAATTTCTTCAATATGAGGAAGGGGAAATTTCTACTCCACCTCCTCATTTTCTAGTACATGTTCTGCCATTTGTTCCTCCTTGACCTCTTAAACATCTATAGGTTGTTCTGGGATATCCATAGCTTCTTGATGTCATTGTTGTTCTAAGAGGACTTCGGCTTTGTCTACAACCTCCTTTAGCTTCACCTAAAACTCACCAAACTGAAAATACCTAATCATAGTAAAGGCCCTCTCCAAGGGGTTTGTAATTACATTATATAGACTGATGTACAAGGCATTTCTTTTCATAATCTTCTCCTCAAGGTTTGTCATAGTTGTCCATTATCTTTTCCTAGCAATGACAACCTGATCACTTGTTAGATTTCTTAGTACATCATCTCTATAGAAGAATTCATGATGTATGCTTCCTAAGCCCTATTGTCTTCTTCTTCCTACCAAAAATCCTTTTGGATCAAAATCTCTAATCACATTGATAAGAATTCTGAGATTATTCACCATAATGCTTAATTTTTCATACCCGTCAGGGGTAGTGATCTTGAAATAAGCAAAAGTACATTGGGGATGTATTACAGTGCCCTTTCTGACCTTTCTAAACATTTCATAATCCATAACATTAGTTTTCCACATAAGCTCCATGAAAGCCAACCTGTTTGAGACATACAAGGGTAGACAATGAGGTGCCACTTTAGCTCCATAAGCCCTAATCAAAGTGTACTAAAAATATAGAAACCAGTCAGCCCAATTATGTGTTGCTTTAGAGCCTGCTACATCCTTTGGGTGCATAAGACTTCTGATTTCTGGAGAAAGTTTGAATCTAGGTGCTACACCCAATGAATCTAAGATACCATATCTTACAACATTGGAAAACAAGATGTAGTTGGAATTGGAGCAATCTTTATCCCATATGTATGTCCACATTTGTACAGGGATAGCATTATTTTCACTATCCTGAAGTTTAAGATTTAATTTCCTTTTCCACTCATAATAAACTTCCCACTTATGATTGTCCCATTAGTAGGGTTATAGTGCCTTGCTAGCTTCATCATTAAATCAACTTCTACAAACACATTTGGAACCACCAACCTTCCAAGGTTCAACCTCCATAAATAACATACAGGCTTACTAGAATTTCGCCTATTGAAAGCATACCAAAACTATTGCCATCCACTCTGGGGTTGGGGTTTTTCACCAATTTTTCCAGCATTATAAATTAACCTAGTGGTCACAACAAGGCTTAATTTTTTCTAAAGCATGTTGAGTTTTAAGTATTTTAACCCTCTTCTATTTTGGTTCCCTTTCTATTCTAACACTAGATTCACTAGGCTCTAGGTCACTCGTGTGTGTAATGCAAATGTAAACTAGGGTTTACAATTTCTTACGGCCGAATAAAACCCTTCACAATTATGACAGGACAAAACATTACTATTGAATAGGACACCTTTCTTCCCAACTTAGATAGTGCTCAATCACCAAATTGAAACTACTAGAAATGAATAAATTGCTAATTCGCCCAATTTTCTACCAAATTTCTAGGGTATTCACTTCAATACTTCAATTAGAAGGAGATATTAGTTTTGCTTACTTGAGTGAAAGCACTATCACTTTGGTTGTTGATAACTTTTGGAGCTTGCCTTGCAAATTATTCTTCTTCTAGTATTCTTTCTGCTAGCCAATGAATTAGGATGCACGATAAATCAGATATCTACTTTATGTTATGGTCGAGAGGGGAGCATATCACCATTAATAGTTGATAGTAAGCTTGCGCGAGTGAATTGACAATTAGCCATTCAATTTTAATCCTTGATCATTTATCCTTCATCGTTAAAACTATATCAATAGTTATTGATCCACCTCACCACCTTCCCTTTTGCTTTATATGAAATCCTTAGGATTTCACCATATTGCCTCTTCATGTAGTGGTTGTTACTAGTCATTGATTTACTTCACTCTCATCCAACTTTATCAGCGATGCAAGTGCTTCATGCGATAAAATCTCAACCCTTAGATCTACGACATGTTTCTTGATCACATTCATCTCCATTGCTTCTTGCTAATTCAACCTAGTGCCTTAACTTTTATTAGTGACATGAGATAAAAGCACCATATTTTGACACATGTATCTGCATAAACAATCAATGGCACAAAAATATATCTCAAATAGGATGTAATTAGGTTAGGAAGAGAAACCTTCTTGAAAGGAACCTTATCGCTCATCGCTAATCCTTCTTATAAGGTTTACAAGCAATTATCGATGAGAGATTATCTTAATATCATTACATATCGCATATCGCTAATAAAAAACTTAGCATTCATAACAAATCTATGAGATGCAATGCAATTGGAAACTCATCTCCTCACTCATCATTAATTTAAGACAATCACTTCATAACATATTTGTGATAAGTGATGAAAAATATGATCATAAGGCCAAAAGGCATCGCTCATCGCTATTACATCTTGAAGAAGTCAGATATCATTAGCAATAAGCAATCCCCTAATAATACTAAGAACCTTGCTCGCTATTTACAATTAGAAGATCAAGTTACTATTAGCGATGAGTGATATCAAAGAGATATTACCTCATCGCTCATCACTAATTTAAAGCACACTTTTCAAAAGTGATCAATGATGAGTTGTAAGGACAAAAGACTGATTGAACTTAAGTGAAAACCTTTAGGCACATTCTCATAAGTTGTCTTAATGGAGGGGAATTGCTAGGATGATACGATAGATATAAAAATACTTAAGAACGCCAAAATCATTGTAACAAAGTTTTCCAGACCTATGATGAGGGAATCAGTTGCTAGATAATAAAAATAGACACCAAAAATTTTAAATAGTGACCGACGGCGAGCAATAGGGAGTCAACAACAAGATAGAATGTTCAAGTGTTTTAAGAAAATGAATTTTGAAACCCTCCTAAATGCAATAAGGGTTTAATATGGGACATGAGAATTAAGGTTCCATTAGTGGCTCCAACTGGGGATGTATGCCTCTTGTAGGTATGACGAGATCCCAAGAATCTTAGGTTGAAGCAGACCAAAATGTGGATTAAAACCAAAGGACCCAAATTGGGAAACTACCTAGACAAGGTAGCAAGACCAAAACAAAAAAAAAAGCAAACACACCTATATACATAATACACAAAATAAAACGTACAATGAGAATAACATACTCAGGAGAAGTATGGCTTTAAAAACCACCCATGTACTGGCAGTCCAAAAATTTCACCTATTAGGCTCTGAAGGAAATATGGATATTCTTTGTGAGTGATGACTATCAAATAAGGGCCAGTCCATAATGCTTCAAATTTCCCATGCTTGCCCTTATCCTGAGCTATTGCATTCCAGGCTAACACCATGTTGTTTACTTCAAACTTCCTAGGAGAAGCTCTCTTGTCATATAAATGCTTAACTTGTAGTTGCATCTTCAAGTTTTTAACTTGATCTTCCCTCCTAGACTTATCCAAGTACACTGAATTATTTATTTTGTGTTGCATATCATCACAAATTTCTTCATCATATTCCTGCACAAACTTGTACATTTTAAGTAGGTTATTCTATGGAAATCTTGCCTCTAGACCATATACTAAGCCAAATGGTGAATAACCAGTAGCCATTTTCACAGTCACTTTATCTGCCTAGGGCGCCAGTTTTAATTTTGAATCCCAAGCCTTTTTGTTCTTCTCCATAACTCTCTTGATTATCTTCATCAAGCTTTTATTACTAGACTCAGCTTGACCATTTCCTTGAGGATGGTAAGGTGAAGAATAAGAAATTTGTATTCCATTTCTTTCACAAAAGTCCTTGAATTCATCCGACCTAAAGTACATAGAATTATCTAAGATAATTCTTTGAGGGACTCCAAATTTGATAAGAATATTATTCAACAAAAAATCAACTACCACCTTACTTGTTGCCTTCTTTGTAGGTATTGCTTCCACCCATTTTGTAAAATACTCAGAGGCAACAAGAATCCATGAGTGACCTCCACTAGATTTTTCTAGTAATTCCCCAATGAAATCAATTCCCCATTGTTGGAAAGGGGCTTCAACTGTGATGGGACTAAGTGGTAAATTTCCTGAGAACTTCAATTTTCTTGAGAATCATTGACAGGAATCACAAGTTTTAACAAACTTGTGAGCATCTTCAAAAATAGTGGGCCACCAGAATCCAACTCTCAAAATCTTGTGTGTAGTAGTCTTTTCCATGTAATGACCACCACAAACCCCATTATGTATTTCCTGCAGAAGTTCCAATGCTTGTTTTCCATCTACACACTTCAGAAGTACTCCATCCAAGCTTCTCCACCATAGCTCATTGTCAATAATAATATACTTGATAGCATGCAATTTTAATGTTCTTTTTTCATTTTCAGCCATATTAGTAGGACATTGCAAAGTTTGCAAATGCTGGCTAATTCTTCTATACCATTTGCATGTTTGCATATCATAGAGAGGTGCAACATCAATTATTTCAGTCTAATTAACTTGATTAGCTTCCAAATTTGCATCTGCCATTAACTTAGCTAGGCCCTATCCTCTTACTAACTTTGTAATTTGAACTTCAATGTTAAATTCTTGGATCCTGTTGATCCATCTACACATTCTGCCTATTGTCTCCTGCTGAGTAAAAATGTCCTTCACAACTGCACTTGGTACAAAAGCTATAACTATAGCCCCTTGTAGGTAAGTTCTAAAATTCTTTACAGCCTTCACCAAAGCATATGCTTGTTTCTCAATAGTGTCATACTTCAATTCTGCAACTTGTAAATATTTGCTAAAAATGTGATTGGTTCTTCAAAAACTTGCTCATTTTTCTGTAGTAAAACAACAACAATAGTATAAAAATAAGCAAGAGAGAAAATGTGCATTGGTTTAGAAAAGTCAGGAGACTTCAAAACTGGAGACTCTTTAATAGCTTTTTTTATCTTCTTGAAATCCTAACTAGGCTCTTCACTCCAAAGTACCTTATCACCCTTCTTCAACATTTTAGAAATATGTCTTGTAATTTCTGCAAAGTTAGTTACAAATCTTCTCAAAAAATTTATCTTCCCAAAATATGACTAGATGCCCTTGACATTTTTTGGTTGGGGGATCTTGTTAATAGTTGCTACTCTTTCAAGGTTTATCCTTACTCCTTCCTTGGACACAATATGCCCTAGCATTTTTCCCTCAGTGACCCCAAAGGTACATTTCTTTAGATTCAAAGATATTGCATATTCTAGTGACCTGATAAAAACTTTCTCTAAATGCATGAAATGACCCTCTTCTTTCTTAGAATAAGTGGTCAAGTCATCTTGATATACAACCATAAATAAATCAATAAAATATGAGAAAGCTAAATCCATAGCTCTCTGAAAAGTGGCACTGACATATGTTAATCCAAAAGGAATCCTTACATATACATAGGTACCCCAAGGAGTAGTAAATGAAGTCTTATACTGCTCAAACTCCTTTACTTTTACTTGATTATATCCTACGAAACCATCCATCATTGAAAATAGCTCACATCCAGTTACCTTTTGTAACATGGCTTTCATGTTCGGTAATGGATAATTGTCCTTTAATGAGGATACATTGAAGTTCCTGAAATCAACACACAATATTATGTCACCATTCTTCTTCCTCACTGGTACCAAATTAGACACCCATAAAGAATGTCTAATGGGTTTTATAATACCATCATCCCTCAATTTTACCAACTCCTCTTGCATCTTGGGAGCTAGAGTAGGATTAATTGGTCTCTTCTTTTTCCAAAAAGGTTTTGCATCATCCTTTAAAGGAATTTCATGTTGAAACAATTCCTCATAAGCTTTCAAGTCATTGTATGACCAAGCAAAAACATGTTTGTATTTTCTAAGGAAACTAGCATTTCCTTTACCTTTGGCTTCATCCTCTTTCCTATATAGAATTTCTTTGGGTCATTTATAGTTCCCATGTTTACTTCTTCTAGGTCCTCTGGGTGAGTAGCAATTGTTTTGGCCTTATTGGTATCTTGACTATCAAAGACCCTTTCAAGAGCTACAAGGCCTTTGGGTATTTTATTTGTTTTTAATTGGATGACCTCTTTTCCAAATACCGTGTCCTTTCCATTAGTACTCTCTACAAATCCATTAAAATCAATCTTTTGACCTTCATATTTATCAGCACAATTTAGGAATCCAAGGATATCCTCATCATCATTAAAAATCTACCAATTGTATACATTGTCAAGGATAGAGGGTCTTGTTTGTATCTCAACCTTTGAAATTCCTATGAAAGTTATATCATCACGTCTTAATGCAATATTAGCAAGTAAATCAACCACTCTATTATGTCCTCTCTCCATCCAATTAATTCTAAAAGCATCAAACTGTTCAATGGCCAAACAACATTCTTATATTGCCTCAATATGTTATTTTTGCAAGCATACTTAGCTCTTACTAGGGATATTACAAGCTCAGAGTCATCAATTACCATTAGCTTTCTGATTCCATTTTTTTTAGCAAGTCTCAATCCCAATAAGAAGGCTTCATATTCTGCTACGTTATTTTTATAAAACAAAAGATAGTGTAAAAGAGAACTTATAAGTATTTCCAGTAGGTGATACTAATAAAATCCCTACACCAGATCCTTCTTTGGAGCTTGTACCATCACATTACATTTTCCATAGTCCTTCTTTATCAGACATTCTTGAAACTTCATTTTCTCTAGGTGCAGGACATCTCTCAATCTCTCTTGGTGCTTCTCCTACCTTGAACTCACCAATGTCGGTTTCTATGAAAAGAATTGTCTCATCTTCAGGGACATGTTCCAACATATGTGGTACCCTAGATTCTCTCATTACCTAGATATTATTACCATCAATGGGAAATGTGGCATAAGACATGTCACACTACATACTACCTCCCATAGATGCACTCCATTTTTTGTGATAATAACATTCCATAATTAGGTGGGATATCAATGACTACCACACTCATTTTAAACTCTTTGTCAAGGAAAGCTTCCAATCTATATGGAAGCTCATTTATCACACCTACCACAAGGACCTCTCTGGCATCCATTGCATAACACTTGCCATTAGTGTTATCAACCCTTAACCCTAATGCATCCATGATTTTAACTAGAATGATATTGTTTGATGTGCGAGAGTCAATAATACAATTATTTATGAAATTCCCCCCAACCACCAAGGTAAGAAAAAATGGATCTATCTTATATGGACAAGTGTTCACAAAATTTCCAAGGAAAATATGGGGAATCTCAGTAATTAATCCTTCAATTTCCTTACCTTTCTTGCCCTTTTCGCTCAGTTTGAAAGGAATGGGTTCCACTAAACCATTATTGGCTATAGCAGTACCATTGATAAGGGCCACTGCCTTTTTTTTATTTTCCTCTATCCTCATCATTTCAAGAAAGGGTATGGAAACTTTAACTTGGCCAAGTAACTGAAAAATATCAATAGGAGTATACTTAGGAAATTCAGTTGAAGGAATACCTTGTTCATTGCTATTATCTTTCTATTGATTTCTAGTTTCTTCAACATTGTGTTTAACATCCTTCCTTATGGCTTCAAGAGCTTTCTTTTTCGTCTTTGATTTCTTAGCAAAAAATTTATGTCCAGGAGTAGCTTTTGACTTGTCTGCTCTCTTGGCCAAAATCTTGTCTCCCTTGCCTTCTTTAGTTTTGACTTCTTCTAATTTTTCATCAGGTTCATGTTATTTTCCCTTAGTATTCTATTCCTTGATGAATAGACCAACATGATTACCTTATTCACCTCCAATAGTTCTATTCCTCAAATGATAAGAACTCCTAGCTTGAGCAACTAAGACTATTATATATTTTGCAATCTCTTCTGCAGAGGGTCTTCTTAATGAAACACCATCTTCAGTCAGCTCCAAATTGTAAGCCTCAACATTACCAATGTCATCTTCATTAGAAAGAACTTGTTGATGATATTCATTAGCAATTTTCCTTTGATTGTTGACATCTACTTCACAACAATCTTCATTAGAAGAGAATTCACTACAAACAATGTCAGAATCACCCATAATCATAAGCACATCCTCTTCCTCTTGATCTTGCTAATCACACTCCTCAGGTATGTCATCTTTTACTTTCACCATTTGTGCTACTACACATTGTTGTGAGGAATGTGGAATTTGGAAAGTCATACACCAAGGAGTATCCTCAACAAAATTTCCTAAATTCTTTTGCAGAGGGTCTGGAGGAACTTTGTTTTGGGTATTTCTCTGATTATTTGAGATAGGCTTCGCATTATACCAATTGGTATTGTAAGGGTGGTATTGCAATCTAGAGGGTCTTTCATTCCTTTGGTATTTTTTTGGTTGGGCCTTCTCTTGCCTCACAATTTTATCATTGATAGTTTTCATGAAACTATCAAGCTTGTCCTCAATTGTTCCCCCTTTAGTGCCTAAATTCTTTTCTTCCTTTTTTGAACTTTTGAAAAGTTTTGGATCATCTCTTCTACCAACTTTACTAGTTTCTTTGCTAATATTTCCAATATTCTCTACTATCTTGAAAGCTTCTCTTAAATATTGAGGATGTTTATCTTGCAAATAGTAACTCATTTTTGCATCAAAAGCATTGCAGTAATTTACCAAACACACATGATAATTTAAGTTTAGATGAGGAGGCAACCTTTTTCTAGCCTTTTGGAGCCTTGTATTAAACTCAACAACAAATTCATTAGATCCTTTAACAATATTGTTGAATTTATTCAACATAAAACTTGAATCAATCTTGTCACCATATTGTTATCTAAAAACCCTTTTGAACTCCTCCTAGGAGCCAATGCTCTTAGTAGGTAAAATCTTGTACCATTCTCCCACATCCTCAACGAGAGATTACATGAACAAATTCATCATGAAATCTTCTACCTCCACCTCAAAATCATCCATAACATTAGTGAATGCTTTGAGATGGTCTTCACCACTTAAAGCATTATTTCTAGAGAATTTGACTAGAGAAAGCCTAAAATCTTTAGGGAATGGGTTTGGGTAGCTAGGTATTCGAATGAAACACAGTTGTTGGTATCTATCTACTTGGAGTGGCCTCCTAGTATTTCAATCCTTATGATCTTCTTTGTGCTCATCACATTGCTTGCTATCAGAGTGGCTACCATCTTTTTCCTTTCCACTTTCACCATCACCTCCCCCTTTCTTACTTCCTTCATCATCTTCAAAATAAGACTTATCATTCTTGTTTTTTCCTCCACCACCACTTCCATCAGGAGTATGTCCACTAGATTTCTTCTTTTACAACTCACTATCAGTATGTCCAAAGCTTGAAGCCTCTGGAATAAGGGTAGACATTTGAAGGAATGCAATCTTCCTAGCCATTTTTGCATTAGAAGCTATTATTTTAGCTTTTTTCAAATCTTCTCATAGCTTTTCACTTTCCAACTGCAACCTTAATATCTGAGGATCTAGAAGTGTATCAGATGGGGTTGGGTCAACTTTGGCCTTATTTGTGGGAATTTTGGTAGATGAAGTATTTGTTTTATCATTGGTTTTGAATATAGATTTCTTGGGTTGGTCAATAGGTCTCTTCCCATGATCTACAAATGACGTTTTCTTAGTACTAACAGGAGTATCTGAGGCTCAAGTGGTTGAGACAAAGGTTGTATAATTGTCAGTAGCTAAAGCTCCCATTGAGACTACTGCTCCAGGAATATCATTAGTCATCTTAGAGGTAAATTTAGAAAGGTTTTCTTCAAATTTTCTATGCCTCATGGCCTCTTCTCTCATTTTCTCCAAAAAATTTCTTCTAGCATCTCTCTCAAGTTGCTTAGCTCTAATCCTATCTTCCCTCTCTTTCAATTCTTTCATTCTCTTTTCTTCTTGCTCTTGAAATATTAACTCCTCTTCTTCAATGGCTTCCATGTCAATATCTATATCCTCCTCATTTTCCAAAATATCCCCATGCTCACTTGGGGTAGGAGTGAAATAAGGCTAGTCAATAGGGTCCTGTTCAAGAGAAAAGTGGATTGGCTCATCAAGGGATTTACCTCGTGGCTTAAAATTCTTTCCATTGAAAACGGAAACAATTCCAAGGGTTGAAGACTCAAAGAATTTCTTATTCTTTTCCCAAAACTCCCAACTATCTTCCTCTCTTGAGATATTTAACCCACTATCAGAGACTTGTTCAACAAGAAAACTTCCCTAGTCTACGTTAAACTCTTGAACTTTATGTCCTTCTTCATGGACACTAGCACTACTTATATTGACATGAAAAGTAGGAGATACATTAGGATGGAAATCAACAGACTTGATTTAGAACATTTCCTAACCCATTTAGGTTGCTTTTCCTTTGTAGGTTCAAATTTTGTCTTTTGCTCAGGATGCTTCTTTGCATAACTTCTAGCCTTCCTCATAATGTGAAGTGCTACAAAATCTTTCTTATTATTTTCTTTTTGAGAACTAATCTTCACACTGGTACTAGAGAACTCAGAGTCGCCACCCAGAACACTGGGAAACAGAAAGTGATTACAATTCTATTTTGTACTTATTATTCTAGAAAAGACTTTAAACATTACCCTACGGAAAGTAGCAAAATGAAATAACACCTGATGCATAAGACCTAGTATGATGGGACTAATGCAACAGACTTAAAACTGATTATTCCTTAAACAATAAAGAATATTCACAATGAACAAATGACTGTGACTGTACCTGTTCTAAACATAGAGACTTTGGACTTAGCTAGTCCCCAGTGGAGTCGCCAATCTGTTGGTTATTTTTTAAGAACCAAACTGATCTTTAGAAATACCTATGGATTTTTCCATCTCCAATTATTAGTAATTCCAAAGGGATTGGCCATCGAATGAATAGAGGTTTCTAAACTTCTATTCCTACTCTTTGGGCTCTATAAAACCTAGGAGGGTCATCCCACAATGTACGCCTAAAGACTTTTCACAATTACAATCAAATACATTGTCAATAACATAAATCTCTCATGATACCAGTCAATAATATACATCAAGTAAGTTTACAACTTACATATCAATGTTATATGTATCAAGTATGAGAGAGCAGACTTCGAACACAAAAACAACAACAATAGTATTCCCTTAATTTTAAAAAGACTAAGAAGTTACTGAATCAACACTGTAAATGTAACACAAATACTCTGCATGAACCAATGTCTTTATCCCAAGATTAGAGTCAATACCAATCCATATAACCTAATAACAGTTTACAGAATAACACTTATAACCCCAAGAAATCTTGCATTACAACATTCCTCTATGATGTTCAGGATTATTACTTACAAATATCTTAGCACATAGTTCTTATAAGCTATCAATCTCATACAAGCACTTACATCAATTAATTGAATCAATAAGCAAGCATGGAAATAAACATCCATCAGATAATGACAGAGAAAAATGAAATAAATTCTTGATTACTTTCAATCATAACTCATAACACACATACAAGGAGAGATAATAAACACAAAACAAATATTATTGTGTATTATAAATGCTATATCATTATCAGTCTTAAATGCATAAGTATGAACTCCAAAAGAAACATAAAACAAAGACTCTAAAACTTGCTTCATATTATCTTGACAAACTAATAGTATTAACTCAATTTTTTTCAACTCTTGTGCTACTGGTCCTGAATTCCTTCTTATAGAGATGAAGGAGCAAACAAGCATCAGACCAGATAGAACACATGTCATGATCCCATTGGACTACTTGCAACAATAATCCCCTTTCATTTATACTTGAGTCTTCAGGTGGAGCATATAAACATGAGGAAAAATTAACCTCAACTCTTCATGGAAAATAGGTCCCACCTCAAAAGACATCATTAGTTTGTTACAATAGTTACAAGATATTCCCCATGTGTTCAAAATTCCAACTGTGGGAGAATCAAAACAAAAAAACTTATGAAGCAAGGAAAGGAAAGAAAAAAAGAGTCAAAATTAGTTAATCTACATTAGCACCATGTGCTATTCATTTGAAATTAAGGAGAGAATAATATTCTACCATCTTACACAAAAATACTAATTTGTACTGCATTCGAGCTATGTATTATTCCTCTCCTATCCATTATTCTCCTTAGTCAATGATCCACACATAGATTCACTTTGTGTATTTCTCCAACCAAGTATTGTATTCCTCCTCAGTGGTCCATTTAATATTAAACAAATCCTACACCTTGGTAATGTACTGAGAGTACCTTGCATCAATTAAAATCCTGGCCTCCTTAACAAACATATCCATTTTTTATTCAATTTCCACCATTGTGTCAATAATTGAATTGAGCGAGATGTAATCAGTGACAGACAAGGTCATCATAGCTGCTCCAAGCATTCCTCCCAAATATGTCTTCCAGGTGTCAAATGGATGTTGTTCTCTTTTTGGATTCAATATTTGAGGAATTCCACGCTCCTCAATCTCCTTGAATATTTTTAATTATTCTGGAGTTGTATACCTAACTTTCCATGAAAAGTAGTGACCTCATTTATTGAGTCAGTATTTTTTAAGATGTCAAGAATATTTTTGGGTGCCTCAAGGCCCTCATTCATTTTTGCCATCATTTCATTCAAATAATTTACCGTAGAAATCCAATTATTCCATTCATTCCTAAAGGCCTCTTGTACTTGCAAATACTTTGTATTTGCCTCATGAATATTCTTATATGTGGCCCAGACATCATTAGCCCTATGGACCAACTTGGTCACCCTATACCTAGCACATCATCAAAAATTTCATTGGCAACCCTAAATGTTTCTAGTTTGGCTTTCTTTACATTTTCCTTCTCAGCAGTCAACTTTTCTTTCAAATCATCAATTCTTAGGGCCAAAGTCTCCCTATCTTGTGTCAATATATCAAATGAAGAAGAAGAATGTTGAGTCAATTTTTTCCAAGTAGCCTGAACAGTGGCTTTCATTTGATTCAGCTCATTCAAGGCCTTATTATATTCCTTAACCAAGGATTCATATTTTTTCTGAGAAATATGTGCAATATCCACCCTTAGCATTGTAGCATGTGCAGTTAACTCAATAGCCTAGATAAGAGTTATGTCAGTAGCTATCTTAACCACTAGTGTCCCAATAACTTCTTCAATAGGCCTAGAAACCTCATGTTTACTAGTATTAGGTTCCACAGACTGAATAGCAAGAGTATGCAACTTTGGACTATATACAGAACCAAATACTTTATCCTCAAATTGATCTTTAGATATCAAAGCTTAAGGAGGTCTCCTAACTGCATCATATGATATGGAAATAGTGATAGTACATCCTGGTAACATGATTCCACTATCTTTAACAATTCTTCAAGCTTTAGTGGGAGAAATATTTGCAATTTCAGCCCTAATTTTCTCTTCCTTTTCTTTCTCAGCTTCTTCCTAATGAGAAGGGTTAGCATTGACTCGGGCTGATTCAAGTCTCTATTTTATTTCCTTACTCCACTGTTGAATCATAAACTTCTGAAATTCTTTGGTCTGCACAAATTTATCATCAGCCAAAAACTCATCACACTCTTTAATCCTCGGATCATCATCATTTTCTCTGTCATACTGCCACTTGACAATCATGTCAAGAGGAACATCTGAACTATGAATTTATTCAATATGAGGAAGGCAAAATTTCTGCTCCACCTCCCCATTTTTTGGAACATGTTCTACCATTTGTTCCTCCTTGACCTCTTGAAAATCTACAGGTTGTTCTGGGATATCCATAGCTTCTTGTTATTGTTGTTCTATGAGGACTTTGGATTTTTCTATAGCCTCCTTTACCTTCACTTGAAACTCACAAGATTGACAATCCCTTATCATAGTAAAGGCCCTCTCCAAGGGGTTTGCAATTACATTGTATGGTCTGATGTAGAAGGAATTTCTTTTCATAATCTTCTCCTCAAGGTTTTTCATAGCCATCCATTCTCTTTTCCTAGCCATGACAACCTCATCACTTGTCAAATTTCTTAGGACATCATCTCTATGGAAGAATTCATGGTGTGTGATGCCTAAGCCATATTGTCTTCTTCTTCCTACCACAAATCCTTCTGGATCAAAAAATCTAATCTCATTGATAGGCATTCTGAGATTATTCACCATAATACCCAATTTTTCATACCCCTCAGGGGCAGTGATCTTGAAATAAGAAAAAGTACATTGGGGATGTATTACAATGCCCTTTATGACCTTTCTAAACATTTCAAAATCCAGAACATCAATTTGCCACATGAGCTCTATGAAAGCCAACCTGTCTAAGAAATACAAGGGTAGATGATTAGGTGCCACTTTAGCTCCATAAGCCATGATCAAAGTGTACTCAAAATGTAGAAACTAGTTAGCCCAATTGTGTGTTGCTTTAGAACCTAGTACATCCTTTGGGCACATAAGCCTTCTAATTTCTGGAGAAAGGATGAATCTAGGTGCTACACCCAAGGACTCTAAGATAACATATCTTACAACATTGGAAAACAATATGTAGTTGGAATTGGAGCAGTCTTGATCCCAAATGTATGCCCACATTTGAATAGGGATAGCATTATTCTCACTATCCTGAAGTTTTAGATTTAATTTCCTTTTCCACTCATAATCACCTTCCCACTTCAGATTGTCTTGTTAGTAGGGTTATAGTACCTTGCTAGATCCATCATTAAATCAACTTCTACAAACACATTCAAAACCACCAACCTTCCAAGATTCAACCTCCATAAATAGCATGCAGGTTTACTAGAATTTTTCCAATTGAAAGCATACTGAAACAATTGCCATCCACTCTAGGGTTGGGGTTTTTCACCATTTTTTGAACACTATCAATTAACCTAGTTGTCACAACTTCTTGTCATGTGGTCCTTTTACCAATTCATGACCCTCCTTCTTTGACACCTCTAGAGGCCTCTTGCATAATTTTTTATGTTTCTTTCTTTTCACTTCTAGACCTAGTGGACATTGCAGGAGTACTTTGCGAAGGGTTAGACATAGTCACTAGCTTAGGCTTAATTTTAGCTAAAGCATGCTGAATTTTAAGTATTTTAACCTCCTCTATTTTGGTTTACTTTCTAGTCTCCAATTCTAACTACATCTTGTTTTCCAATGTTGTATGATATGGAATCTTAGAGTCATTGGGTGTAGCACCTAGATTCATAATTTCTCCAGAAATCAGATGTCTTATGTGCCCAAAGGATGTAGCAGGCTCTAAAGCAACACACAATTGGGATGACTAGTTTCTACATTCTAAGTACAATTTGATCAGGGCTTATGGAGCTAAAGTGGCACCTCATTGTCTACCCTTGTATGTCTCAGACAGGTTGGATTTCATGGAGCTCATGTGGAAAATTGATGTTACAGATTGTGAAATGTTTAGAAAGGTTAGAAAGGGCAGTGTAATACATTGGGAAGCCTCCTTTGCCTTCACCTAAGACTCACCTGATTTACAGTCCCTTATCATAGTAAAGGACCTCTCCAAGGGGTTTGTAATTACATTGTATGGAATGATGTAGAAGGAATTTATTTTCATAATCTTCTCCTCAAGGTTTGTCATAGTTGTTCATTCTCTTTTCCTAGCCATGACAGCCTCATCACTTGTCAAATTTTTTAATACGTCATCTCTATAGAAGAATTCATGATGTATGATGCCTAAGCCCTATTGTCTTCTTCTTCTTGCCACAAATCCTTCTGCATCAAAAACTCAAATCTCATTGATAGGAATTTTGAGATTATTCACCATAATGCCCAATTTTTCATACCCCTCAAGGGCAATGATCTTGAAATAAGAAAAAGTACATTGGGGATGTATTACAGTGCCCTTTCTGACCTTTCTAAACATTCATAATCTGTAACATCAATTTTCCACATGAGCTCCATGAAAGCCAACCTGTTTGAGGCATACAAGGGTAGACAATGAGGCACCACTTTAGCTCCATAAGCCCTAATCAAAGTGTACTTAGAATGTAGAAACCAGTCAGCCCAATTGTGTGTTGCTTTAGAGCCTCTTAAAACATTGGAAAACAAGATGTAGTTCGAATTGGAGAAATATTGATCCCAAATGTATGTCCATATTTGAATAGGGATAGCATTATTCTCACTATCTTGAACTTTTAGATTTATTTTCCTTTTCCACTCATAATCACCTTCCCACTTATGATTGTCTTGTCAGTATTGTTATAGTGGCTTTCTAGCTCCATCATTAAATCAAATTCTACAAACACATTCAGAACCACCAACATTCCAAGGTTCAACCTCCATAAATAGCATGCAGGCTTACTAGAATTTTTCCTATTGAAAGCATACCAAAACAATTGCCATCAACTCTGGGGTTGGGGGTTTTCACTAATTTCTCCAGCATTATCAATTAACCTAGTGGTCACAACAACTTGTCCTGTGGGCCTTTCACCAATTTGTGACCCTCCTTCTTTGACACCTCTAGTGGCCTCTTGCATAAATTTTTATGTTTCTTTCTTTGAACTTCTAGACCTATTGGATGTTGCAGAAGTACTTGGCAAAGGGTTAGAAACAGTCACTAGCTTAGGCTTAAGTTCAATTGAAGCATGCTGAGTTTTAAGTCTTCTAACCCTCTTCTATTTTGGTTTCCTTTTCAGTCTAACACTAGATTCACTAGGCTCTAGGTCACTCATGCTTGTAATGAAAATGGAAACTACGGTTTAAAATTTCTTACAGCCAAATAAAATCCTTCACAATTATGATAGGACAAAACACTACTATTGAATAGGACACCTTTCTTCCCAATTTAGATAGTGCTCAATCACCAAATTGAAACTACCAAAAATGAATAAATTTCTAATTCCCCCAATTTTCCTACCATCTTTCCAAGGTATTCACTTCATTACTTCAATTAGAAGGAGATATTAGTTTTGCTTACTCAAGTGAAAGTAGTGTCACTCTAGTTGCTAATAACTTCTAGAGCTTTCCTCATAAACTATTTTGATTCTCGTATTCTTTCCACTAGCCAACAAATTAGGATGAGTGATAAACCCAATATCTACTTTTTTTACGGCTGAGAGGGGAGCTTGTCACCATTAATAGTTGATAGTAAGCTCATGTAATCGAACTGACAATTAACTATTCATTTTTAAACCTTGATCATTGATCCCTCAGCTTTAAAACTATATAAAACTTTATTGATCCACCTCGCCACCTTCCCTTTTTCTTTATATGAAATCCTCAAGATTTCACCACGTTGCCTCTTCATGTAGTGGTTGTCACTAGTCGATGATTTACTTTGTTCTTGTCCAACTTTATCAGTGATGTAAGTGCTTCATGTGATAAAATCTCAGCCCTTAGATTTGTGGCATTTTCATCTCCACCGTTTCTCAATAATTCAACTTGGTGCCTTAAATTTTATCAGCTACATGAGATAAAGCACCATATTTTGACACGTGTACCTACATAAACAATAAATGGCACAAAAAGATATTGCAAATAGGATGCAATCAGGTTAGCGAGAGAAGCCTTCTTGAGAGGAACCTTATCGCTCATCACTAATCCTTCTTATAAGGTTCACAGGCAATTAGCGATGAGAGATTATCCTAATATCATTACATATCACATATCGCTAATAAAAAACTTAGCGCTCAAAGAAAATTTGTGAGATGGAATGCAATTGGAAACTCATCTCCTCACTCATCGCTAGTTTAAGACAATCACTTCAGAACATATTTGTGATAAGCAATGAACAATATGATCATAAGGCCAAAAGGAATGTCTCATCGCTATTACAACTCGAAGAAGTCAGATATCATTAGCGATAAGTGATCCCCTAATAATAATAAGAACCTCGATCATTGCTATTTACAATTAGAAGCTCAAGGAGTTATTAGCGATGAGCGATATGAAAGAGATATTACCTCATCGCTCGTCGCTGATTTAAAACACACTTTTCAAAAGTGATCAATGATGAGTGGTAAAGACAAAAGACCGATTGAACTTAAGTGAAAACCTTTAGGCACGTGCTCATAAGTTGTCTTAATGGACGAGACTTCCTAGGATGATACGATAGATAGAAAAGACTTGAGAACCCCAAAATCATTATAACAAAGGTTTCTAGACCTATGATGAGGGAACTAGTTGCTAGATAATAAAAGTAGACGCAAAATTTTTTAAACTATGACCAGCTGCGAGCAATAGGGAGTTAATAACAAGATAGAATGTTCAATTGTTTTAAGAAATTGAGTCCTGAAACCCTCCTAAATGCAACAAGGGTTTAAGATGGGACATGATAATTAAGGTTCCATCAGTGTCCCCAAGTCTTTTCAGTCTTGGGGCGTGTTGTGCAACCACACAAAAACTTGCAACCTATAAAACCAAATTTAAACAAAACTTGAAATCAAATCACGAGTTGTAAATTTAATCATATGCATATTGTAAAACAATAACTTCTACCTTCACCTAGATTCTGGCATAAAGAAGTAAAACTCCACTAGAAACATCCATGTGTGCTCTGATTAATTCTAGATTTTGGAACTTAGTAAAAAGAATCAATTCATTAACATTGAACTACATAATATAGTAATCTTCCAAATCCAACCAAGGATAGAGCCTTGTTTCCAGTCAAGCATCCATAGCCCCAACAAGGTTATCTCCATAATTCCCCCAAACATAGCTCTACTACTAGTCAGGCATCCATAGCCCTGGTAGAGTTATTTGGATAGCCTTAGGAGTTGATTTTATTTTATTTTTGATATAGCAATGAGAGCTCATTTTTCACTTTTGATATTTCAATGATAGCTCATTTATCAACTTGCAAGAAATGAAGCACCACTATTAGGTTGGGAATTATGGTGGTAGTGAAAATTACTTTTTTATTTTTCATTCAATATAAATCCCTTCATCAATTCACTATTTCCCAAAAACTCATTTAACGATTCCCTGTAGATGTGTGTTTCCAACCAAATTTCACTAATTTATGCCAAATCCTAGCTAACTGTAGCACGCTATATGGTTAAAAAATATGCATAAATTAAAATTTAGCAAATAGACAACTTAATAACCAAATTTAAATCTAAATTTAGAAACATTAGTTACCACCCTTCCAATTAAATTTCATGGAAACTACTAAAATTTTTGCTAGCTATTTTGACTTGACGACGCTACACTTAATTAATGGATCGAAAAATTGTCTTGATTGCCTTGAAACGTGATCACATTATTCTGCATTAAATTTGCATGCCTTATTCAACATGTATTATTTCTTCAACTTATTCAGGTGATGATGTGTATTTCCTTTTCGGCTTCATTTCCCTTTGCATTCCACACACATAACACCTCCATAATTAATACGACTCTTTTAAACAATTTGAAATGACCACTATTAATTTTGAGATCTTCAACTTGCTTGATTTGCAATCTCTGTATTGTTAAAATTTGAACCAAATTTCTACCAGATATGTGTAAAGAATTAATTTGATTTAACCTTTAACTCTGAAAATAATTATCTAGTTGCCACCTCGCTTACGATTTCCCAAAAAAGAAAAAAATTGCTCAAGGAAACTATGTACCACAACTTTCTTACGGCTCTCTATAAATTCGTGCATTTCTTCTCGAATTCTCCACACTTTTCCTTTTTCTCTTTTCTATTTGTTTATGCAATTTTGTTATGTGTCTTTAATTTACTTCTTAACTATGGAAACTCCAATTTTCTTAGGTTGTTCTCACAGACATAATGTTTTCTTAGGGAGCATCACATCTCAAAGGCTTGAAAAGTTCTTCTTCATTAGGACTTCCAGTTTCACTGTGCCAAACATATGCTTAGTTCTTGGGAAAAGATATGTTGCATCTAGCCTCTACTTTCATTTTTACTCTAACATAGCTTCTCACTTTGTAGCATCACTTCTGGAAATTGGGCTGCCTGTTGAAGACATTCGCATTGCTACCAACTTGATAGTGAAACCTGAATTCTTGGAGAATTTGGATACCATTTTAGTTGTTGCACATCTGACCATTGGGATTCCCTCCATGGATGATATTCCTCAATTTATGGAACATAGGGAAGTGGTTCCACTTCGGCCTTTTCTTACTAATCTCAATATCCAAGACTTTGAAGCTCACTGAGAACTCACCTACATAGGGTATTTAGCCCTGATGGAAGAGGTGTCCCACATCAACTGAATGACTACTATCATCTGCAACTTTTCTCACCTTCTTTTTGACTCTCTTCTTCTTTTTTTCTTTTGAATGAGGATTCCAATATCTGATGTATATACATGATATACAAACATATATATATATATATCATTTGGCATATTTTCAAAGCATGTTTTACTATGTATGGATTTATTATTTCTCTTTCTCAGTTCAATTTTATAAATGTTTTAAATTCACTCTCAAGCGTAAGATACATTTAAGCAAAATTTGTTAATGCAAAGGCCAAACAAAAGAAAAGAAAAAAAAATGAAGAAAGAAAACAAAGCAAGCATAAAACCCTACAAAAAGAAAACTAACCATAACTACCCTAACTCTAACATAGAAAAATATTAATTCTAATAAATCAATTTACTTCAATTTCTACAGCTATTTCATCTACAGTTTTGGTATGAATTACAATAGGTTTGTCTTTAAATTCACTTATCAACATTTCCAATATTCTACTGTAGCAATGAATTATCTTAATTTTTTTTTGTTTAAACATCATTAATTCAAAAGTGTACTTACCCATAATTTGGTTCAAATGTATGAAAATTATCTCATTAGAGATCAATTGCAAACATTTTGTCTGATGCAATCATACTATACCTTCCTCTAGCCCTGGTCCATTTCCGTGAATGACTGCATTTATTTCTTTGCTTCCTCTTCCTTTGAAAATCTTCATATCTTTGGCCCTGTTTTCACTTCGCATTTTGTTAGACCAAGATGCATCACTATTTATATTGCTATTAGAGAGAGATAAAGTAAAAACTTGATATTCTCTATCTTGTATAAAATCAGGAAAATGTCTTTTTATAGTTTGTGAATTTCCAGCTTGAAGCACAATACATGTGTTTCCTGCTTGATTTTCCCACTCCATCTCGTTATCTGCATTTTCCATGTATAAAGGAAATGGTGATTCATCAATGTTATTCCTCATTTATGATGAAATATATGTGAATCTCGACATCCTCACCTATTTTCCTGCAAAGCATTAGAATTTTCTTTATAATAATCATAGTTTTCCAACTATTTTGGTATATCGGTTGATTTTTTAATATTTCTAACTCCACTAGGGAAAAATGTTTTTCTTGTTAACAATCCTTTTCTTTGAGCAGTTAAAACTTCCTTTGTTAATGGAATCACTTTAATTATGGCCAAACTTGCCCTAGTTAAAAAAAATTCACATTCAAGTTCACCGTGATCAGTTGTATCATGAATTCTACACTCGGTGATGTTGATGTTTATGACAACGTCAGTTGTATTCTTATAGTGATCTCCTTTACTTCATTTGATAAATTAAATCATAGCCAAGGACTATTTAATTTATAGAGACATCAAGAGGCACAATTTTATGATTAACTATTTTAATTATTGAAGAGACACAAATTAATGAAGAGTTGCATTTATGATGAGGCCAACCTCATGCTCCATTGGTCGTGATTCTTCTCCTAGGCATGATATTCTATGAAGAGACATCATTTATTCTTTGGTGGACAACCTTTGGTGGAGGTTGACTTGAAGACATTTGAAGAGGCACGTCCTCTCTCCAACCTTGTATATATACTCGATGATTCACTCCTTGTTTATCATCCATTTCACATTGTTCATTTATTAGTCTAAGGCACGAATAAGAGGAAGGAGCAGATTAGTTCGATTCAATATAGAAGGTTGAGTACATCATTCAAGAGAATTATCATATTTCTAAGTGAGCATTAGTTGTGGTGATTTCTATTGGCCTCATTATTGACCTCTATTGTAAATGAGACTTTCATTTGTGATTCAATATATAAGTGATATATTGTTGCTAGGATTTTCTCCCTCAAGTGGAGGGTTTTCCCAGGGTATCTGCTATGTTTTGTGTTTGATTTTGAATTAATTTTATGTGCATTACATCTGATCATTAAAATATAACATGGTATCAGAGGGGGTTTGAAGAAGATCTTGATCATATTTTGTATTACAGTGATACTCTTTATTCTCTTTCTCATCGTTGATTACTTCCATCTCTTTGAAAAGATGGTGAATGGTCTTAAGATTGAGGATAGACTCGAGGGAGAATCAAATTTCACATCATGGAGATTCAAAATTATGCTCACCTTAGAAGAAAATGAATTGGTTGATTTTGTGGAAAGCAAAGTTCTCGAACCTACGGACGAGGAAGAGAAAGTTCAATGGATCAAGAAAGATATTAAGGCGAAGAAGATGTTAGTTGATTCTGTGAAGGATCATATTGTTCCTATTGTCTCCAAGTTGAAGATGACAAGAGAAATGTTCAAAACCTTGGAGGAGATGTATGAAATCAACAACACAAGTTGGGAACTTACACTGAAGCAACAACTCTATCATGTGAAGATGGCGAAAGGAGAAATAGTTATTGCTTACTTCATGAAGATTTCAGAGTTGAGAGATCGACTCTCTACAATTGGTCATATGATTGATGACAAGGACTTGACCATGCTTACTCTTAATGATCTTCCTTCATCTTGGGAGTCCTACATTCAAGGAATTAGTGCAAGATCAAAAATTCCTAAGTTTGATGAGGGTGGATTGTATTCAAGAAGAGTCTAGGTTGGCTATGAGAGGTGTTGGTCAAAGCTCTACTAATGAAGAAATTCATGTTCTTACCACACAATCCTCAAATAAGAAAGGAAAATATGGGAAGAAAGGATATTTCAAGAGAAATAGAGATAAAGGAGGTGATGGTGCTCCCACATTCAAGAAGAAGAGGGACCTCTCCAAATTCCAATGCTTTAGATGTGACAAGTATGGTCACTTTTCTAAGGATTGTCCAACCAGGCCTAAGCAATAGGCTACCATTACAAATGTTGATGAAGTATCTCCACAAAAGGATTCTTGTGAATACTTATTCTATTCAGCATTTTCAAGCAATGTACCTACTGAAACCAACACTTGGTTGACTGATAGTGGTGCCTCTCACCACATCACCAAATTTAGGGAGCATTTAACAAACTTGGTGGACAAAGATTCTAGTGAACAAGTCATTATTGGAGATGATGCTAGTTACTCGGTGAAAGGAATTGGGACCTCCACTCTCCACTTGGATTCTGGAATTTCCCTATAGTTGTGTGATGTTCTATATGTTCTAGGCATCAAGTGAAACCTTGTTTCCATTTCAGCCTTGGAAGACAAGGGTTACCAAGTTGCATTCTCTAAAGGAAAATTTATTGTGTGGATGAAGAATTCCAACTTCAAGACTACTCAAGTGATTGGAGTTAGACATAAGAGCCTCTATAGGCTATGCACTCATCCACTTAAGGCACTAGTACATGATTCTTCAAGCTTGTGTGATCTTTGGCATCGAAGATTGGCTCACCTTCACTTCTAAGCTCTACCTATCATGGAGAAGATGGTCACGGGCCTTCTAAAGTTCAACCAGGAGCATGAAGGTACCTATAGAGGTTGTGCTTTTGGTAAGAATACAAAAATTCCATTTCATAGTAGAGAGAGTAGATCCAAATGTATTCTATATTTTATTCATTCTGATTTATGTGGTCCAATGTATGTTGCTTCTTCGAGTAGTTTCTTGTATTACATTATTTTTATTGATGACTACTCTAGAAAGACTTGGATTTATTTCTTGAAATCTAAAGAATCCAAGGAGGTATTAGAAAGGTTCAAGGAATTCAAAGCTCAGGTAGAGAACCTATTTGGGAAGAAGATAAAATTCCTGAGATCCGACAATGGAGGAGAGTACACCTCTGACAACTTTCAAAATTTTTGCATTGAAGTTGGGATTAAGTGGGAGTTCTATATCCCTTATAATCCTCAACATAATGGAGTTGTTGAAAGGAAGAACAGATCTATTGTGGAAGTAGCCAAATCCATGATTCATGACCAAGATCTGCAAATCTTCCTTTGGGAAGAAGCATCTAGGACAACAGTCTATGTTCATAATAGAATTCCCCACTAAATTTTGGAGAACATGACTCCTGAAGAAGCCTTTACTGGGAAGAAGCTAGAAGTGAGTCATTTGAGGATCTTTGGATGTCTAGTGTATGTTCATGTACCGAAGGAAAATATAACAAATTTGGAGCCTTCTCACAAGAAGGGGATATTTGTAGGTTACAGTGAAACATCAAAAGCCTATAGAATCTACATTCCAGACCAGAAGTTGATCAAGATCACTAGAGATGCCACATTTTAGGAAGATGTTGCATTCAGAAGATCCAAGGGCACTCATATGGAGATTGATAATGAAGATTCTCCTCAGGGTATGGAAGTTGATCATATGCTTGATATTCAGAGTGAGACGCCAGAACCAAAAGAAGATGATGACCTAGTTGAGCCCTTGGAACCTACTGATGGCCTACCGATATTGTGATTGGGAGAAAAATACCTCTCTAGGCTAGGAAAACAATGTAGGAGGTAGAAAGGTTTGTAACACCAAAAGGAACCTTTAGAGAAAGAAAGAGACCTCATAATTCTCTAGTTATGTTGCTTTGATGAGTTAGATTATTGAGTCCAAGCCTTCCAGTGTTGAGCAATCTTCTACTCAATAGGTTTGGAGAGATGCTATTATAGAAGAGTATCAGTCCATTCTCAAGAACTATGTTTGGGACATCATTCCTAGACCCAAAGGAAAATCTGTGGTATCTTCTAAATGGCTCTTCAAGATCAAGCATGTGGCTGATGGGAGCATTGAGAAGTACAAGAAAAGATTCGTGGCTAGAGGGTTTTCACAAAAAGAGGGAGTTGACTATGAAGAAAAATTCGCTCCAATTGCTTGCTATACTTCTGTTAGGACCATCATTGCCATTGTTACATCTAGAGGATGGAAGATTCATTAGATGGATATGAAGACAACTTTTCTAAATGGTGTAATTGAGGAAGAAGTTTATATTGAGGAACCAGATGGATTCAAGTTACATGGGAAGGAGTCTCATGTTTGGAGGCTGAAAAAGGCCTTGTATGGTCTTAAGTTGGCTCCTTGTGCATGGTACGAAAGGATTGATCATTACTTGTTAAGCTTGGGCTTCTCCAAGAATGATGCTGACTCAAATCTGTATTTCAAGGTAATTGATGGTGAAGCATTGATTTTGGTTTTGTATGTTGATGATCTAATTATTACTAGTGAAGAACACCTCATTATCAAATGCAAGAAGGAGTTGGCTTCTAAATTTGAAATGAAGGAACTTGGTCGCATGCATTACTTGGATTAGAAGTTTGGCATAAGATAGATGAGCTAATTCTAAGTCAAGGGAAGTATACCATTGATATTTTGAAGAGGTTTGGTATGATGGATTAAAAATCCATGTCTATGCCTATGGAGACCAACTTACATAAGTTGAAGGAGGATCCAACTAGTTCAGATCTAGTGGATCCTATGATGCACTGACAGTTGATTGGATCATTGATGTATCTAGTCAATACCAGACCTAATATTTGCTATGTAGTGAGTGCACTTAGCCATTTTATGTGTGAACCAAGGCATATTCATCTTGTTGCAGCAAAACATATCCTAAGATACTTGTGTGGAACAGTTGGATATGGGATAAGATATTTTTCAGGTGTGGATTTGAAGTTGCATGGTTATACTGATTTTGATTGGGTAGGGTGTTTCACTGATCAAAAGAGCACCTCTGGATGTTGCTCCAATTTGGGATCTGCGATGATATCTTGGTGTAGTAGGAAACAATCATTTGTAGCATTAAGTACAACAGAGGAAGAGTATATTCAATCTTGTGTGGCAGCTCGGGAAGAAGTGTGGCTTGAGAAGCTCATTGCAGGATTTTTTGGACAATCAATGGAACCTACTATCATTCATTGTGGTAACCAGAGTTTTGTGAAGCTTTCTATCAACCCTATGTTTCATGAAAAAACTAAGCATGTGGAGATCAAATACCATTATATCAGAGATATGGTATTGAGGAAATCAATTCAGTTGAGGTATATGAAAACTAATGAGAAGACGACGGACATTCTCACCAAGCCTCTCTCCAAGATTAAGAGTTCTACTTTTGAGACAAGCTTGGTATGTTGGAGAATCAAGCCCTAGCTAAGGAGTTTCAATATCATTGATCCTCTTTAATGCATTTCTCTTTGGGAGAGATTTGAGGTGCAAGCCCTTGTTAATGCATTTCTCTTTGAGATTTAAGGTGAAAGACCTTGTTTCCACCCTCTGGGAGAGCCATGGTGGATGTCATGTGTGTGACTCCATGACAACATCACGAGAGAGAGTCCATGATGATTTTTCTTGTACTTGTGTTTCACCCTCTCGAAGAGCCATGGTGCATGTCACGATGAGGTGAAAGCATCATGTAAGTGATGAACACTTGTACATACCATACATGGGTGTAGCCATGATGGTTGATATCATGATGAGGTGATATCTGATATCATGATGGGGTGATATCTTTCTTCTCCACATATGGGTGTAGCCATTGTAGTTGACATCACAATGAGGTGATGTCTTATGCAATTAGAAGTATCCTTCCTAGCTGAGAGGGAGTGTTGATGTTTATGACAATGTCGATTGTATTCTTCCAATGATCCCCTTTACTTCATTTGATAAATTAAATCATAGTCAAGGGATATTTAATTTATAGAGACATCAAGAGGAATGATTTTATGATTAACTATTTTAAATATTGAAGAGACACAAATTAATGAAGAGTTACATTTATGACAAGGCCGACCTCATGCTCCATTGGTCGCGATTCTTCTCCTAGGCATGATCTTCTATGAAGAGGCATCATTTATTCTTTGGTGGCTGACCTTTGGTGGAGGCCAACTTGAAGAAATTTGAAGAGGCACGTCCTCTCTCCAACCTTGTATATATACTCAATGATTCACTCCTTGTTTATCTTCCATTTCACATTGTTCATTCATTAGTCTAAGGCACAAATAAGAGGAAGGAGTAGATGAGTTTGATTCAATATAGAAGGCTAAGTACATCATTCAAGAGAATTATCATATTGCTGAGTGAGCATTAGTTGTGGTGCTTTCTGTTAGCCTCATTTTGGCCTCTATTGTAATGGAGACTTTCATTTGTGATTCAATATATAAGTGATATATTGTTGCTAGGTTTTTCTCCCTCAAGTGGAGGGTTTTCCTAGGGTATCTGCTATGTTTTGTGTCTGATTTTGAATTAATTTTTTGTGCATTACATTTGATCATTAAAATCTAATAGATGACTCTTCCATAATTAAACAAACTAAAGGATGAAACTTTTGATTAAAGATTTTCCAAAGTTTTCCAACTTCCATAATGAAAACCAACTTGCATTCAATTTCTCTTTCACAAGCTCCTTACCAAACTCAAAACCAGTGTTTTGAAACACAATTCTCCAATTCTAGGGAATGATACCTAAAATATTAAATGGATGCCTTCCTTCTAGTGCTAGTTCCTATTGAAAATGATTTTACTTGCAGCAAATAGGGCCAATAAATTCTTCACAGACAAGACTACAAAGAGCCTATCCTTCTTGAAAGATATGGAGTGAAGACAACCTAAGGGGTAATTCTGCATTATAGGGAAAATATTGGATTTCATTTAATCCAAAGTCTCTAATAACCTAGTCATGGTTGCACTAGGGTCACTCTCGGGTATTGATGTGATATTGTTGTTAATCTCAAAGGGAATATGGTTGTTCTTTGAATATTTTAGGTGTAAATTCCAAATTGAAATGATAAGTTGAAATATCATGAAACCAAAAGATTTCCCATAACATTTCATGAACATGACTGATTCTTTGCTATCACTTAAGTAGATTTAGCATTAAGCATTCAACAACTTTATGGAAAACAAAATATCTTGAATAAAATTCTTCCCATTCATTTAAATTTTGGAACATTTTCAAAATATTTAAACATCTATTCTAAAAAAAAGCATAAAAAATACTAAAAATTAAAAGTTTCTCTTGGTTATTCTCCATGGATGCCCCAAAGAATTAATTAAAATAGAGCAAACTGCTTTATACTTCACCAGATTTCTTCACAACTACATATAAAACGATGCAAGCTTTTAAAGAGAGGGGTTTCATTTCTAGACACGAGTAGGTTTTGTATGCACTCTTAAATGGTGCAGCATATCGTCTTGTTTGGCCAAACTAACAAAACCAACTACAAAATATACTTAGATAGGTAGCTATCTAACAAGATCTAATATTAATTAATGTCTATGTGCATACAAATTTTTACATCGGAATGGTTCAAAAAATAGGAAAAAAGAACAAAACATAAAAGTTTATGCTCCTCTGACATCCACAAATTTTGAACTTAAACAAAAATGAGGATCCTTTGGCCTTTTATAGAACATAAGGCTCAAATAGGATAAGAAAAATACATGAGAGGAAATCTAGGGGACCAATCTCGTCAAGGCATGTGGAATATAATGACCAATAGGAGAATTGTAATTGATGTCAATGGAAGTCAACTCCAATCACTCATTGAAACTCTTTAGGTGTTGACCTGGAATCTTTGCCAGGATGATACTTCGAATCATGATAATGTGTAGGGGCTTCTCATACATTCAAAATAATAAGGTGGAATTTTCGCATCCTACACTTCACTTGGCTCTTATTCTATCACTCTCAGGAATGGGCTCTCCCAAGAATAGAAATTTTCTTCCACCGCATATGAAATACCGAGATCCCTAACATTCTAGTGGACTCAAAGCCTTCTCCATTATAATATCTTAGATTAATCAAACTAGACTAAAAATTATTCCATCCATGATTCAAGTTTTCTTGACCATCCATACCAGAACTTTGCATCACAATTTACATCTCCTGCAATCACAAATTCCATACATTAAATCCCTTTAAAAAAAACATTTATAGCATCTCATGTAAATAAAACCATTATTTAAATTTTAATAAAAAAATATCATAATCAGCATGCCTTTCAAAAGCATATCATGAATCCTCATACACATATGTATATATCAGATTATCGTGATCATTAGATAAATTTAAAATTCTAACATTTTACTTCACATTGCAACCTGGTATTCGGTACCTAGTATTCAGCTTTACCCACTTACTTTCCCAGACCTCGGTTATACAAGAACTCCATTACACCGGAATGCTTCATATCGGGCCACTTCATACTAGACCAAAGCCTTTCACTTGAACTTATATTACCTTTTTCCTTTCGCATGTTTTCAGTACCCAGTACCTAGTGCTCAAAACACTTTCCTTATGAAGTACTTTTATTATCAAATATTTTCTCTTTTCACTTCTGGTGATCTTCCAATTTGCTAACTCCTACCATAAGAGTTATATTTTTTACTTGGGTCCCCAAGTCTTTTTAGTCTTGGGGTGCATTTTGTGACCACAAAATAGTAATGAATTATAGTTATGCTAAGGATGTCTGGGGAAAATATAACAACATCTATGAAGGATACAATAAAGTAAAGCAAGCCAAGATGCAAATTTTTAGAGGTAGATTTGAGACCTTGAGGATGATAGAGGATAAATATATTGCTAGTTATATGCTCTGGGTGGTTGAAGTTGTAACTAGCAAAAGAGGTCTTGGTGAAGAATTAAAAGAAGATGAGATTGTGAAGAAGGTTATGAGATCTCTTCCTAAATATTATAGTCATAAGGTTTTTGCTATTGACAAATCCAATGAATTTTTTTTTAAATAAAAAGGGGTAAAAACTTTATGGAAAATTAGAAACGATCATTACAAAAAGTCAACAGGTTGTAGCCCCAGAAACCGTACACCATAGCCAAAAAAAACAAGAGGTTCGATTATCTGCCACCAATACCATCTCCATCCTCAACAAGAATCTCCTCGAGGTCATGAAGAAGTTCACGTGGAACCTGCCCCCACTCATCAATCTTCCAACCATGTAAATGATCAAAATCCCATTGGGCCAAACATTCAGCTGCCCTATTCGACTCCCTTAGAATATGGAGAAAGGACGCCATATCCATCAAAGAACTAATCTACTGAATCTACTGAACCAACATAGCCAACTACCAATTAACATCAGACAATTTCTTTTCATTTAATAGGTTTATAAACACTTGTGAATTAGATTCACAGATAACCTTGTGCCACCCCAAAGCAAAAGCCCGCTCAAAAGTGTACAGGATCACCAAACCTTCCATAATATTGAAGGAACACAAAGACCATTGAGAGGGGGGTGAATCAGTGGGTTACAAATTTTAACTTTCTAAGCAATGTAACAACAAACTCTAAAAACATAAAATAGAAACAAAGGAGAGGCAACAAAACCAATCACACAAAGTGCATCCCACAACACAAGATGTATGAGTAAAAACCCAAGATCGGAAAAAACATCGATGAGAATAGATGTTGGAGGCTACTACTCCAATCCAGCCTCACAATGAAAATATCTTCTGTTACAATGTATGGGCACCAACCCAAAGGAACACCAATTCCCAATTTATGAGCACCAACTCAAAGGAACACCTATCCCAAGTTTATGAGCACCAAATCAAAGGAGCTTCTACCCCTAATCTGAGCACCCACTGAGATGAGTTTACAAATAAGAAAATTCTAATTACAATTTCAGTATCATGTTACAAATGAGATTTTTTAACTCATAAAATTTTGAACTTATGAAAGCTTTTTTGATTTTGTTGTCCTCAAACAACCTCTAGTCATCAATCATCAACTAACTCTACAAGTGTTCTTCAATGACTCCCTTATGCTCTCTTTACACTTCACACCAATCTCTATGATTTCTTCTACACCCACATGATAATTCTCTTTCAAATACTTATCATATACCTTCACACATTTCTATAGAAATAAACATTTAACACTAAAAAATAATACATACTCTATTTTCATAGAGTTATCTTCTCTTCTCACACCTTTCTGCTCTCCACTCTTTCCCTCTCTTTTTCAGCACTAGAGGTGAACTCTACAATATGTTCAACACACAACAACAATAAAAAAATAAAAATCCTTTTATTATTACTACTGTAGAACAAAAATTCATAGCCCTAATCATTAAAAAATATTTTCCGCAATTTTCTATCAGTAGCTTTCAGGCTTTTCTGTAGCAAATTGTTTCTAGATTTCTATATTTTCCTGTAGCAGAATTTTTGCATATTCATGTAGTAGTTTGTAGAATATTAAAAACTAAAATATCATTCTTCTTATGTTATTCCATCTACACATATTTAATGCTCTTCTTGAGTGTTGATTTCATTTTACAATGTAACCAGGTTTGTCTTCTAATCTACCTATGGAATTGCCAATTCCAATCAAGGGCAGCTCGAAGGACCTGGACCAATTGACGAGGACTTTAAAAAGCCTCCTACACTTCGGGCTTTGCAAGACCCGAGAGGGTGATCCCTTAATGTGTTTACAACCTCTGCACCATTATTATAAACAACATTAACAATAACAAATAATCTCACTTAATAGCTCAACACGATAGGATAATATCAAATAGAATTGGTTGTTCATTTATAATATCAACTATATGGAGCATGAGATAACTACAACACAATCCACAGTATAAGATAGTCATTGATTTTCAATTTGTAGCAAGCTCTAGGCAAAGACAAACACATACTAAATTATATGGATAATTACAACTTAGATCAGTTCCATATATCCATTATAGGAGTCAAATTCATAAGCATCTAAGGGTATATGACAGATTTAACACATAACATATAAAGTCCTTGACGACATTGCATTGTAATCTCATCAATATGTATTCTAACTCAATACTACTTATCAAATCCTTATACATAACATATCCACCTATAATCCCATTCAATCATTTTAATTAATTCCTTGAATTAAAGATAAAATAGAATCATACACACCACAATAGTGAGATGAATGAAACAACCCTTATTTAGCTTATTTAAAGTTTAGATATGCATGTACAATGGAGAGACATGAGCTTGAATTCATCATTTCAACTCAAATGCTAGTATTGTTATACAACATTAAATCCCCATGAAATCAAAACCTGTTACAGAATGACTCAAAACCTAAATTGCATTTCTCTCTAAAACCATCAAACTTTACAATTTTCTCTGCAACTTAAACTAGACTCGACCCAAAAATTATCTAACTTGCTAACCCATAGTTTTGGCCTTGAAATGCTTCTTATAGAAAATGAAGGATCAAACAAGCATCGGGCCAAAAAGTACACATGTCAACAGCCAATTGGAGCACTTGGTGATATTCCAAAAATCGTTACAACAAAAATCACCTTGGAGAATATTCTTGTTCATTATGCACACTAAGGAAAGTTGATGCAGCAACAAAAAACCATAAGAATCCTATGCCATGACTGCCACTGAAGGAAGACTAGAAACCGTTGTAACTACAACATCTGATCTACCACCCATTAGTAGCTCATTCTTTTTACTCTTCCTCAGTTAAATATTTAGCTACCCATTTCTTGTATTCTTCATCAGTCAGCCAGTCAAAATTAATTACCTCATTCACCTTGGTACTATAAGGTGTGTATTTTACTGCTACCTAATTTGCATCTCTTTCAAAAGATTCCAAAAATGAGCTCGTACTAATGATTTATCCATATAGCTCACCAACAAATCATAATCTAAGTCATCACAAATTAATTTAATATGATTATTGTTGACCTCACTTGCTTGATCCTGCCATTGCTGGAGTGACCTAATTCTCCCCTACTCATCAATTATATCAGGTAACAATGTGTTACCCCAATCATTAAAATTCTTCACCAATTCCCTGATTTTCCTACTCAAATCATCTGTTAGGGTCTAAAAAACCTTGCACTGATTTAACTAATACTTGAGTAGGATTTAATGATTGGGGCCTATTACTTGTATCAAAACTTGAGGCCTTATACATTACATCTAAATCACTGGCCCTAGGGATCCAATTTTCAATCAATGGTATCACTACCTCCTGATCCCTATCAATATTCTTTATTGCATCTACTAATAAAGAATATAAAGCATGCACAGATGGAAATTTATTATCAACCCTCTCATTTAAATGTCTCAAGACAATAGTGACAATCTCCCTTTGCTTTGAAAGAGATCCTTCCTCACTTATCTTCAAAGATTCCTACAATTCATCAATTTTTTGCAGAAGTTGCTTCTTTGTAGGGTCCACAGAGCATTCTATTTCTTCATCAATTTCCTCTAAAGAAGGGGTGAAGGAAGGATTTTGAATGGGAGATCCTGGTGTGGAAACAATTAGAGAAGTAGGAGGCACTAGCCCTGATGTGGAAGGTAACCTACTGGTCCCTGGAGCACTTGATGTCTCCCCAATTTGTTTATACCTCAACCTTTCCACCTTAGTTTGCAACTCAAGATTCTTTTGTTGCATCTTTTTGTACTCCTCAATAAAAATATTAGACTTCTCCATTAGACTCCTCTTTTCGGTCTCCTCCCTTTCAACAGTCTTTTGGGCCAATTTAGCCACATTCACAATCAAATTAGTGGCCTCAGTGGTTGAGGTCTCTGAAGCTCTCTTTATTATTAGCCCTCCTCTTAAATTTGTGTTGATATCAGAAACATCTAGCTTTCTCCCTTGTGGGGCCAATGCCCAAATTTCCAAGGTTTTAGACTCTTCACTGAAAGTAGAGTCTTGTAGTGCTTCCTTGACCTCTTCTTTAGAGTTTTGCAAGGGATGCTTGGACTTCAAAATAACATTAAAGGCCACTACATCTGTAATGTCCCATTCAGGAAAAATCATTACACTAGCCTAACTCACCAGTTTTCTACCTTCCTTAGGAGTGATGTTCTTGAATTATTCCATTAATTCAATTTTCACTTCCTCATCATTCTCCTGGTCTGACTTGTCAGGTCTTAATTCTCTTCTCTTCTTACATTTATCTTGATATTCTTCAAATTTCATCCTCCATACCAATTGCAAGAATACATGAGTCTTTACAAATGCATTGTCATCTAGAAATTCCTTGCATGCCTCCATTCTTGCATCTTGTACACATTTTCCTTTCATATCCAAATCGGATAAAACCAATTCAGTTGACCTAGGAGGGGAAGGCATACCAACCTGCATGTCATGATCAGTAAAAAAAATTTCATCCATTAGATACTATTATGGTTGATCATTTTTTTGCCTCTTAGGGCTTGGATCAGATGGTGGTGATGAGGGACTATCTTCTAGTGATGATTCTAAATCAATGATTTTAATTGCCCCAGGAACTTTGAATTTTGGACTTGGCTATGAAGGCAATTTCATTATTTGCTTCGCCTTTCTATCCACTTCTTCCTCATCACTATTGTCATCCTTTTTCCTCCTGTAAATGTGCCTTTTTCCTATAGGCTGATATGTTGGCCTTGTTTCAATTGGTCTGGCACCTTGTTCTTGTACACCCAAACTCAATTCGAAATTTATCTTTTTGGTCCTCAAGGTTCCCATAATCTCTTTGAAGTTCTCCATTAGAAAATCAATTTTCTTATGGTATGGACTGAACTCCAACAATGGATCATACTTTAGATCCATTTTGTGTACAATATCTAATAGCTTATGATAAGCTATCAATTTCTCCTTGTTCAACTCCTACTTATCTAGGTCAAACTTGTTTCTAATTAGGTCCTTAGGAAAGTTGAACTCATGCACAAACTTGCAAGCCTTTATTCTTTGTTTGAAAGGGGCAAAGAAACCCTCAGGATCATGTTGCCACTTTGGGCCACACCTTAAATGGTAATCATCAAATAATTTCCCAAAATGCACCCAACCTCCTTTTGAAAAGGAAAATCAGACACCATTGTATAATTTGGTAAAAATATTCCTTTACGCCTCCTAGTGAGGTTGTCCTCATGGATACAACCTATTTGCCACATAAATTATGAAACCCCACTCTTGGTGGCACATTGTATGGCAGTATATGGGGGGTTCCTTGAAAACCATATACCCTTAAAATAGTGTTGACTGGGTATGGGATAATATCACCCCAGTTATGGCAGACTTTCAGTTTTGGTTTCCTCACCTTTGGTATGAGAAAATCATGCAATTCCTCAGGGATCCTAGGTACATTTACCATCAATCTAGCCCTCAATCTAGAAGCAAATCAATTATCAAATTGCACATAACTGTTGCTTTCCTTATTGTAAGATAAATCTACAGTCCATAACTGTACTGTCAATCTTTTCTCCATCAATCGATTGCCTCAATTCCATCTTCTCAGAGAAAAAGTCAGCATTCTTGCACAAGAACATATACACCAACATAGAATACCAAAAGAATTGCATGCCTGTATCATTTTTCTGCAACTTTGATAGCCCTTCATGTATCTTCTCAGCCAAGAAAGGAGCAAAGTCATAAATCTCAAAGAAGTTAGGGTGTTGTATTTGCACCCCCATGAACATGTATGCAATGGGCATTACTGTACCAAGACTGAAACCCAAGATTTGGAATAATGAATAAAAGTTGGCTAAGAAATGATTTGCAAAACAATTTAATCTAAAAGATTCTTGGTCACTGGGGCTAATGTGAAATCTTGAACCTCTTGCCCTAGCCAGATGACGTGGAAGCAACTTAGCTCTGAAAAGAGACTTCAACTTTACATATTCCTACTTCATTTCCTCAAGATTAATAGGAACCAAGTATTCACTCTGTTAACTCAAGTCAAAGACCTGTTGAACTTTATCTCTATTAATGCTTAACAAAACCCTTCCATCATTATCCCTGATTACTCGTGTGATAGGGTTGTATCTTACGGCCATTGCTCTAAGCAAGTTTATATTAGGGAACACATTTGGCACCACAAGCTTCCCCAAATCATACATCTAGCCATTTGAAAAGGGGTGAGGAAAATTCCTATGTCCATACCACAATCTGAACATTTCCAATCATATGAGAGGAACCCTAGAATTGGCTATGTTGGAGTGATTATATACTAACCCTTGCCCCAGGATTTTCCCTCACATCAGAACCAATCCTTTCTTTCTATCATTTGTTGACAAGGGGAATTGATCCAGGAAATCATCGTACATGTTTCTTCTTAAATAGTCAATTTAACTAGAATGTTGCTTTGGCGGTGCCATCTTGGACAAACTAGGGCCTTTTTACAATTTCACACTTCAAACAGCTAGGACTAACCAGGGATATGAAATTAAATAACAACACACTACAATTTCTCACAATTTAATTAAACTATAGCCCTAACGTTTATCAACAAGCCCTATGATAAGTACAACAAATCATTTCCCAAATTCAAGTGCAGAGTAACCAGGAAACACGTAAATTGACTCACGACTTTGTGCTTGTAGAAATCCCAAATTCTGGCCGCAAAGACTCACAATTTCACTTTTAGCTTTGAGACTGCTTCAAAAAATACTTGAATTCCTTGTGATATAAATAATGTAGGAGAATTGATTTTATTTCAATCAAATCATGCCAGCAAGTGTCTCATCTGCCATTAAATCTCACTCGAGCACTGCATGAACGGATCCAACCATATTTGATGCAGATTTAAATTCAAGCCATCCATCTTTCAGTTAGATCAAATCCTCAAACAACCGCCTTCAAAATAAGCTGACACAAACATCAACATGGCAATAAAGGGCCCACCATACCATACATTGCCAAGGCAATCCATGTGGCAGTCACCCACGATATCGCAATCAATAAAGACCTTGCAATTTATGATCACACAATGGCGGGCAACCATAGATCTTGAGCAATGGTGATCTTGTTTCTTCAACACAGTCGCCAGCTGTATCGTTAACTGTCGAGTAGCTTTTCCATCAAGATTATAACATACTCGTTGATTTAAAACATGTGCATCTTAAGAACACTTTAGTTATCCATCGTCTAATGTATTAAGACTGGATTAATTCACCAAGGTGCTTTTCTTATTCCCTCAGAAGATGAGACATGTGGCGCTCACCCGTGATATCGCGATCAATAAAAACCTTGCAATTTTCGATCACGCGATGATGGGAAACCATTGAGATTTGACAATATTTGATTGACAGTCACTCAAACATTATCCCCTTCAGCCTCACCAGATAGGACATGTGGCACCCACCCATGATATCGTGATCAACCAAAGCAGTGTGGTGGGGTCATCAAGGGATGGCGGGGAGCAGCTGAGATCAAATGACAGTTGATCAATGGTCGTGCAAATTTTATCCCTTTGCAAAATAAAAAAATTATTAAAAGGAAAAGGGGACATCACTAGGTGGATGTTAAACAACAATATAAATTGTTTTTAAATGATGAAACACATGGCTAACCAAGATTTAGGAAAATAAAACCCTACAAAGGAAATAAAATATTAAGACCAAAGGGATCCAACCTAGACAAAACGATAGGACATAAGTCATTTTAAAACCCTTCAAAAAGGTAATAGCAAAAAAGATCCCAACCAAGGCATAAAATAAACACAAGGGTTTTACATGAAAATAAAGCTAAAACCCCCAACCCTAGGAAAATTTTGCCACCATGAAACACCAGTAACATAAGGTAGGGCATGAATGGAACACAAGGAGAAAAAAATTGAAGTTCCATCAGTGGCTCCAGTTGGGGATGTTCATTCCACTAGAATAAAGTGAGAATCTCAGGTAAAGCAGACCAAGATGTAGAGGCAACCAAAAAGGGATTGTTTGGAAAAAACAACCCAAACTATGTACAAAATATATACAAAATATACAATCCTAAACTACTATTCATGGAAAAGAATACTTCAAGTGAAGTATAACTTCAAGAACTGTCCATGAACTAGAAGTTCAAGAGTAGCCCCCATCATATTTTGGAGGAAGTACGAATCTTCACCCCACTTACCATTTATCAAAAATGGACCCAACTAGATTGCATCAAATTTCCCATGTTTCCCTTTATCCTCTAATCTGGTATTCCACATTAAAACCAAATCTCCATCTTTGAAATTCCTTGCAGTTTCCCTTTTGTCATGCAGATTCTTTATTTGCAACTACAATTTTGCATTTCTCTTTTGAGCTTCCCTCCTAGTTTCATCTAATTCTATAAGAGCTTCCACTCTCAATTGCATCTCATCATCAATTTCATTATCATACATCTAGACAAACTTATACATTTCCATTAAGTTATTTTGGGGCAACCTAACATTTATCCCATAAACCATGTCAAATGGGGCACAACCTATTTCCTTCTTCATAGTTACCCTATCTACCCAGACTGCTAATCTCAGCTTAGAATCCCAAGCCTTTTTATTCTGATCCAGGATTCTTTTAATGATCTTCATCAAGCTTTTATTGCTTGATTCTCCTTGTCCATTTCCCTGTGGGTGGTATGGTGATGAATAAGAAATTTGGATGCCATGCTTCTCACAAAATTCTATGTATTCCTCAGATCTAAAACACATTACATTGTCTGACACAATCCTTTCTGGACATCCAAATCTAGTCAATATGTTGCTCATCAAGAAGTCAATTGCCACTTTACTAGTGGCTTTCTTTGTTGGAATTTCTTCCACCCACTTGGTAAAATAATTAGTGGCCATCAATATCCATGAATGACCTCCACTGGATTTACATGCTATCTCTCCTACAAAATCAATAGCCCACTATTGGAATGGAGCTTGTACTATAACTGGTTTTAGAGGCAAATTACCAAAAAAATTTAACTTACCAGAGAAATGTTGACAAGCATCACATGTCTTCACTAGTTGGTGTGCATCCTTAAAAACTGTAGGCCGCCAAAATCCAATCCTCATTATCTTATGAGCAGTTGTTTTAGCCATATAATTCCCTCCACAAACTCCACCATGCATCTCACTCAAAAGTTATTGTGCTTGATCTTGGTCAACACTCTTCAACATGACACCTTCTCCATTTCTCCACCGGAGCTTTCTAGCTATGATAGCATATTTGATAGCATGTAACATCAATGTCCTTTTCTCATTTTCACTCAAATTGTCAGGAAATTTCAATCTTTTCAAATAATATATCACATCTTTATACCATTCAGAATGCTCCATATCACATATGTGTAATCTATTTTCCTCTTCTAGAAAATTTATTTGATTTGCTTCCAGATTACTTTGGGCCATAAGCTTGGCCAATCCTTGTCCTCTTACTAGTTTAGTAATCTAAACCTCAATATTGAATTCCTGGATCATATTTATCCACCTACACCTTCTTCCTAACACTTCTTGTTGTGTGAAAATGTCCTTAACAGCAACACTAGGCACATAGGCAACTACATTAGCTCCCATCAAATAAGGCCTAAAAGATTTTATTGCTTTTACCAGTGCATATGCCTTTTTTTCATTTATATCATACTTAAGTTCTGTAGCTTGTAAAGATTTGTTGAAAAAGGCTACAGGCTGTTCGAAACCTTCTACATTCTTTTGCAATAACACAACTGCAATTGTGTGGAAAGAAGAAAATGAAAAAATCTGTAAAGGTTTGGAAAAATTAGGGGTTCTTAACACAGGAGCCTCCTTTATTGCTTGCTTAATGGCCTAGAAAGCTTGTATAGATTCCTCATCCCATTCAACCTTGGCTCCTTTCTTGAGCATTTTGGAAATAGGGTGAACTGTCTTAGCAAAATTTGTCACAAATCTCCTTAAGAAGTTTATTTTTCCAAAGAAAGATTGTATTCCTTTGACATTTCGGGGTTATGGAACTTTATCTATCGCAATTACCCTCTCTGGATCAATTTTTACTCCATCCTTGGAAACAATATGTCCCAATACTTTTCCCTCTAGTACTCCAAACACACATTTCTTTGGATTCAAAGAAATACCATACTCCAAAGGTCTAATGAATATATTCTCTAGATGCTCGCAATGATCCTCTTCCTTTTTAGAATATGTTGTTAAGTGATCTTGGTAGATCACCAAAAACAAGTTAATGAAATATGAGAATGCCACATCCATGGCTCTTTGAAAAGTAGCCCCTGCATTTGTTAGACCAAATGGAACTCTTACATAAACATATGTTCCCCATGGTGTAGTGAAAGTTGTCATAAACTGCTCAAATTCTTTGACCATGAGCTAGTTGTAACTAGAGAAACCATCCATCATAGACATCAATTCAAAGCCTATCACCCTTTGCAACATGGCTTCCATATTGGGTAATGTATAATTGTCTTTTAATGAAGACACATTCAAATTTCTGAAATCTACACATAATCTGATGTCTCCATTTTTTTTCCTTACTGGTACCAAGTTTGATACCTAGGATGAATGTATGATTGGCTTGATGATCCCTACATCCCTTAGTTTCATTAATTCTTCTTGCATTTTGGGGGCCAAGGTGGGATTAATAGGCCTTTGCTTTTGTCTAAATGGTTTGGCATTATCACACAAAGGAATCTCATGTTGGAAAAGATCCTCCCTGTATGCCTTCAGATCATCATAGGACCATGCAAACACATGCCTAAACTTCCTTAATAAGTCAATTAGCATCCTTCTCACATTTGGTGACATTTTCTTTCCAATATACACCTTCTTTGGGGATGCTTTTATTCCAAGACTTATCTCTTCCAAGTCATTAGGATGGGAAACAGTATGATTAGCCTTTGTCTTATATTGATTATCAAACACTCTTTCTAGTACAACTAGACCCTTGGGAATTGTGTTTGTATTTAACTAAATGACCTCATTTCCAAATATAGTATCCTTACCATCAACATTTTCAACAAAAGCTCCAAAGTCAATTTCTTGATTTTCATATTCAACCACACAATTCAAAAATCTTAATATATCATCATTATCAAAAACTTGCCAATTTTTTATGTTATCAGGAACAGATGGCCCGGTTTGCACCACAACCTTTGAAATTCTAGCATAAGTCATATCATCTGGTTTTACTACAATATTGGCTAATAAATCTGCCACTTTATTTTGACCTCTCTCCATCCATCCTATGCCAATGCATCAAAGCTTTCCAATTCATCCCAAACAACATTGCTATACTATTTCAACCTCTTGTTATTTGATACATACTTGGATCTAACTTGGGAAACCACAAGCTCAAAGTCCCCAATTTCCTTGAGCTTCTTGATCCCATGTTTTTTAGCCAATCTCAACCCCAATAACAAGGCTTCATACTCATCCACATTATTTGTGCATTCAAATAGCAGAGTAAAAGAGAACCTGAATGTCTTTCCACTTGGTGATCGCAACAAAACACCTACACCAAAACCTTCCTTTGAACTTGCACCGTCAAAATACATAGTCCACAAGTCATCAGATTATGACAATTGTTTTATTTCTATATCAATCAATGTAGTAGGCTTATCACAATTGCTAGGAAATTCCTCAACCCTGAATTCATTTATACCACTGTCAATAAAACATGTCATATTTTCAATTGGGCCATGATCAATCATATGAGGTAATTTTGATTCTCCTTCAATTTTGACATCCTTACCATCAATGGAGAAAGTAGCACATGCAAAATCACATTGCATGTTACCCCCATTGATCCACTCCATTTTCTTGACAAAAGCATTCCAAAATGAGGTGGGATGTCTACAACTAATATAGTCATGACTAAATCCTTGTTAGGGTACTGAGTCAATTTATAAGGAAATGCTCTGATAGTTCCAATAACTAGCACTTCTCTTGAATCCATAGCATAACATTTAGCTTGAGCAATATCTATTGTCAAGCCCATTGCCTCCATTATTTTGACTGGCATAACATTATTTGATGCCCCTAAATCTATCATACAGTTCCTTAAATTTTTCCCATTTATATCCACACTTAAGAAAAAAGGGGTTATATTTTCAAGGCACATGTTAATAGAATTTCTTAAATATATAGGAGGAATTTGTAACACAATTCCCTCCACTTCCTTTTCTTTCTCTTTATCCTTCACTTCTTTACCACTTCCTTGTTTAGTCTTATTACCAGCAACATCCATGATCAAGGCTATTATCTTTTCTTTGCGTTCATTTATTCTCATCATTTCTAACAGAGGTACGGTTACTTTAACCTGAGAAATAACATGAAACATATCTACAGGTGTATATTTAGGAAGATTAGACATCATACCTTCATCATTTTCCCCTTTCTCAGGTTGATTACTTCCTCCTAGCTTCTTTTTCTTATTAACCTTTGTAGCAAGTTCAACTAACTTTGTAATCACTTTGCTCTTCACTAGTGAAGAAGTTGCATCTTCTTGAGGCTTTGGGGTTTCGTTCTTTTTTGTCCAAACTTTATCATTCTTAACCTCTTTGACTTTTACAACATCATTTTTGTTGTCAACCTTAATACCTTTGTTTTTGTCCTTTTGTTCTTTAATAAACAGGCTAGCAGGTTTACCCTGTTCACCACCAACAGTTCTATTTCTCAGTTGAAGTGAAATTCTCATTTGAGCAGCCATTTCCTCAGTCAGTTTTGCAATCTCTTCTTCTGATGGTCTCCTTAAGGACACTGAACCTTCAACCTACTCCATATTGCAAGCATTATGATCAAAATCACCTTCCTCATCAGAAAAGACCTATTGATGGTACATCTCACTTCTTTGCCTCTGATTATCTATGTAAGCTTCTTGTATTTCATCATCAGAGGAACATTCTACCTCATTAATGTATGATCTAGCTGTACAAACATCTACATCATCCTGCTCATATTCCGATATTTGATCATGAACATCATCTTCTACTTCCTCAGTAATAAGCAACTGAGCAATAGCACAATAATTTTGATCATGTGGATGTTCACACACTTCACACCATGGTCTATCTACTACTAGATTCATTGAATGTTTATGCAAGGGCTTTGGTGTATGCTGATCATTTGTAGGCTTCTGGCTAGGCAAGATTGGTTTTCCATCTTTCCAATTTGTATTATAAGGATAATTTTGTAATCTAGGTGACCTATCATTTTTATTATATGGTTTGCTTTCATTTCCTATACCCTTCTCTTGCTTGGAAACAATTTTCTTTATGTCTTTCAAAGTACTGTAAACCTTTTCCCACTTTTTATCATCCTTAGGCTTTGCGGCAGGAACTTTCTCAGTCTTATTCCTAGGATTTTTTAAAAGTGTAGGTTCTTCTCTCCTACCATACTTTCCAGAAGCTCTTCTATTACTCTCAATATTTATAGCCACCCTAAATGCATCCCTCATAGTCTGAGGGTCCTTATCTCTGAGGAGAGATGCCATTTTATCATCAAAAGCATTGAAATATGTAGTTAAACAAACATTTTCATCAAGCCTCAAAACCTAAAACAACTTATACATTGCTTTCTGAAATCTTAAATTAAACTCTATCACAGGCTCATTCAATGACTTCTTGATATTATTAAATTCATTTAACATGAAACTAGCATTAGTTTTATTACCATATTGCTCCTTGAAACACTTTTCAAACTCATCCCATGAACCAATACTAGCATTAGGTAGACCTTTATACCAATCCCTCACATCTTCTACTAGAGATTGCACAAATAATTTCATTACAACATCTTCATGTTCTACCTCATAATCATTTAGCATATCCATAAAAGCTTTCAAGTGTTCCTCTATTGTCACAATATTATTGCCAGCAAACTTACTCATCTTTTCTCTCAAGTTAGCATGGATGGAATTTGGATAACTAGGAATACCATCAAAGAACAATGGCCTATACCTTTCCAACTGTATAGGTCATCATTGAAATAATCCTTCATTCTTCTGAGAATCAACAACAGACCCTAAATCTTGTACCCTACAACCATCCTGATTTGGATTTATAAACCTAGTTGCATGAGTCTGTAGGCCATAATTATTTATGATGGGGTTTGGATTAATTTTAGCACCATCCTTTAAAACATCTTGGTGATTTGATGAGGTTGGATCTTGTGTAGCCTCATCCATGCTTTACATCTTTAGGAAACTTATTTTCCTCTTCATTTCTACATTTTCAGCCTCAATCTTTTTTCTCTCCAACTCTTCTGCCAGAGCCTCACTCTCCTTCTTAGCCTTTTCTAAGGTAGACTTTGTTTGAAATGACACATGTGGTGGGAGATCTTGTTGAGTGAAATGGGGAGTCACCTTCTCATTTATTTTAATCCCCTCAACCTTTTTCTTTCCCTTATCCAAGACAGGCTTAAGGTTTGTATTACTCGGTTGAGACTGAACATGATTTGAGGGTTTTGGGTCAGCAAGTCTAGGTTGGACATCAATGTGGCCTACTAGGTTTTCTTTAGACACAGGATTTGTTTCCTTATAAGCAATATTCTGTACAACCAGACCCTCAACACTTGGTTTAGGTTCTTCTTGGTTCAAGAACTTCATTTTTGCCAATTGTCTCATCAACCTATCCCTTTCAATCACAACATTCCTTAACTCTGCTTCCCTTTCTTTTTCTCTTTTCATCCTGAGCTCAACTTGCTCTTGGATTTCCTGCTTCAAGGAATTAATGTCTCCAAAAAGATTGTCAGGGTTAGGAAAAGTCATATCAGAACTTGATGTATCATCTAGATCTATTAAATTGACCCCTTCTAGTACATGTTCAGACAATAAAGGGTTTACATCATTTTCAGTAGGAGGAGGAGGCACATCACTGGTGCATTCTCTGTGATGGCTTCGACTTCTACTCTTTCCTCTTCTCTTTTTAGCATATTTGACACTAATAGGCCTTTTACTTTCCATGTCACATCTTCTTGAACCGATGTATTAAATAATGAATCAAAAAATCCACAACTGTCTGAATTTGAATTTCTAGACATCTCTTCAATAATTTCAAGGATAGGGTGTAAAGGCTTACTTTTACCTTGGTGTACAGGGTTCTGTGACACGAGAGCAACATTACTAGATTCTGGTATTTTCTTTATCCAGTCCTTCTTCTTCATTTTGGGAAGTTCACCTTCCAATTTATGTTCCAGATGATTTTTCATGAATGACCTGGTGTTCTTCATTCTTCGTACTACTCCACAAGTTTTTTCCAATTATAATAAACCTTTCAAACTAAAATGCACACTGGTGCTGAGACTTTAGAGTCGCCACCCAATTTTCTTGGGAATACCAAATACCTAAAGACACATGATGGAATATAAAAACCTACAACACACAAATGTTCTTTACAACATAACTCTTAACGCTTATGAAAATAGAAGTGGACAAACCTAACACAAAATTATAGGCTCAACCTTCAAATCACAGAAACACTATGAAAACTCTATGAAAAATGGACAACTGACACACTGACAAGAAATATTAAAATTAGCTCCCCAATAGAGTCACCATTTTATTGGTTCTATTTTACAATGTAACCATGTTTGTCTTCTAATCTACCTATGGAATTTCCAATTCCAATCAAGGGCAGCTCGAAGGACCTAGACCAACTGACGAGGACTTTAGAAAGCCTCCTACACTTCGGGCTTTGCAAGACCTAGGAGGGTGATCCCTTAATGTGCTTACAACCTTTGCACCATTATTATAAACAACATTAACAATAAAAGACAATCTCACTTAATAGCTCAACACAATAGGATAGTATCGAATAAAATTGGTTGTTCATCGATAATATCAACTATATGGAGCATGAGATAACTACAACACAATCCACAGTATAAGATAGTCATTGATTTGCAATTTGTAGCAAGCTCTAGGAAAAGACAAACACATACTGAATTATATAGATAATTACAACTTAGATCAGTGCCATATATCCATTGTAGGAGTCAAATTCATAAGCATCTAAGGGTATATGACAGATTTAACACATAACATATGAAATCCTTGATGACATTGCATTGTAATCTCATCGATATGTATTCTAAATCAATACTACTTATCAAATCCTTATACATAACATATCTGCCTATAATCCCATTCAAGCATTTTAATTAATTCCTTGAATTAAAGATAAAATAGAATCATACACACCACAACAATGAGATGAATGAAACAACCCTTAGTTATCTTATTTAAAGTTCAGATATGCATGTACAATGGAGAGACTTGAGATTGAATTTATCATTTCAACTCAAATGCTAGTACTGTTATACAACATTAAATCCCCATGAAATCAAAACCTGTTACAGAATGACTCAAAACCTAAATTGCATTTCTATCTAAAACCATCGAACTTTACAATTTTCTCTGCAACTTCACCTAAAATCGACCCAAAAATTATCTAACTTGCTAACCCATACTTATGGCCTAGAAATCCTTATAGAAAATGAAGGAGAAAACAAGCATCAGGCCAAAAAGTACACATGTCACCATCCAATTGGAGCACCTGGTGATATTCCAAAAATCATTACAACAACAATCACTTTGGAGAATATTCTTGTCCATCATACACGCTGAGGAAAGTTGATGCAGCAACAAAAAACCATAAGAATCTTGTACCATGACTACCACCGAAGCAAGACTAGAAACCATTGTAACTGCAACAACTAATCTACCATCTGTTAGTAGTTCATTCTTTTTACTCTTCCTCAGTTAAATATTTAGTTACCCATTTCTGGTATTCTTCATCAGTCTTCCAGTCAAAATTAATTACCTCATTCACCTTGGTACTATAAGGTGTGTATTTTACCACTACCTAATTTACATCTCTTTCAAAAGATTCCAAAAATGAGCTAGTATTAATGATTTTATCTATACAACTCACCAACAAATCATAATCTGAGTTATCACAAACTAATTTAATTTGATCATTGATGACCTCACTTGCTTGATTCTGCCATTGCTAGAGTGACCTGATTTTCCCCTGCTCATCAATTATATCAGGTAACAATGTGTTACCCCAATCATTAAAATTCTCCACCAATTCCCTGATTTTCCTACTCAAATCAACTGGTAGGGTCTAAAAACCTTGCAGTGATTTAACTAATACTTGAGTAGGCTTTAATGATTAGGGCCTATTACTTGTATCAAACCTTGAGGCCTTATACATTACATCTAAATCACTGGCCCTAGGGATCCAATTTTCAATCAATGGTATCACTACCTCCTGATCCCTATCAATATTATTTATTGCATCTACTAATAAAGAATATAAAGAATGTACAAATGGAAATTTATTATCAACCCTCTCATTTAAATGTCTCAGGACAATAGTAACAATCTCCCTTTGCTTTGAAAGAGATCCTTCCTCACTTATCTTCAAAGATGCCTATAATTCATCAATTTTTTGCATAAGCTGCTTCTTTGTAGGATCCATATATCATTCTATTTCTTCATCAATTTCCTCTAAAGAAGGGGTGAAGGAAATATTCTAACTAGGAGACCCTGGTGTGGAAACAATTGGAGAAGCAGGAGACACTGGCCTTGATGTGGAAGGTAACATACTGGTCCCCAGAGCACTTGATGTTTGCCCAATCTATTTATACCTCAACCTCTCCACCTCAGTCTGTAGCTCAACATTCTTCTGCTGCATCTTGTTGTACTCCTCAATCAAAAGGTTATACTTCTCCATTAGACTCCTCTTTTTAGCCTTGTTATTCCTTGAATAACCCCCCCACCCCATTTTATTTTGGAACAAAATGGGTCCCCCTGGTTCTATTCCTTTTTTTCCTTTCTTTTTTGCCTTGGGGGTTTTTCTTTGTTCTATCAGGTGCAGAACTAGGACCAAATTCGAGCTTGGAAATTAGGTCTAGGGTCTGGTCTTGTTCCGTTTCCAGTTCAGATCCTGACAGCTCCTTTGTTTTCCTCCTAGGTCTATCTTTTATTCTGGTAGACCCAGAACTAGAACTGGAACAAAACCCTGAAACTTTCAAAACTTTTAGGTTCAGGTTCTGTTCCAATCCCAGTTCCACATCTCTGGTTCTGTTGCTTTTTATTACTTTTGTTTTTGTCGTGGGATGTTTTCCCCCTTTCCTTTTTTCTTTATTCGTCTGTCTTTGTCATCTTTTTTGGATGTTGTCAGATGCGGGAATAAAATAGAATCTAGACCTGAAACTTTCAAAAGTTTTAGGGGGTCAGATTTGGTTCCGGTCCTGGTTCTACCTAGTTCTGACTAGTTTGTTTCTTCATTTGGTTCCGGTCCTGGTTCCACCTGGTTCATTTCTTCATTTGGTTCCAGTCCTATTTCTAAGTTGTTGGTTTGTTTTTTCTCGGTTCTGAATTCTTTTTGGCCCCGCCCCCACCAGTTTTGAAGGAGGGTGTCATTTCTAGTTTGGATTTGGTTCCGCCTCCGCCAGAGTTGGGTTTATTTATGATATGCATCTATAAGTAATGTACTTTACATGCTTTGAAGACTAATGGAGGCATTTGTTTTGCAAGATTGAATTATTCACATGATATTTCTCAAGGAGCTCTGTTGGAGGGCATACCTCAATCACATTTGGCCCGAAATTCCTCAATGAAGAGAGTTAGAAAGACGTTCCAGATATCTTGCTGACAAGTAGTAGTTCTATTCATTTTGAAGTGTCTCAGTTGGCCAGATAGTTTAATTGCCTTAGATTTTCAAATGTTTCGCCAACCGATTGCAGACAGGGTTAGCATCACTGAAATGTTTGCGCTCAGTGAAAGGTCTTGTCAACTCATGAAGCTTGGCAAAGGAGGAGATTTTGGTATGATGTCTTAGAGAAAGAAAGTCTCACGGACATGAGATAATATCGGCACAATGTCTTGCCAACTAGAGAAAGTCCCGCCAAAGAGGGTCATCATCAGTGTAATGTTTTTCCTTCGGTATGATGTCTGGCTGACTGTGAAGAGTCTCGATGAAACGGAGTGTCTTCGGTGAAAGGTCTCATTGACAAGTGGTGGTCTCCTCGATAGGAAAGGAAGCAGAATCGGCGAAAGAAAGGTGCTCGCCATGAGGTCCTACCGACCCGATGGGGTCTCACCGACAAGTGGTGGTCTCGCCAACCCAGTGCTGTCTCGGAAAAAGCGGCGTAGTTTTGGTTTAAGGTCTGGGTGACTATGGAGAGTCTCACCAAAATAGGGTGGACTCTTGTTGAGATGAAACAGTGTTGGTGAAAGATTGGAACTCGGTGAAAAATCCTGGCAATTGAGGGATGTCTCCTCAACAAGAATAAACTCTCCCTGGAAGAAGGTCCGAGCTCACCAAGAGATATAGGCTTCGACATGAAGTCTTTCCAATTGACGAAAGTCACACTGAAATTTGTTCACAAGGTCAAGATTAGGGAGACTCTGAGTGAAAGATTAGAGCTCAGTGTGATGTCCTGCCGACAAGTGAGGTCTTAGCGATGGAAAAGGATATTGGTATGACTAATGGAACCCGGTATGACTTCTTACCAATGAATGTTTGTCTTGCTGATGGAGTAGCTCAATGAATAGTGGTGTGGAGATCTAACGGCAAGCCTGATGCTGCATCCAGAATATGGTTAACATATAGAAAGGTCTAGAGCAAGAAGAAGGCTGAAGGAAAGAAAGAACCATGAGTCACTGTGACTGCTGGGGTGTACTGGCAAAAGGGTAGATAAGTATTAATGGTAATGCTTTAGGGCATTCAACACAACCCTTCAAGGGAGTTCAAAGATGGACACAGGGACCAGAAGATAATGTTGTAGTTGCAAAAGATCTGAGATCACCCCTCGGAACAATCCTTCACCAACATTAATAGCGGGGATTCACATTGAATGCACAATCAACTTTATTCAAAAGATCTAAGGGCCGAACCTCCTACAACCAGTAGATATTTTGAAACCCTAAACAGGGGCTAGCACATTCTTTTTGGATACATTCTATATATATGGCATTTTGATTCTTTGTAAAGGAAGTTAGAAGGTTAGAAAGTTAGAAAAAGTTAATAGAAGGGAAGAAGAAAAAATAGAGTAAACAGGTCTAGATATAGATTTTTCAAGAGTAGGAATTTTCTAAAGGATAGAGGAGATAGAGTTGCATCCTGATTCTTTGTAATGGGAGTTTCTTTTGTCTTCTTAGTTAGGAGTTAGATTCAGTAGAAGCTAGTAATGTATCTTTCCAGTTTTCTTAGTGTAGATGGAAACAATTTGGAGTCATGGATTCTCTATACACTGGTGATTGTGCCAGGTTTGTAAATGTTGCTTATCTGTTTCACTAACAGTAGAAGCAACCAAATTTAAATCTACTTCATATTTTGTTCTTGAATGGTGTTTATCTTCAGTTAATCATTTGATTTGAAAAGCTTTCAAGGAGTGAATTCTTATTTTGTGTTTTGTTTAAATAGTGATTTTCAATCTGTTGTTGAAATTAGCACTGTGAATGAATGAAACTGTGTATTAATCACAATTTAATTTTATTCTACAGTTTTAGTTAGGAATTCCTTGAAAGGTAACAAGTCTGGTTAAGTTGGATGAATTATCATTCTCTTCAATTCCAAAGCTTTGATCTATCTTTTTCTATTTCTTTAAAAACCCTAGTTAAAGTAGGTTTAAATTCATACTTGATCTTAGAACAATCCAGAAGCTCAACACCAGTAGGCCCCTTGAACATTATTGTTACATTGACCATTGAGCAACATCAACACAGTTGAGAACCAACTACAAAGACCTCGGGAGCTAAGATATCCATGTTTTGTCCTTCTCTTTCAGGAGAAACATAATAGCAATATTTTGTTTACACGTTGTTGTGCCATTAAGACACGTCAACAGGCCTCCTCCCTTTCAACAGTCTTTTGGGCCAATTTAGCCACATTCACAGTCAAATTAGTGGCCTCAATGGTTGATGTCTCTGAAGCTCTCTTTATTATTAGGCCTTGTCTTAATTTTGGGTTGATATTAGAAACATCTGGCTTTCTCCCTTGTGGGGCCAATGCCCAAATTGCCAAGGTTTCATACTCTTTTATATCACCAATTTTCTACCATTATGAAGGAGCCATGTGAATCCCTACCCTTTTTTAATACCAGGTTTCAATGAATGTATAGGAGATTGCAGGACCCCTATCTAGTTACTGAGAATAGTGCCATTCAAGCATAATTTAGGGTTATAGGTCCTTTGCTAGGTTTATTCCTACAAAGGACTTATCAGTCCGCAGACATCGATTCACTGCCTAAATTCTATCATGTAGCTATCAAGCTGCAACAACAAATTAGTTCTCAACAAGGAAGTTTGGGAGGAGGTTTTCCTTCAATGGGGTATCAGATGCCTAGCCTTCCCCCTTTATTCAATACTATCCCAGGGATGTCTCCTTCCCATTATGGGCTTATGTCTGAATTACAAACTCAACCACCTATTCCATTCTTTGTAATGGAACTCCTGACCTCTTTCAGCAACCACAAGGTCATCATAGTTCGCATGGTCATCATAACCAAGCTAGAACACCGAATCATGTTAGTCAGCCACTAGTTGCTAAGAATCTTGAAAGTGAAAAGACAGTCCAACTTACAAATGAGCTAGAGACCTTAAAGAAAACTCTGTCACAAGTCACAAATGACATGGGTCAGCTTAGATTGAATCCCTCTCACAACCAGGGTAATTATCAGAATAACAACAATCATAGGCAGAGGGGTTATCAAGGCCAAAATCCCTCTAACCAGGGCTATCAAAATCAAAATAGAGGATATAACCAAAAGCCAAATAACAACCGACAATGGAATACATGCCCAAACAATGGTGGAGTCTCTCACAATTATCAAGCTAATGAGGAAAGGTCACATACTACAAATGTGGTAGACCTTAATTTTATGACTAACTAGTGTAGGCTGCATGATACTGCAACCCATTTTCAGGTTAACTGCCCTGAAATGGAGAAAGTTGTCAAGATAGCACAAGAAGATGCCCAAACGTTCCAAGGGAATCCTCAAAAAGAAGGCGGCTCAGTAGATACAACAATGAATTATGACCTCTTTGAGGAGGAACCTTCATTCCCAAGGCAAGATGAGAATGAACCAGAGGAAGATTTGTATGTTTCCCAAGCCTTTCAGACAAAGGGAGGACACTTCCTGAGAAATCAGAATAAGGGTCCATTCACTACATTAGCACCACCTAATCACATGGTGCCTCCGAATCAAAGTGTTGACAACAACCCTCCTCCACCAAAAGGTCCTCTTGACTTCCATAACAAAGGTAATTCACTTGGTGTTGTAAAAAATAATGCAAGTTATAACACATAATTTGATATTGTTTCTGATATGCAAAGGAAGAAAACCTCTTTATCATATTTTGACATCCTCAAGTGGTGCCCTGCTCAACGAGAGATAGTGCTGAAAGCTTTGGAACAAGCTGATAAAGCAAAAGGGAAAAACAAGGTTGCACCTACTGCAGATATGAATGCTACATTGTACAAAAGCAAGGTAGGTACCCCACCATTTCTTTTGAGTTTAAGAATCTGTGGCAAGAACCTACATAATTGTCTATTAGATTCAGGGGCTTCAGGCAATGTTACGCCATTTTCCATATGCAAGAAGTTGGGATTGAACCCTGTTCAAACAAACAAGAAGGTCATCCAACTTGAAAAAATAGAGGTTAATGTAGTGGGAGAGTTGAGAAACATACATGTGCAAGTAGGGTCTAACCCTAGGGTTCAAACCAACATAGACATTCAAGTAGCAGACATTCCTAAGAGCTATGGTATGCTGTTGAGTAGAGATTTGATGAAAGGTATAGGGGGATATCTCTCCCTCAACTTTTCACATATGTGGTTACCATGGAGGGGAATTCCCATGTAGATTAGGATTGAAAGTGAACCCCGCCTCAATCATATCATCACTGAATATGATTTCTGCAATGAGGTAGCCTATTTTGAAACTGGGATAGGGGTTTACAAAAGAGATGAAATTTTAACCTTTTATGTTCTTGATCCTAAAGAACTGCCAATACCAAAATTCCTTGATCCTATGATTAATGAAAACCAACAAGCATTGATTAAGAAGTTGCAACAGGATCAACTAGTCTTAGGGGAAGATATCGATCTCCAAAGTCTCCTACTCCCATATTGGTGTAGGGTGCATTACCAAAATCATTCTGAATTGACTTGGCAGCCCCGCATTAACATTTTAAATCATATTTCCCAAGCCAAGGAAGCTAGCTTAAGTCACCTTGAGACCGTTGCAAATCACTTCCCATTTGAAACCAAATAAGCAATAATGTTAATCAGGGATAAGGTACCTCCAAATGAAGTTCCTTCTCAAATTGAATTTATCCTGGCTACAATACCAGAACCACCCCAAGGTTTGTTTAATACCCCTGCACTCACAAGTATGTCAAAACTTGGGGGATTAATTAAAGATGCAAGTGATTGTCAGGAGGATAGCCACAGATTATATGATATATTTGTGCATGAATTGGAAATTACACATGATCAACCTGTTGAACACCCGTTTCCTATATCTGATGCAAAAGATCAAGCAGCCGCACCTATGGCTCATTATATTCAAATTCCCACAATAACCCCCCAAGGACCAACCCCAGGTCACGATCAGCTATGGACCCTCACGTTTGATGGATCTAAGTCCAAAATAGGCTGTGGTGTTGGGATTGAATTAACCAGCGCGAAAGGGAAAATTTTCTTTTCTTCTTACAGGTTGCAGTTTGGATGCACTAACAACGTAGTAGAATATGAAGCTCTAACTCGGGGGTTGATGTTCACACATAAGAAGAAAGTAACAACCTTGATGGTCAAGGGAGACTCAGAAATTGTTATCAAGCAAGTGTACAGCCAATACACATGTCACAATAGAAGGCTGGCAATATATAGAAATCGGGTATGGAACTTGATTGAAGACTTTGATGCTTTTGGGATTAGCTTCCAAGAGAGGAGAATCAGATAGCTGATTTATTAGCTATTGCTGCAAGCACCCTGGAACCTATGCAAGGATCCAAGCTTAAGAAATTCTTAGTGGAATTGATATCCATCCCTGTTGTTTCTGATAATGTCAGGAACTTTCAAGTTTTTGATGATGATCGACATATTCTTGCTTTTCTAGCAAGCTTAGATGTTTTCCAAGGGCAGATTATTGATGAGTTCAATAGGGATCAAGGAGATTGGAACCTTGAAGATTGTGATATAGAGGGGATCCTCAATCTAAAATGTAACAACATTCCCAATAGAATGGTGGCCTTAGAAATAATTTTTGATTTACACCCTAGGGCTCAGGAAAATATATCAGCTGAAGATAAGGGAGGTGAATATGAAACGATTAACCTAGCTAATACTGGCCCGGAAAGAAATGTTTATATAGGGAAAATTTTCCCTAAAGCAGTCATAAAAGACATACTAAGGGAACTGAAGAAGGATATTGCTGCGATAGCCTGGGGATATGAAGATCTAAAGACATTTGATGCTTCTGTAATGAATCATACTATTCCCCTAAATCTTGAAGCTAAGCCATTTCGACAGAAACAGTGCCTTGTCAATGCCTTAATTGAACCATTGATCCTTAAGGAAGTTCAGAAACTACTTTCTGCAAGAATAATCTTCCCTGTACAACATTCAACATGGGTGGCTAACTTGGTCCCAATTCGTAAGAAAAATGGAGAGATCAGGCTATGTGTAGACTTTAGGAATCTAAACAGAGCTTCAGAAAAAGATAACTACTCACTCCCTTCACTAGACGAAGTCTTGCAAACTGTCAATGGGTCTCAGATGATATCATCTCTGGATGGTTATTCTGGATACAATTAGGTAATGGTTAACTATGAAGACAGAATGAAGACAACCTTCACTACAAAGTGGGGAAAATTTGCATATAGAAGAATGCCATTCGGTCTGATAAATGCTGGAGCAACTTTTCAGCATGACATGGATGTAGCATTAAAAGATCTGATTGGAAAATGCATCATTATTTACATGGATGACCTGACAGTGTTCTCCAAGGACCAACTAAACCACACTACAGACTTAGCTAGGGTTCTTGAATGGTGTATCTGGTATGGCATCTCCCTGAATCCCAAAAAGTGTGTTCAGAGTTTCTGAAGGGAATATTTTGGGACACATAATCTCAGGAAGAGGAATATCAATCGATCTAGACTAAGTTGAGTCCATTCTCAAAATAACCAAGCCAAGAAGCAAGAAGGAGATGAGATCTTTCTTTAGAAAGATCAACTTTGTGAGAAAATTTATCACGGGTTTTGCAGAAATTGTAAAGCCATTGAATGAAATGATGAATAAATATGCCAAAATAGAATGGACTGATAAGGCAAAGGCCATGTTTTCATAGGTCAAGCAATCCATTTTAGAAGCATCAGTCCTTACCAGCCCTGAGTACACGAGGCCATTCTACATTTATTCCTTTGCTTCTGAACATTCCTGTGCAGCTGTATTAACTAAACGAAGAGAAGAGGGAGAGGAAAGACCAATCACTTTCATGAGTTCCCCATTCAAGAATGCTGAAATCAAATATCCACCTCTAGAAAAATAATATTTTGCACTGGTCAGAGCTATCAAGAAGTTCAGGCACTACATTCTTCGAATTCAAATCATTGTTGTAGTTCCTGATGCTGCTGTGAAAACCCTACTTATGTAGAGCGAACTGGGAGAACAAAGAGGGAAATGGATGGCCATTTTGTAGGAGTTCGACCTGGAAATATGCCCTATGAGACTTGTCAGAGGTACATGCCTGTCTAAGTCCATGGCGACTTCTGGTGACAACATCATTTTCCAGCAATACACAACTCAGTCCTTCTCCAACGACCCTTGGTATGTTGATATCATCTATTTCATGCTCAACAATTGATGTCCAGAGGGAATGAATACGACCTAGAGGAGAGCGCTGAGAATAAAGAGCTCTCATTATATGCTCAAAGGAGGATTTCTATACATGAAATTTTTTGAGGGAGTATACCTACGATGCCTTGATCAGCAAGAGGCTAAACGCGTGATTACTGAATTCCATGGGAAACATGGCATATGTCATGGGTCTGCAGATTCATTACACATCAGATCCTTAGATCTGGTTATTACTAGTCGTGTGTGTTCAAAGATGCCCATCATCATGTAAGAACATTTCACATATGTCAAATTTCTGCATCAAAGGAAAGCCATCCAGCCATGCCATTATAGTCTGTCTATGAGGTAAGGCCATTTGCCCAGTGTGCACTGGATTTTATTGGGGTAATTAACCCAAACTCTTCTGTAGGACACAAATTTACTCTGACTGCCACTGATTACTGTACAAGATGGACAAAGGTTGTACCTTGCAAGAACAACACAACAGAGGTAGTGATCAGGTTCCTCACCGAATGCATCACCACTAGGTTTGGAGTACCCTTCGAATTGGTATGTGACAATGGCTCTTCCTTTTCTTCTAATGAGTTCATTTCATGGGAATATGATCAAAAAATTGTCTTAAAATATTCTTCAAACTATTACCCAGAAGGAAATGGAGTTGCAGAATCAACCAATAAGAATCTTTTAAGGGTAATTAAAAAATTGTTAGAAAATAACCTTAGGGACTGGCATACCCAGCTGAGATTTGTGTTATTGGCATATAGGACTAGGATCAAGGCTGCTTTAAAAACTTCAACATTTAAACTAGTGTATGGACAAGAGCCTGTGTTCCCTATTCATTTACAAATACCTATCCTTGAGTTCATGCAAAAATTCTACTCTAGTGATGATAGGATAGAAGTAAGATTAGCTTCCCTGTTAAAATTAGAAGAGCAAAGAGATGCCACCTTGCAACAATTCTTTAGACATCAGGTTGTTGTCAAATGTTGGTTTGAAAAAAGAGCCAAAATCAAGGCCTTCAGGATATCAGACCTTGTGTTATTATGGGATAAAGCTAGTGAAAAGAAGGGTAGTCACCCAAAATTTGATAAGCTCTGGTTAGGTTCTTATCAAATTGCAAAGATCCTAGGAGAAAATGCTTTCCGCCTAAGTAGTTTAATGAGAGAACTTGTTCCATTTCCTGTCAATGGACAGTTTCTTAAACATTACTTTGAGTCGTAAAGCTTGGTAATTTTCTATTCTGCATGTAAATAGTTTGTTGTTCTTTATGTAAATAATTTGTTTGTTTCCTATTTATAAATAATTTTCTTTTTTATTTGTAAATAGTTTTGTTGTTTGTTTGTTTGTTCTTCCTATTCTTTTATTTCCTTTTCTGTTTGGTTTTTGTCTTGTTTTGTTCTTTGGGGGCTTCTCCTTTCTTTCCATTTTGAAATGGTGGGCTATTATCTGAAGCATACTTTGGTTATTAGGAGAGAAGTGGTTTAGATATTTTTCAGGTTTTCTGATTGGGTGATTTTGTCCAAAACTTTTGCTTTATGCCCATTGTCAATAGGAATTGTGGAAAGTCTCAAAAAAAGGTGCAAAGTAAATGACCTTCATTAGCTCCTCTGAATCTATCACAAATTGTCAAGATCATCTCCTCTTGTAATGGTATATTTGTCCTAGGATGATAGTGTTGTAAGATTTGAGTGAAAAATCCAATCTCCCAAGTGTTGTTATGAAGTCCATGGTAGTTTTCAACCTGCAATAGATGTCAAGCATCTGATATATTGAGAAAAATTGAATGAAATATTTGAAACTCCAAGAAAAGAAAAAAGAGAACTATTTAAAGAGAAAAAAAAACTCAATATGAATGGGTGATTCTAGTATCTCTACCGGGGCTATGGACGCCTGGCTGGTAGTAGAGCAATGCTGTGGAAAAACTAGAGGTATCTCTGTCAGGGCTATGGACACTTGACTAGTAGTAGAGCAATACCCAAGATGTCATTGCATGATAACTAAAGGGAATCAACTCATGTAGCTTAAATCTTGCACATTGATGTTTGAAAGATGAAGAGAACTTTATAAAAGAGTGATGCATAATCAAGCACACACATAGATTCAGGGGTAGCCATTGTTGATTTACATTTGAGATTCTAGCTCAGCCTTGGTTGCTAAAACTCACCCAACTGGAGTTGTGATGTTCATAAACCAGGAGTTCTGGGTAGTTGAATCCTTCAGTTTCTTGAAAATGGGTAAACCATTTTCCTAGCCGAGTCGCCATTTGTTATGCCTTGCATAACCCCCCCATTTTATTTTGGAACAAAATGGGTCCCCCTAGTTCTATTCTTTTTTTTCCTTTCTTTTTTACCTCAAACATTTTTCTTTGTTCTGTCAGGTGCGGAACCGGGACCAAAATTGAGCTTGGAAATTACGTCCAGGGTCTGGTCTTGTTCCGTTCCTAGTTCCGATCCCGACAACTCCTTTGTTTTCCTCCTAAGGCTGTCTTTTGTTCTGGCAGACCCGGAACCAAAACTTGAACCGAACCCTGAAACTTTCAAAAGTTTCAAGTTCGGGTTCCGTTCCTATCCTGGCTTCGCGTCTCTGGTTCTGTTGCTTTTTATTCCTTTTGTTTTTGTCGTGGGATGTTTTCCCCCTTTCCTTTTTTCTTCCTTCGTCTATCTTCATCATCTTTTTTGGATGTTGTCGGAGGCGGGACCAGAATGGAATCCAGACCATAAACTTTCAAAAGTTTTAGGGAGTCGGATTTGGTTCTGGTCTCAGTTCTGCCTAGTTCGGGTTGGATTTGGTTCTGGTCCCGGTTCCACCTGGTTCGTTTCTTCGTTTGGTTCTGGTCTTGGTTCCACCTGGTTTGTTTCTTCATTTGGTTCTGGTTTCATTTCCGTGTTGTTGGTTTGTTTTGTCCTGATTCTTATTTCTTTTTGGCCTTGCCCCCGCCGATTTTGAAGGAGGGTGTCGTTTCTGGTTTGGATTTGGTTCTGCCTCCGCCAGAGTTGGGTTTCTTTTTGCTATGCATCTGTAAGTAATGTACTTTTCATGCTTTGAAGACTAATGGAGGAATTTTTTTTTCAAGATTGAATTATGCACATGATGATATTTCTCAAGGAGCTCAGTTGGAGGGCATACCTCAATCACATTTGGCCCGAAATTCCTCACTGAAGAGAGTTGGAAAGACGTTCCAGATATCTTGCTGACAAGTAGTAGTTCTATTCATTTTGAAATGTCCTAGTTGGCCAGATAGTTTAATCGCCTTAGGTTTTCAGATGTCTCGCCGATCGATTGCACACAGGGTTAGCATCACTGAAAGATTTGCGCTCAGTGAAAGGTCTTTCTGACTCATGAAGCTTGATGAAGGAGGAGATTTCGGTATGATGTCTCGGCGAAAGAAGAAAGTCTCATCAACATGAGATAATATTGGCATAATGTCTTGCCAACTGGAGAAAATCCCACCGAAGAGGGCCGTCATTGGCATAATTTTTTTCCTTCGGTATGATGTTTGGCCGACTGTGAAGAGTCTCGGTGAAAAGGAGTGTCTTCAGTGAAAGTTCTTCCCAACAAGTGGTGGTCTCCTTGATAGGAAAGGAAGCGGCATCAGTGAAAGAAAGGTGCTTGCCATGAGGTCATGCCGACCCGATGGGGTCTCGCCGACCCAGTGGTGTGTCGACGAAAGTGGTGTAGTTTCAGGATAAGGTCTGGGTGACTACAGAGAGTCTCACCGAAACATAATGAGCTAGGGGAGAAAAGAGGAGCTTGACATGATGTCTCATTGATAGGGTGGACTCTTGTCAAGATGAAATGGCATCGGCAAAAGATTTGAACTCGGTGAAAAATTTTGGCGACTGAGGGATGTCTCCCCGACAAGAATAAACTCTCCCTGGAAGAAGGTCTGAGCTCACCAAGAGATATAGTCTTCGACACGAAGTCTTGCTGATAGACGAAATTCATGCCAAAAGTTGTTCACAAGGTCGAGATCAGGGAGACTTTGAGCGAAAGATTAGAGCTCGGCGTGATGTCCTACTGACAAGTGAGGTCTTAGCGATGGAAAAGGATATCGGTATGACTAATAGAACCCACTATGACTTCTTGCCGATGAATGTTTGTCCTGCCAATGGAGCAACTCAATGAATAGTGGTGTGGAGATCTAACAGTAAGCCTAATGCTACATCCAAAAAATGGTCAACATACAAAAAGGTCTAGAGGAGGAAGAAGACCGAAGGAAAGAAAGAACCATGAGTCACAGTGACAGCTGGGGTGTCCTGGCAAAAGGGTAGATCAATATTAATGGTAATGCTTTGGGGCATTCAAGGAAACTCCTCAAGGGAGTTCAAAGATGGAAACGGGGACTAGAAGTTAATGTTGTAGCTGCAAAAGATCTGAGATCACCCCCCCGAATCAATCCTTCACCAACATTGACAGCGCGGATTCACATTGAATGCATAATCAACTTTCTCAAAAGATCTAAGGGCCGACCCTCCTACAACCAGCAGATATTTTGTAAACCCTAAAATAGGGTCCAACGCATTATTTTTGGATACATTATGTATATATGGCATTTTGATTCTTTATAGAGGAAGTTAGAAGGTTAGAAAGTTAAAAAGTTAGAAAAAGTTAATAGAAGGGAAGAAGAAAAAATAGAGTAAACAAGTCTAGATATAGATTTTTCAAGAGTAGGAATTTTCTAAAGGATAGAGGAGACAGAGCTGCATCCCGATTCTTTGTAATGGGAGCTTCTTTTGTCTTCTTAGTTAGGAGTTAGATTCAGCAAAATCTAGTAATGTATCTTTCCAGTTTTCTTAGTGTAGATGGAAATGATTTGGAGTCATGGATTCTCTGTACACTTATGATTATGCCAGGTTTGTAAATGTTGCTTATCTATTTCACTAACAGTAGAAGCAACCAGATTTAAATCTACTTCATATTGTGTTCTTGAATGGTGTTTATCTTTAGTTAATCATTTGATTTGAAAAGATTTCAAGGAGTGAAGTCATATTTTGTGTTTTTTTTAAATAGTGATTTTCAATCTACTGTTGAAATTAGCACTGTGAATGAATGAAACTGTGTATTAATCACAAGTTAATTTTATTCTATAGTTTTAGTTAGGAATTCCTTGAAAGGTAACAAGTCTCGTTAAGTTGGATGAATTATCATTCTCTTCGGTTCCAAAGCTTTGATCTATCTTTTTCTATTTCTTTAAAAACCCTAGTTAAAGTAGGTTTAAATTCATGCTTGATCTTAGAACAATCTAAAAGCTCAACACCAGCAGGCCCCTTGAACATTACTATTGCATTGACCATTGAGCAACATTAGCACAGTTGAGAACCAACTACAAAGACCTTGGGAGCTAAGATATCCATGTGTTGTCTTTCTCTTTTGAGGAGAAACATAATAGCAATATTCTATTTACACGTTGTTGTGCCATTAACACACGTCAATAGGCCTCCTCCCTTTCAGCGGTCTTTTGGGCCAATTTAGCCACATTCACAGTCAAATTAGTTGCCTGAATGGTTGATGTCTTTGAAGCTCTCTTTATTATTAGCCCTCCTCTTAAATTTGGGTTGATATCAGAAACATTTGGCTTTCTCCCTTGTGGGTCCAATGCCCAAATTACAAAGGTTTCATACTCTTCACTAGAAGCAGAGTCTTGTAGTGCTTCCTTGACCTCTTATTCAGAGTCTTGCAAGGGATGCTTGGACTTCAAAATACCATTAAAGGCCACTACATTTGTAATGTCCCATTTAGGAAAAATCATTACACTAGCCTGACTCACCAATTTTCTACCTTCCTTAGGAGTGATGTTCTTGAATTCTTCCATTAATTCAATTTTCACTTCCTCATCATTCTCCTGGTCTAACTTGTCAGGTCTTAGTTCTCTTCTCTTCTTACATTTATCTTTATATTCTTCAAATTTCATCCTCCATATCAATTGCAAGAATATAGGAGTCTTTACAAATGCATTGTCATCTAGAAATTCCTTGCATGCCTCCATTCTTGCATCTTGTACACATTTTCCTTTCATATCCAAATTGGATAAAACCAATTCAGCTAGCCTAGGAGGGGAAGGCATACCAACCTACATGTCATGATCAATAACAAAAAATTCATCCATCAGATATTCATGTGGTTGATCAATTCTTTACTTCTTAGGGCTTGGCTTAGATGGTGGTGATGAGGGCTATCTTATGGTGATGATTCTAAATGAATGATTTTAATTGCCCCAAGCACTTTGAATTTTGGACTTGGCTGTGAAGGAAATTTCATTATTTGCTTCCCCTTTCTATCCACTTCTTCCTCATCACTGTTGTCATCCTTTTTCCTGCTGTAAATGGGCCTTTTTCCTTTAGGCTGATATGTTGGCCTTGTTTCAATTGGTCTTGCACCTTGTTCTTGTACACCCAGACTCAATTCTAAATTTATCTTTTTGGTCCTCAAGGTGCCCATAATCTCTTTGAAGTTCTCCATCAGAAAATCAATTTTCTTATGGTATGGACTATACTCCAACAATGGATCATACTTTAGATCCATTTTGTGCACAATATCTAGTAGCTTATCATAAGCTATCCACTTCTCCTTGTTCAACTCTTGCTTATTTAGGTCAAACTCATTTCTAAGAAGGTCCTCAGGAAAGTTGAACTCATGCACAAACTTGCTAGCCTTTATTCTTTGTCTGAAAAGGGCAAAGAAACCCTCAGGATCATGTTTCTGCTTTGGGCCACATCTTAAATGGTAATCATCAAAGAATTTCCCAAAATGCACCTAGCCTCCTTTTGAAAAGGAAAAATCAGAAACCACTATATAATCTGGGAAAAATTTTCCTTTACCCCTCCCAGTGAGGTTGTCCTCATGGATACAACCTATTTTTCAAATAACTTCTGCAAACCCCACTCTTGGTGGCACATTTTATGGTAGTATATGGGGGGTTCCTTGAAAACCATATACCCTTAAATTAGTGATGCATAGGTATGGGATAATGCCACCCCAGTTATGGTAAACATTCAGTTCTAGCTTCCTCCCCTTTGGTCAGAGGAAATCATGCAATTTCTCAGGGATCCTAGGTACATTTACAATCAATCCAGCCCTCAATCTAGAAGCAAAGCAATTATCAAATTGCACATAACGGGTGCTTTCCTTATTGCAAGATAAATTTGTAGTCCATAACTATACTGGCAATCTTTCTCCATCAATTGATTGCCTCAATTCCATATTCTCAAAGAAAAAGTTAGCATTCTTGCACAAGAACATATAACCAATAGAGAATACCAAAAGAATTGTGTGCCTGTATCATTTTTCTGCAACTTTGACAACCCTTCATGTAACTTCTCAACCAAGAAAGGAGAAAAGTCATAAGTCACATAGAAGTTAGGGTGTTGTATTTGAACCCCCATGAACATGTATGAAATGGGCATACTGTACCAGGACTAAAACCTAAATATTTGGCATAATGAATAAAAAGTTGCCAAGAAATGATTTGAAAAACAATTTAATCTGGAAGGTTCTTGGTCATTGGGGCTAATGTGAAATCTTTAACCTCCTGCCCTAGCTAGATGAGGTGGAACCAACTTAGCTCTGAAAAGAGACTTCAACTTTACATATTCCTACTCCATTTCCTCAAGATTAATAGGAACCAAGTATTCACTCTATTCACTCAAGTCAAAGACCTGTTGAAATTCATCTCTGTTAATGCTTAACAAAACCCTTCCATCATTATCCCTGATTACTCATGTGACAAGGTCATATCTTGTGACCACTGCTCTAAGCAAGTCTATATCAGGGAACACGTTTGGCATCACTAGCTTCCCCAAATAATACATCCAACCGTTTGAAGAGGGGTGAGGAAAATTCCTCTGTCCATACAACAATTTGAACATTTCCAATGATGTGAGAGGAACCCTAGCATCGGCTATGTTGGAGCAATTATTATATAGCCCTTCCCCCAAGATTTTCCCTCGCATCATAACCAATCCCTTCTTTCTATCATTTGTTGACAAGGGAAATTGATCCAGGAAATCATCGTGCATGTTTCTTCTTAAATAGTCAATTTGACCAGAATGTTGCTTTGGTGGTGCCATCTTGGACAAACTAGGGTCTTTTTACAATTTCACACTTCAAACAACTAGGAGTAACTAGGTATATGAAATTATAGAACAACACACTACAATTTCTCACAATTTAATTAAACTATAGCCCTAACGTTTATCAACAAGCCTATGATAACTACAATAAATATTTTCCCAAATTCAAGTCCAGAGTAACCAGGAAACATAGAAATTGACTCATGGCTTTGTGCTTGCAAAAATCCCAAATTCTGGCTACAAAGACTTGCAATTTCGCTTTCGGCTCTGAGACTGCTTCACAAAATACTTGAATGCCTTGCGATACAAATAAAGCAGGAGAATTGATTTTATTTCAATCAAATCATGCTAGCAAGTGTCGCATCCTCCATTAAAGCTCACTTGCATGCTGCACAAATGACTCCAACCATATTTGATGTAGATTTAAATTTGAGTCATCAATCTTTCAGTTAGATCAAATCTTCCAACTACCACCTTCAAAACAAGCTGACACAAACAACATGGCAATAAAGGGCCCACCATACCATACGCTGCTAAGGAAATCCACATGGTGGTCACCCGTGATATCACAATCAGTAAAGACCTTGCAACTTATGATCACACGATGGCGGGCAATAGTAGATCTTGAGCATCAGTGATCTTGTGCCTTTAACATAGTTGTTAGCCTTATCATTAACTTTCAAGCAACTTTCCCATCAAGATTATAACATACCCATTGATTTAAAACATGTGCATTTTAAGAACACTTTAGTAATCCGTCATCTAATGTATTAAGACCAGATTAATTCATCAAGGTGCTTTCCTTATTCCCTCGACAGATGAGACACGTGGTGCCCACCCGTGATATCGTGATCAATAAAAACCTTGCAATTTCCAATTAAGCGATGGCGGACAACCATTGAGATCTAACAATATTTGATCAATGGTCACTCAAACATTATCCCCTTCAGCCTCACCAGATAAGACACGTGGCACCCACCCGTGATATCGTGATCAACCAAAGCAGTGTGGTGGGGTCATCACGGGATGGCGGGGAGGGGATGAGATCAAATGAGAGTTGATCAACGATCGCGCAAATTTTATCCCTTTGCAAAATAAAAAAATTATTAAAAGGAAAAGGGGACATCACTAGGTAGATGGTAAATGACATAAGTTGTTTTTAAATGATGAAACACAGGGCTAACCAAGATTTAGGAAAATAAAACACTACGGAGGAAATAAAATATTAAGACCAAAGGGATCTAGCCTAGATAAAACAATAGGACATAAGTCATTTTAAAACCCTTTGAAAAGGTAACAACGAAAAAGATCCCAATCAAGGCGTAACATAAACACAAGGGTTTTACATGAAAATAAAGCTAAAACTCCCAACCCTAGGAAAATTCTTCCACCATGAAAGACCAGTAACATAAGGCAGGGAAGGAATGGAACACAAGGAGCAAAAATTTGAAGTTCCATGATTGGGCAGCTGAAATATTCGATGTTGCCTCTCGTCTTCAAACTAGCTTCCATTAAATAAAAAGCTTCTTCTTTTTCTCTCTAATCAAAACAAAATCAAATCCCTATAGCTTCGATCTACCCAGTATTATCTGTAGCTTGCAACCTAGATTGCAATTTCTAATCTGTAATAAATAATTTTATCTAGGGAATCCCCAGAAACTACAAGAGGAATGGAACCCAAATAAAAGCTTTGAATAATATTTTCATTGAGTGCTACTGCAAAAACTTCATTGCTAAGTAAGGAATCACTCAATCAAATCTAATATGCAAGGAAAGTTTTCTTTTCCTAGACAAATATGATAATGAACCTGTAATAAATGGAAAACCTAGATAAAAGATTTAAACATATTTTCATTCAATCAATTTCTATAGAGGCTTTATGATCAAGTAGGCAATAAAATTAGATTTTATTCGACCCAGCTCAAAGCAGCTCAAAAATAGGTAAAATTCTGATAAGCATCGATCAAAAGACAACCACCACACCTTGAGTTGTAAAAAAATCCAAATACAAGATTTAAACTTTAGAGTTCAACCAACACCACATTATCATGTAGCTGTCAAAACATCTCATCACTGACAGAAAAAAATATAATCTTTTGAAGTTGCACATGAATTTTTTTTTATGTATCCACAAACCCTAGCAGGATAAAATTTACATCTCACTAAGTTGTCATTCCTCAAATTTCCTTTAGCCACGTCAACTTTCTTATTAGTCCAAGCTACAAAGTTATATTTTTGCATATAAAATCATAACTAGCTTTTTAAAGTCATTTTGAATTTGTTGAACCCATCACTGTGAAGCTCCTGTTGCAAGGAAGTGAACTTCTTGTCGCCTAAACTGTACTCAACTATAACTACAAACTGAGATGTTTATGTAGCTATACCTGTTCATGTAGTTGCATACAAACATTGTATTCTTTGAGTTGACATCAATGGGAATCTAATGCCCACCAATCAAAACTCAAATGCCAACAATCTTCATCTAATTCCAACAATCTCCCCCTTTGGAATTGATGTCAACCAATTGAATCTCTATGCTACCAACTAAAGTTTTATCTCCATATCCTCTAGATAAAACTTCACAACATCACCTGCAAGATTCTTTCTCCCCCTTTCAAGATACTTTCTCCCCCTTTGATAATCGTAGAAAAGGGTTCCATAAAGATCACTTGCAGATCAGATACCTCTATGTGAGAAAACAAAATAAACAACTGAACACACTACTGATACCACTGAACACACCACTTCCAGATTTTCTCCCCCTGTCATGAACATTACATGCGGAATTGAAACAAAAAGAAAGCATATACCAACATAAAGAGCAGCAATAAGCTTGGACAACAATAATCTACTTTCTGAAGAAACATATAAAGAGCAGCAAAACATTAGAAATGACTGGTAGGGTAGCAACCATATCTCCTTCAACTTAAAACATATCACTTCTACCCCCTTGGAGTAGAAAAAACTCAGGGAGGTAAGGTGAAATACAATAAGTTCCCCATGAAACATAAACTTCCATGTCCAACTAAGTGTTAGAAGAGGGAGATACAACTCCCAATCTCTTTCTCAAATACTCAAATGTCTCTTTGGGCAATGATTTGGTAAGGATATTAGCTATTCTCTCACTAGTATTCACATACTTAAGTTGAACTTCTTTTTCACTCACTTTTTTTCTTATGGTACATAATAGCTATGTGCTTGGTTCATGAGTGCATGACTAGATTTTTAGAGATATTGATTGCACTAGAATTGTCACACATAATGGAAATAGATGTTGAATATTCTAACTGGATATATTTTAGTGTTTGTTTCATCCAAAGAACTTGAGAGCAACATGAGGCAACAACTATGTATTCTGCTTTAGTTGTAGATAATGAGATATATTCTTTCTTTTTACTATGCCAAGAGACCAATCTACCACCAAGGAAGAAAGCACCTCCACTCATGCTTTTCCTTTCATCTACACACCCAACCCAATCAATATTTGTGTAAGCTTGTAAAGTGAAGTCATCATGTTTAGCATACCATAAACCATAGGTCAAACTACCTTGCAAATATTTGAAAATTCTTCATACAACATTCAAATGGGATTGCTTTGGAGAAGCTTGAAATCTAGCTACCATACAAACTGCTTGTACAATATCAAGTCTAGAAGTAGTAAGGTACAAAAGATTGCCAATCATGGATCTAAACATGGTTTGATCAACACCTGGTGAATCATCATTCTTGGATAGCTTACGCCTAGTCACCATAAGTATATTAATAGGCTTACAATCATCCATTTGAAACCTTTTCAACATTTTTTTAGCATACTTTATTTGTGAAATAAAGATTCTTTTTTTAGTTGTGAAATTTGTAAACCAAGAAAGTAGGAAAACTCACCTATCATTGGCATTTCAAACTCCTGTTACACTTTATCAAAAAATTTCTTACACAAATCATCATGACTTCTAGCAAAGATGATATCATCTACATAAACAACAATGATAACCATACGATGACCTTCCACTTTGGTGTAGAGATTGCCATCAACACATCCTCTTTTGAAGCCTTGCTGATGTAAAAAGATTTCCAATCTAGAATACCATGCTCTAGATGCTTGTTTTAATCCATATAGTGCTTTTCTCAGTTTGCACACATAATCTCCTTTCTCAAGTGACTCAAACCCTTCAAGTTGCTCCATGTAGACTTCCTCTTCAAGGTTACCATTCAAGAATGTGGATTTAACATCCATTTGATAAACCTTGTAATCTTTATATGCTAAGAATGCTAAGAACATTCTAATAGCCTCTAGCCTTGCAACTGGGGAAAATGTTTCCTCAAAATATATGCCCTCAACTTGAGAATATCCTTTTCATACCAATCTAGCTTTATTTCTAATCACTTTACGTTCTTCATTTACCTTGTTTCTGGAGACCCATTTTGTGCTAATTATGTTCTTACCAACCGGCCTTGGAACTAAATACCATGTATTATTTCTTTCAATCTGCTGTAGCTCTTCTTTCATAGCCTTTATCCAATCTTCACTCTTGCTGGCCTCATTGTAATTCTTTGGTTCTATTTTAGATAGAAGACACAAGTTGACTTGATCATCATTTCTAACATGTCTTCTTCTTGTTTGCACACCACTATCTTTGCTTCCAATAATTTTATTTCCAAGGTTGTACTTTTGAACATACTTACTAGGGGCCTTGTTTGGAGGAATTTCTACTACTTCTTCTTCAATTTTAGATTTCTCTTCACCTTCATTATGATATTCTTCAATCTGATTTTCTGATTTTTTCCTTGACTACTACAAATATTCATCTATTCTCACATGTACACTCTCAACTATTCTCTTGAGGCATTTTTTGAAACATTTATATTCCTTACTATGAGTTGAGTATCCTAAAAATATTCCATTTTCACATCTTGCATCAAAACTACCAAGCCCATCGTCATATTTCTTAATGAAACACTTACTACCAAAAGCTTTGAAATGTTTGACAGAAGGTTTCTTACCATACCATAGCTCATAAGGTGTCCTTTTGTTGTGCACTCTTAGCTGGTCTCTATTTAGTGTGTATACTGTTGTATGAACAACCTCTTTCCAATAAACATCTGGCAGATTTAACTCATTAAGCATAGTTCTCTTCATTTCTTTCACAGTCCTATTATTCCTCTCAACAACTCCATTTTGTTGAGGTGTTCGAGCAACAAAATATTGTTTTCTAATCCCATGTTGTTCACAATAATCTTCAAACTGATTTGAAGTAAACTATCCACCACGGTCTGATCTTAAACATTTTAGCTTGAAACCACTTTCTTTCTCAACCATTTTTCTGAATACCTTGAATCTTTCAAATGCTTGTGACTTATCTTGTAGGAAAGTTACCCAAGTCATCCTTGATTAGTCATCTATCAGCAACATAAAGTATTTTTTTCCATTCAAAGATCTTGTCCTTGTAGGACCACATAAATTTGTATGTACTAACTCAATTGGCCTTGTGGTTGAGTACTCTTTAGTTTGAAATTAACTTTAGTTTTCTTCCCTTTTTTACATTCATCACAAATAATGTTTATTGGTTTGGTTATCTTTGGCATGTGTCTCAAATAACCTTTTGAGATTACTTTGACAAGGTTGTAAAAATTTATGTGACCTAACCTCCTATGCCATAACCAACTCTCATCCACTTGTCCAATCATACATTGAGCTTCACGACATTCTTTCAAGTTGTAGACATTTCCATTAGTTCTCTTACCTTCAACAACTAATCTTCCATTGTTCTCTTTCCTGATTTCACATCCTTTGGAATCAAATGAAAACTTATAACCATTGTCACACATTTGAATTACACTAAGTAAGTTGTGTTTCAGACCTTTAGCATAATATACATCCTTTGTGAGTAGTTTCCCATCAATACTCAGGGTTCCTTTACCTTTTATCTTGATTAAGGAGTTATTACCGAGCTTAACTGAACCACCATTCCACTCTTCTAGTTGTTGAACTTGTTCCTATCACCAGTCATGTGATTGGAGCAGCCACTATCTATCACCCACAAATTTTTCTTCTCTGCATGTAATGCAATTTGTGCTAACATTCTTGATTGAACATTGTTTTTAGTCACTTATTTCCATTCTTTCTTTGTTTCATTCTTCTTTGCTGCTACTTTTTCTTCATTTTTTTTTCTTGGGGGTAGCAACTACATTCTTCTCAAGTTTAGTAGATCTTGCTCTACAAAATTTTGCTACGTGTCCATAGTTATGACAATAATAACATTCAATCTTCTCATTGAACATAGGAAAGTTGAAGCTTTTACTAGACTGATTTAAACTTTTACAATCTGCACTTCTATGTCCTAGATCATTACGATTGTAAGACTCTAAGTCCAAATCTCTCAATGGTGCAAATGGATTTTTTCTCATGAAATTTGGAGCTGCTCTCTTCACCATTTTGCAATGAATAAACTTATGAAAAAATGCATTGCATCTAAAACAATACCCATAAAACTTAGGGGTATACTAATTATTATACCAAGGAATACTTCTAGTTGCATTCATAGCAGCAGTAGACCTCATTCTTGGGGCAACATCATTAACTTCTAGGACATCAGAGTTATCCTTTGGGGAAAAAACACTATATTCTAAGACAACAGTATTTTATTTTGTTGTAACATCAATACCATCTCTTGGGGTGTTATTCTTTGGGGCAGTATCAATACTAACTCCTGGGACAACAACATTTTCAGTTATTGCAGAAGTGAAAACAATCTTCTTCTTGGGTTTTTCACCCATTTTAGAGATCTCACCATGTTCATAGCCAATACAACTAAAATATTTGTTCTTTTTCTGCTTACCAAGTATATCATTTAGAGCATTAGTGCTGCTCTCATTTTTCATTCTCAACTTTAGGTCTTCTTGACAAGCTTCTAACTCTTTCCTCAAAGTCACTACCTCTTGTTCCAACTCATGACATTCTTTTTTCTTTGCTTCAACTTCAGATTTCAAAACTTCACTTATTCTTTTTGCTTCTTCCATCTGAGTCTTTAGAGTAACAATACTCTTTTCTAATCGATCTTGTTCTTTTGAGGCATTGTTCTTTAATTTGGTATGCTTTTTCTTCAATTTGTCTAATTCATCAAGAGCACAAATCAGCTCTCCTTCAAGATCAACCTCAGCATCAACTTCATCTTCCTCATCACAACTATTTTTGTATTTTTAGATTGAGCATTATTTTAAATCTTTGAAGTCTTCTTTTGATTTAGAACTTCTTGAGCCATGAAGAGATTAACCTATTTCTCATATTCACTAGAGTCTTCAGCTGAATCACTTTCATCATCCAATATCTCACTTTCAACAGTGAGAAAACTTCTCTTCCTCTGATATTTTTTCCTCTTGGATTTGTAGAACTTCTTAGGTCTGAACTCTTTAGTTTCTTTAGTGTTTTCTTCCTTCTTTTCATAAGGACACTTAGTAGCAAAATTTCCAATCTTTCCACAATTAAAACACTTAAAGGGAAACTTGTCCTTGCATTTTCCTGATCCCTTCTTCAGCTTCTTGACAAAGTTTGCTTCAACATTGTTAGGATCTTCTTGATCAACATTTTCAACTACTTCTTTTCCTTTCTCCACCAAGTTGAAGGGAAATTCTCTCTTAGAGGGTTCAACATTCACAGTCCTCATCTCATAGGCTGATAATGAGCCAAATAATTCATCCATAGAGAAAGTATTCATGTCTCTAGCTTCTTCTATGGCATAAACTTTAGTATCATATTTTGTTGTTAATGACCTCAGAACTTTCTTGACAATTACATTATCTTCAATTTCTTCTCCAAGTCCTCTTACAACATTAACAATCTCATCTACTCTTAGTAAGTAATCAACAATATTTTCATCTTCTCTCATCTTCATGCCTTCAAAAAGAGGTCTAAGATTTTTCAACTTAGCTTGCTTCACTTTCTCATCACCTTCATAAAATTTTTGTAGCTTATCCCATGTTTGTTTTGCAGATTTGTAGTGCATTACTTTGACAAACTCAGTATCAGATAACCCACTAAGAATATCATTCTTTTCCTTGGCATTGAACTCATATTCCTTTTTAGCATCAGGATCAGTTGGAGGAGTTTGGGGAACATTGTAACCATTTTTTACCATCAACCATACATCACAACCTAGGGAGGACAGGTAGGTTTCCATTCTTCTACTCCAAAAGGTAGAGTTAGTTGCATAAAACATAGGTACTTTCATAGAGGAGGATTCATGCTTAGACATTGTGTTCACAAATCAAGATCTACCCAAGCTGGAGAAAGCCTACTAACAGGGAACCTAATGCTCTAATACCAATTGAAGGAACACAAAGACCACTAAGAGGGGGGTTGAATTAGTGGGCTACAAATTTTAACCTTCTAAGCAATGTAACAACAAACTCTAAAAACATAAAAAAAAAAAAGCAAATGAGAGGCAACAAAACCAGTCACACAAAGTACATCCCACAACACAATATGTTTGAGTAAAAACCCAAGATGGGAAAAAACCTCAGTGAGAATAGCTGTTGGAGGATACTACTCCAATCCAGCCTCACAATGAAAATGTCTTCTATTACAATGGCACCAACCCAAAGGAACACCAATTCCCAATTTATGAGCACCAAATCAAAGGAACACCTATCCCAAGTTTATTTGCACCAACTCAAAGGATATTCTACCCCTAATCTGAGCACCTACTGAGATGAGTTTACAAATAAGAAAATTCTGATTACAATTTCAGTATCATGTTACAAATGAGATTTTGTAACTCATAAATTTTTGAACTTATTAATACTTTGTTGATTTTTCTCTCCTCAAACAACCTCTAATCATCAATCATCAATTAACTCTACAAGTGTTCTTGAATGACTCCCTTTTGCTCTCTTTTAGCTTCACACAATTCTCTGTGATTTCCTCTACACCCACATGATAAGTTTCTTTCAAACACTTATCATAGAACTTCACACATTTCTTCACTCAAAAATAATACATACTCTATTTTCACATAGTTATCCTCTCTTCTCACACCTTTATGCTCTCCACTCTTTCCCTCTCTTTTTTAGCACTAGAGGTGAACTCTACAATATGTTCAACACATAGCAGCAATAAAAAATAACAATCCTTTTATTATTACTACTGTAGAACAAAAATTCGTAGCCCTAATCAATATACAAATATTTTCTGCAATTTTCTATCAGTAGCTTTCAGGATTTTCTATAGCAAACTATTTGCATATTTTTGTATTTTCTTGTGTCAGACTTTCTGTATATTTCTGTAGTAGTCTGCAAAATATTAAAAATTAAAATCTCATTCTTCTTATGTTATTCTATCTACACATATTTAATTCTCTTCTTGAGCAGCTGAAATATTCGATGTTGGTTCTCCTCTTCAAATTGACTGCCATTAAATAAAAAGCTTCTTTTTCTTTTTAATCAAAACAAAATCAAATCCCTGTAGCTTCAATCTTCCTAGTATTATCTATAGCTTGAAAATCATATTTCAATGTCTAATCTACAATAAATAATTTTATCTAGGGCATCCCCAGAAACTGCAAGAGGAGTGAAACCCAAATAAAAGCTTTGAATAATAATTTTATTGAGTGTTGTTGCAGAAACTTCATTGCTAAGTAAGGAATCACTCAATAAAATCTGATATGCAATGAAGGTTTTCTTTTCCTAGAAAAAATTGATAACAAATCTATAATAAATGGAGAACCTATATAAAATATTTAAACATCTTTTCATTCAATCAATTTCTACAGAGGCTTTGCTTTCAAGGAATAAAATCAAATTTTATTTGACCTAGCTCAAAGCAACTCAAAAATAGGTAAAAATGTGATAAGCATTGATCAAAAGACAATTGCCATACCTTGAGTTGTAAAAAAATCCAAATGAAAGATTTAAACTTTAGGGTTCAACCAACACCACATTATCCTGTAGCTATCCAAACATCTAATCACTGACAGAAGAAAATCTAATCTTCTGAAGCTGCACACAAAAAAAACTTGACATATCCACAAACCCTAGTAGGATAAACTTACATATCACTAAGTTGTCATTCTTCCAATCTCCTTTAGCCATGTCAGCTTTCTCATTTGTCCAAGTTGCAAAGTTGGTTTTTTTCATATTAAAATTGTAACTATCTTTTGAAAGTCATTTTGACTTTGTTGAACCTGTCACTATGAAGCTCTTGTCACCAGGTAGTGAACTTCATGTCGCTTGAACTGTACTCAACTGTAACTACAAACTGAGATGTTTTTGTAGCTATACATGTTCCTATAACTGCATACAAACACTGTATTCATTGAGTTGACATCAATGGCAATCTAATGCGCACCAATCAAAACTCAAATGTCAACAATCTTCATCTAATGCCAACAAATATTAATGGGTTGCATCCCTTTATGGACAGAGAAGAAGAAAACTAGCGATCCCAAAAATTCCCTACCAATTCTACCAATACCAACAGGCCCAGGATTGCCCCTAGAAGACCCATTAGTGTTAATCTTCAAAATTCCAACTGGAGGGGCCATCCATCTACTCATTATATGAACTTTTGGATTCACACACTTACCCTTCCTAACACAAGTAGAAGCTAAAGACAACCCTTGAAACCCCAATCTTTCCACCTTCTCCACATCTTGCTTCTCCAAAGAAAACCACACTTCACACTTAACATCCATTGTCTGCTAAATCATGCCCAAAATTATTTGCCATACCTACTGAATCACCTTCTTTTCACCCTAAAATATTTGGTGATTCTGTTCCAACTAGATCTACCATAGTATTAAGGTAGGCCCAACATACCACACATCCTACAAAAAAGGGGCCAACGAAGGAGGTCTGCCTAGACTACTCCAAAAATCCACTAGAGAAAAGGCATGAACACAAGGGGATATTCTAGACTCCCCACCAAAAATGCCACAACTACAAGGAAAAGGGATAGTGGAAAAATAGATGAGAAGAATCTTCCTCCACCCCTCACATAAAGCACAAACAAAAGGGCCCTGAAATCCTCTCTTTTGAATATTGTCCCACGTCAAGCATCTATTCCAAGCCAAAGTCCAAATAAAGCAGTTATATTTTGGCCAAGACAATTTGTTCCAAACTTTCTTCCACCAGGGTGCCTCCACCCCATCCAACCTATGAGCTAATAGCTATTGATACCTAGAGGCAATAGTATAGACAACCCTTAGGATTAGGAGACCAAGATAGAACATATCCATCCTGGAGGGAGCTGAAATGCCTACTAGAGAGAATACTATGAAGTACCTCACACTCCTCATTCAACCCAACATCAAGCCATTCATTAGGATGCTTCCATCTAGCCAAAACCAACTGATCCTAAATAGAAAAGACCTTGAAGTCACTCACCCATAACCAACCAGCCGCAAGGAGCCTCTGGCATAGAGTTATCAAATTAGGGAACTGAGAAACAATTGGAGGGAAACCATCCCAAGAATCATACAAAAAATGGGCCTTCGATCCTCTTTTACAAATCCAAAAAATCCCATCCTTGAAAAGAGCCACCCCTTTCTTTAGCATACCCCAAATCACCAAGCCTCTCCCCTTTAGGGGGTATTAAGGAATATCCTATCGTGAGATCCCTGAAAAATACTTATGAGATAGAATCTTGGCCCAAATCTCATCATGTTCCACACACCAGTGGCAATACAGTTTAGCCGCCAATGCCTCCCCAGTCATAGACGTCTGCCTTAACCCAAGACCACCAAACTATTTTGGACTAAAAACAATATCCCAACTAACAAGGCTCCACTTGGAAGACAACAAACTACCATCCCACAAAAACAACCTAGCTAGAGAATCTAAATCTTTAACAAAACCCATTGGGGCTACCTGGAGCATACATTTGTAAATGGGTAGAGCCTACACCATATACTTAAGCAACCAGACATGACCAACAAAATACAACCACCTATGGGTCCAATGATTAAGTTTGGGGCGAAATTTATCCAAAATATTGTGCCAAGAATCCCTAGGCAATCTACCAACAGAGATAGGAATACCAAGATATATCAAAGGGAGATCCCCAATCTGAAATCTCAAAATATGAGTGATCCTCCATTGGATGGGCCACAAAGTGTTAAAGAAAAATATGGAGGACTTATATTCATTAATCAATTAGCCTGAGGCAATAAGATACACATCCAACACCTTGCGTAGGTTTAAAGCTTCCCTAATAGTAACCATGCCCATCATAGTCATGCCATCCACAAACTGTAAGTGAGATTGTGGAGGTAAATCACCTCCCCACCTCCATCCCTGAATGAGCCCAAATCAACATTTCTTCTTATCAAATGTCCCAAACCTTCAACAAGAAGGAGAAACAAGTAAGGACAAAGAGGGTTTCCCTGATGTAGGCCACTAGAAGAGCCAAAAAGCTTTGAATGCTCTAATTTATTAACACGGAGAAGGATAACAAAGTAACACAACTCATAACCTATTAAATCAACTCATCCCCATAATCGAACACTCCAAGAACTCGCTGAAGGAAGGAACATCAAACTCTATCATGAGCCTTAGCCATGTCCAACTTTATGAACATCACCTTCTCTTTGGAACTAGCCATAGAGTGAATGGTTTTCGTTGCAATAACAACCCCATCCAAAATTTTCTGACCCTCCACAAAACCACTATGTTCCTCTGAAATTAGTGCTTGGAGCCACTTCTTCAACCTGTCAACAATCAATTTATAAATAATTTTGTAAATTATAATTCAAAGAGAAATAGGCTAAAATTGGCTTAACCTATCCACTCCTTCACGCTTGGGAATGAGAGCAAGGAAAGTAGCATTCAAGGTGCATAACATTTTCTTATTCCTTTGAGACTCCTGAATAGCCACCAATAAATCTAGCATAATAATATCCTAGAATTCTTGAGAGAACTCAATCAGAAAACCATTAGGTCTTGAAGCTTTCCCCCTCTTGATCTGGAACAAAGTCTCCTCTAGTTCATCCAAAGGGATGTCCCCCATAATATTCTCATTTATTTCCTTGGAGACAAAATAAGGGATACAAGAAATACTTGATCTTCCCCAACTGAACCCCCTTGCAAATCCTCCTTGAATAGAGAAACAAAATACTGCATTGTTTCACTTGATATATCTTGAAAAGAGGACAACTGCTCACCTCTATCATTCATCAAGATTGAAATAGAGTTACCCTATCTCCCGACTTTTACAAAATTAAAGAAAGCGGTATTTTTATCTCCTTCTTGAAGCAACTCAATTCAGGCCTTTTGTTTCCAAAAAACTTCCTCCCTCAGTTCACATTCCTCCTATGCTTTCAAAGCCTTAGCCTCCTCCCAAAGCAAGTCTTTCATCACCCACTCATCCCTGATCAACTGAGTAATACCATCCAAATCAGCTTGAGCATTAGCTTTAGCATGGAAGATATTACCAAAACATTGACAATTCCAATGCTTAAGTTGGTACTTAGTGAATTGAAGCATCTTGGAAAAAATGTACATCATCATACAAATTACAAGTGTACCAAGCCTCTAGAATTCAACAACATGGTCATGCAAAGAGAGATCATGTAACCACATAAGTTGAAACTTAAAATAAGAAGACTGAGGCATGTAAGTAGAAGAAATTTCAAGCTTAATAGGCCAATGATCTGATCCCCACCAATCCAAAAATTTTGACCAGGAAGACCACAAACCACCAATCTAGTAGCAAGAAACCAGGAAACAATCCAACCATTTTGCAATGCAATTATCTCCAACCCTCTTATTGTTCTAAGTAAACTGACCATTATTGGGCTTCATGTCAACCAAATTTAAAGCTAAAATGTTATCCTAAAGAAGCAGCGTGGATGGATCCAGCCTCCCATTACCACCCCTCTTCTCAACAAGCTCATAAATGGCATTGAAATCTCCAGCTAGGATCCACATATGGTAAGGACCATGCTACAATCAAACCTAATGTGGGACCACAACATTTTTTCCCTAAATCTCAATAGGCACATAAAAATTAGAGAAGAGTGATGCAAGAGCATCTATTCACAACATGAATTCATCTAGGGAACTTTTGTTCCAAACTCACTTGGAGAAGATCAAATTAAACAAGCAACTTTGATTCTCTCATTTTTCAACAAAATTCATCATTTCACTTAACATTCTCAAGACTACCAATCATCACAATCACCAAAAAAAGATCACAGATCTTTATCAAATTCCAATTCACCTTAATTAGCATCAGTTATACTGAACTCAACACAAAAACCTAATTAGAATCTCTGTAAACAATCCATACTTTCTTCATGTACCAATTCACTTTTTAATGCAACTTACATGGCAAAGCAACAACCAATCAACCATTCTTGTTACCAAGCATCCAAGAATCTATAAAAAACATATTCTTGACTAAAATTAAACAAATACTCACTCACAAACCTTCAATCCATTTATCTCTTTCTTCCTTGCACTCATGACATCATTCTTTCACTTGGGGAATTAAATAGCCAAATCACCAAGATAACAAATTCTTCCCTCCTACCTTTTCCTAAACATTGGAACTTCCCTAACATTCATTATTTAAGCAATTCTAACATAGTCCAATCACCTTTATCTCTATATTTATAGAATTAAACATTTTTTAGTCTTACCACCATTTGGCTTGTAGGTCACATAACCCTTAAATTGGGTGATCCCACTTCAAATGTAATGCATGTTCACAAACTCAATATACATTTGGAGTCCCATTTTACTCAATATTAACATGCTTCAAAGGAACTATCACTTGTTTTGAAACAAACACAACAGACTTGTATGTTCATTTTGCAAATTAGGCCTATTATGTTATGATGCAAATGGGGTTTATTGAATATCCTCTCACCGGGCTTGTTTTCTCCTAACCAATAATTGAAACACCTTTTATTTGACCTGAATAAGCTTAATCTACCACCAAAAAATGTTCTCCATGCATCTTTTATCAAACCCTAGGTCTGTATTGCTTAATAGTTCTTTGAAACTCTATTTTTTTCTAGACAGTCACAGACATAATCTTTAGTTTCTCATACACAAGTCTTCTCCTTTTTCTCTAAACCCATAGGAATAGGAAATAACATAGAAAATGGAGTAGTTACACCAAAGATCCTAAATTTCCACCAAGTAGATTAAAAGAAATACAATTTCTTCTGTCATTGTTTACCCTAAACAAGGGTATTGACTGTTATCAGAAAAATTACAATAACTGATACAAATTTGCACCAAAATACATGAAACAAAAAGGAAAATGAGGGGGATTGATAGAACTATCAATTACAAATATTCACATGAGCCTTCATGCACGTACAAATATATACAAAGGTCTAAAAGCAACTATTTTAGAGATTTCTGAGAAAAAGATTGATTTTATTCATGATTTCTTCAACTTCTCCAATTCAATACAAGGCTATACAATATCCCCCTACTTTGGAAATTAGTTGCAATTCCTTTTTAAATAATTTTCACCTTCCTCTAATGAATGAAACTAATTACAAGTGCTCATGTCCATTGATATTCCATGATTTTTGGACATTTTCCTAATTTTTTGCCTTTTCACAATTTTGACAACAAATGACAACCTTTGCCACCAAAGACAACTTTTTAAAAATTTACCACCTAGAGACCTATCTATCACTTTAAATAGATTAAATGTGACCCCATATGACCTTTTACACTATTTTTATATTTGAAAATTCAAATTTTACACATTAGCCCATTGAAGGCATTTTCGTGGACAAGGTGCTCCTGCACCAAAGAGTACATAATCCCCTGTTTCCAAACAAGAAGCAATCATAGAGATGGAAGACTTAAAGGATATCCAACAAATATGGCAGACCCTCTGAGGGTTCCATAAACAAGCCACCCCCTAGGAGACCCTAGAGCACCAACACACTGGCAAGCACCACATCTCCACAACTTAGGAAACAAACCAAACATACCCTCAATAGATAACTTAGTCTCCTACAAGAAGAAAACATTAGGAGAATGACTTCTAACCAATTCTCAAGCAAATTTTTGTTGAGGGCTACTGTTTAGGCCCCTCACATTCTAGGATAAAACAATCATTTCAAGGTACTCAAAAAATGAGAATCTAGAGTCTTGACCAACCCTAACTCCACCAAAGCTTCCCCTATTAATTTAATCTTCTCCAAATCCTTCTTTCACCTAGGTTTGCAAAATTTCTCTCATACCTTTTTTTGGATCCTTTTGATGAAGAACCAAAGAAGAGGAGGACCTACTACCCTTCCCCACCTCAGTTCCTATATTCAATACCAAAGGAGGACCATCCCCACCACCCTTCTTCATTTCTGTAACTTGAGTCAACCCCTCCTAAACAACCATCTGAAGATCAGTACCCATTTGTATAGCCCCGGCCTCCTACAAATCCTAAGTAGCCTCTGAAAGAATACTTGTTTGTCATGTACTTAAAGCACCCTAATCGAGGTTCACCAAACCTAGATTCACTTCATATTGGCTAATATCATCTAACACATCAAATCTATTCAAGGTGTCTTCTTGGCTCTCCTTCAAATTCCTTTTTTGACCCCTGTTTCTACTACGAGCCTTGCAGGGACAAAACCATATGCACTAACCCCATCTCCTAGAATAGGATCCTTACCCTTATCAAACCTAGATGGGTTGAGAGGAGGCTAAAAATCCTAGGGCTCCATAATCCTAACATTTGGGCATATCCGCTGCAAGTGGCCATATTCATGACAAAGACGACATCAAAAAGGGAGAGTCTCATAATCCTATTGTTGCACCCAAGAATACGAGCCAACAAAAATATCCACCAAGTCTGGTAGAGGTTTTCTTAAGTCAATTTCAACACAAATTCAATTATAAGTCATTAACTTTTTTTCCAAAGTTCACTACGAGGAGCCAACTAGTTTTCCAAGCAATGAAGCTACCAAGTGTAGAACATTGTCTCGACAACATTCCACTAGAAACTGAGGCAAGCGGACCCAAACTAGAACATGAGTTGGAAGCTCATCTAAAGGATTGAAACCTGCATGCCATGGTTTGATAAACAACATGGGAACCTAATTATAAAAGTAATCCCCCCCCTCAAAAACCCTGTTACGATCAGCCATACAATTAAACATAACCATGAAATAATTGTTTTCCAATAGTATGATTTCCATTTCACCCTTCAGCCACCAAGTCTGACAAGCCCAAGATTCCAAAACTTGAAGGGAAACCCTCATCCACAAAAAAATGTAGTATAATGAGTGCTTTGAATAATAATCAATATCCTCAGCTATCATCTCATGTGAAACTATTAGCGTTGGTCTCTCCTTTCAATGCTTGAGGAATCCATTGATCTTTGTAATACATGACCCACCTAGCATGCTTGCTTCACCAACTTCTGAATCTAGAGAGAATAAACTATTACCAATAACCTTCATTTCTTGATGCAGTGACTTTGAGCCAATTGCAAATTAGAAATGCATTCCCAGGGGACCCAATGAAGTCTCACCCAGAGACATAGAATTAACAGGGCTCGAAACGACCATTTAGGACCAAACTCCAAAGAAAAAAAAGGGGAAAAACCCCCACCTCACACATACACCACCAGGAAAACTTCCCCCTTCCACCTACCAATGTGCACCACACACACCAACAACAGAGGATAGAGAAACAATGACCACCCAACACAATGCCACCCACAACAGATGTAAAGACGATAGTCCAAATGACCAGGAAAACTAGGAGAAAGTAGTGCACAAAAGAAGAATCCAAAAAAACAAACCCCAAAGACCCTCAAATACCCCCCAAGAATTGCACGCACCAAAAAAAGCAGAAAGAGCTAGGGCATGGTTTCCCTAGCTCACCGCACAGAGCTCTTGAGCAATGCCATCCACCGCTATTTTTCTAAAATTAGATGCTCCTAGAAATCTAGGAATCCAAGGACTTGGATCAATATTCATTAGATGAAATGTTTGTTCTCTAACAACCTTTGAAATGGGAAAATTTGATAAAGATGTTCCAAAGAAGGAAGCAACATTCAAAACTAGTAAAAAGATAGATGATGAAGCAACTGATCAAAATGATGACAATGATGAGGTTGAAGCAAAATTTGTAAGAAGATTGAAGAAAGACATTGACAAATACAAAGGTAATTTACCTTTCAAGTGTTTCAATTGTGGAAGGATTGGTCATTTTTGCATCTAAATGCCCTTATAAAGAATCAAATGATAGTAACAAAAGAGATAAGTTGAAAATAGGTTTCTATTATAAGGAGATCAATTGTTCCTTAGAAGATGAGGATGATGATTCAAATGATGAAACCCTCTTAATGGCCTTGAAAGACAAAAAGGGTTATATTAAAAAATGTAAGAGGTCTCATACTTTTCAGGCTAACAAAAATAATGAAGGACCTCTAGCTATGTAAACAACCTTTCATGCAAAGGAAGAAGAAAATTCTTGGGTGATTGACAGTGGTAGCTCTAACCACATGACTAGTGACAAGACAAGGTTCATCATTCTTAAGAACTATAATGGTGAAGTTATTAAGTTTGGTGGTGATTGGTGTTGAGATGATGGATTGCACAGCCCCTGAAGCTCTAGAATCTTCAATGTAGGACTTTAGCCATGAAAGATAATCAACCACAAAGAGAAGTGTTGCAACAATGGAATGTTGATTAAAGATTCTATTAATAATATGATATTGATATGATATCTGATTGATATCTTGATATCTTGATATATTAAAAATGTACAAGATGGCTTGAATATATAGGCAAGAGGAAAACCCTAATATGCATGAGATGTTGCCATGTGTCAAGATCAAACAACATGTGACAACATGTGAACCCTAATGGTGATGATCATTAAATGATGAGATAAGTTCTAGAAGGAATCTTATCCCACAAACTAGGAAAGGGAATATTATCCCATTTATTAAATGATTTATCTAATAATGCAACCTAGGACTTAATGATTAAATGCAAGACCTAAGTTAACTTATGCTAGTGCAATAATTAATTAATTAATTACACCAACACCCCCCCATAAGTGCAACTTAGGGAGGAAAATGCAATGATTATTCAGAGATGATGATGTGTCCCGGCTACGAGGCCATGTTAGGTACCCATGAACATGAAGATGAAAAAATCTCCCACAAATGGAGAAAAAGGGAAAACCCAATGGGAACAAAACCCCTCTCCAAAAAGGAGATGAAAATGCATAAATGTGAGATAGGATGGGGAAAATGGGAAGGATGGAGGACTCCCAAATACCCCCCAAGGACACCATCCGTCACATGGATACAATAGAATCAAAGGCCCCCCCATAGGAGGGAAAAAGAGAGACTATATAGCCCCCCCAGAAGATGATATCACCTGCAAGAAAGGTAAGTGTCTGAAGACAAAATAAGATCCAATGCCGACAAACAACTTGTCTCTCTTTTGGAAGAAACAAAACCAATTGCAAGTGCAAAGATGCTTCCCATTCCAGATAGGAATTGAAGGAAGGAAGGATGAAGATGGATGTCGATGATGTCTCTGAACTCTGCTCAAGTGTCTCCTTGCCTGATGAAGAAAATGCCATAGTCCCAAACAATGAAGAGGGTGACAAACCAGGACGATGCAGAAACAAATGCTGAACAATATCCAAAGACAAAGATAAAATGGATATGATGGATGTGATGGAGACTTGATAGCCCCCCTTGAATGAAGTGTCTTCAAAACAACTGAAGGAAGTCTGAAGCAAATCCAATGGTAGATGAAGAAGAAACCTCAAGTCCTGAATGGAATGGAAGGGAAGAAGTCTTGGATATGAAATATCTGAAGAGAAACTCAATGCCTCCAATGTAGTCTCTGAATTCCCAATCAAGGTTGAGACAAAGGAATGAGGAGACTCAAAACAACTCTCCAAAGTGAAATCTAAATAGAGGAGTGATATCCCCTCAAGAATGTTCTCCAAACCTGTAGAAGTAGCCAAGTCGGTGATACCGGAAACAAAGCCATCATGTGATGTCAAGTCTAAAAAATTGAATGTGTCCTGAGCGATGATGAGAGTGGAAGCCTCAATCAATGATTCTGGACAAGGAATCACTGAATGTGAAGGGATACTAACTGTCTCTGATGAAGAAGAAGCACTGAAAGGTACCTTGTCAACCTCTTCAGAAAGATAAAGGTAATCAACTTCCTGCATAATAATAGAATCATGGGGTACTGGATCTGAAGAATGACATTCTAAAGCATGATCATCGGGGAATGGTGCAGTGTCTGAATCTCCATATAGCTCCCAAATCTTAGTCCAAAGAATGTGAGGACAATCACAATGATCAATATCTTTCAAAATATCACAATCAACTTGCATCTCAAGGATCTCCAAAATAGTGTACCTGCTGCAACTCCAAGCAAGTTCATGAATACCTTCACTTGGGCGGGGAACTATTCCAAATAGATATGGCAACAAATCAAGTGAATGAAGATGGTGGCAGATCCCATCTCGCCATTGTAGATAGTTACCCTTGTGCAACATAACCAAAGGAGGAGAGAAATATGCAAGCCCCATAACGAAAATTTCTCCACAAAAATAAAATACAATGACCTTCAACAGAAAATAAAGACTTCCAAATAGATATGCAACTGAGAAGATGCCTTTGAGATCAACAAATTCTACTTCAGTCTTCAGGATGTCTCAGGAATCAAAAAACCAAAAAAAAAGATACCTGGAGCTGAAACCAAAGAAGATGACTGGACTGATGAAAAAAATGCACTGAAATATCTCCTGAATGCCACTAGAATCTCCGAAATCTGACAATCTGATGCGAAGATGTGTGCTTTTGAGTCCAGAAGGAAGGTTTGAATTCAGTTGACTTGAATAGTTGATGACAGCAAAATCTTGAAAAACAGGGCACACCACTGGAAAGTTGACAGAAATACCTTTCCAATGATATATTGTTTGCAAATTTTTGATACTGTATGTAGAAGATATGGCCTTCAGAAGATTCTACCTGAATAGTGATGGACTGGCTAACTAGGTGCAAAAAAATAGCACCCAAGGCAAAAAAATTCGGCCCCCGGTCGCTGATATGACCGGGGGGCTGTCGAATTTTTTTTTAAAAAATTTCACCACCAAATGAGGTGGCGTCAGAGTGGTGGAGTGGTGGTTCTGGTGGTGGCGCGGCTGGCAAAGGTGGTGGCACCGCTGGATGTGGCGGAGCCGATGGATCCCCACGTGACCGGGGTGCGGGCTTATCGACAGGAGCTACAGTCGCTGGAGAATGGCCGAAGATTGTCGACAACGCCGGAGGACGGTCGCCGGGAGGTTTGTCAGTAGCCGAGGGTCTGCGGAGATGACGCAGGATGGCGTCGGCTGATGTGACAGTGCCGACAGGTCTGCGGGCTGGTCAGTGGAAAACTGACGGTAGAATAATTTTTGAATATTGCAAATATTGGCAATTCAAAAATTTATTAAAAAATGCCAATATAAAATATAAATGCCAATAGAATGCCGACGGATAAATTCTAACCCCAACTATATGCGCAGAAGAAAAATAAATATGCCGATGGTTGATTTTAATTGCAGGTCGAACACTGGAGAAATGAAAATTTTGCCAGAATATAGAAAAATTTGCCCAAAAAATAGCCAATAATTTTTTTGATTTTTCTAAAAAAAATTTGCCTTGATGGAGGACTTACAGGGATGATTTTTTTCTGCAAAACTGTACGGATAGTACAAAAATGCAAACCCTAAGATGTACCTCACAAGCTCCCAGATGATATGTCTCCGATTTTGACGAATGAACAGGCAATCTATGGGTTTTGAGGCCTTCTGGATGCAATGGAGAGGTCGGAGAGAGCTTGATCTGCACCAGAAATCAGCTTGGCTCTTGGGTAGAGCCAACTAGCCTGCAACATAAAACTCCAAGCCTGCAAAGAATCTTGCACTCCAAACTTCTTGGATCTAGGGTTGATGTTTCAATGGACTAGCTCTGATACCATGTTGAGATGATGGATTGCACAGCCCCTGAAGCTCCAGAATCTTCAATGCAGGACTTTAGCCATGAAAGATAATCAACCACAAAGAGAAGTGTTGCAACAATGGAATGCTGATTAAAGATTCTATTGATAATATGATATTGATATGATATCTGATTGATATCTTGATATATTACAAATGTACAAGATTCCTTGAATATATAGGCAAGAGGAAAACCCTAATATGCATGAGATGTTGCCATGTGTCAAGATCAAACATGTGACAACATGTGAACCCTAATGGTGATGATCATTAAATGATGAGATAAGTTCTAGAAGGAATCTTATCCCACAAACTAGGAAAGGGAATATTATCCCATTTATTAAATGATTTATCTAATAATGCAACCTAGGACTTAATGATTAAATGCAAGATCTAAGTTAACTTATGCTAGTGTAATAATTAATTAATTAATTACACCAACAATTGGTCTACACAAATTTGTGGAAAGGGTGCTATAAAAATTGATGTAAAGAACATGAATGAGGATATCTACTATGTCAAAGGTTTGAAGCATAACCTTCTCAGCATCATTAAGATGTACAACAAAGGATACAATCTTAATTTTGATTCCAATGGATGTGAGATCAAGAAGGTAGGTCTGAAAGAATAGTTGTTGAAGGTATAAGAAAAAAATGGAAATTTATATCATCTAAAAGGGAAAATTGAAGAATCAGCTTATTGACCCAATCCAATGAGCATTGGTTGTGGAACCAAAGAATGGGACACATAAACTTTGTCAATATGGTAAAGATTAGTTCTTCTCATGTAGTGAGAGATATTCCAAAGATCACTAAGCCTCCAAACACATTATGCAAGGAGTGTCAAATGGGAAAGAAAACAAAAACAAGTTTCAAGAGAAAAGAGTGCATTGTTAAAATGCCATTGGAGTTGATTGAAACTAACCTATGTGGACCTACAAGAACAAGGAGTCAGCAAGGTGAAATATATTTCATGTTGCTTATTGATGATTATACTTGAATGACTTGGGTTACATTTCTAAGAGATAAATTAGAAGCCTTTGATAAGTTTAATATCTTCAAACTAAAAGTTGAGAATGAAATGGATGCTAAGATCAAATGCTTAAGGTTAGATAGAGGAGGTAAATTTACTTCAAATGAATTTGACAAGTTTTGTGAAGATCATAGCATTAGGAGAAATTTTTTTTCTCATAGAAACCCTCAACAGAAAAGGGTAGTGGAAAAAAAGAATAGAATAGTGCAAGTGATGGCTAGGACTATGATGAAATATGTTCATCTACTTGATATGTATTGGAAGGAAGCAATTCACACTATTGCATATTTTCTTAATAGAGTATAGTTGAGTTCCAATAGCACTATGAAACCTTATGAGCTTTGGTAGCAGGCCTTGTATTGTTAGATACCTTAGGATCTTTGGTAGAAAATGCTAAATCATTAAATATGAATAAGACCTTGGAAAGTTTGATTGAAAGTGTGATGAAGGGATCTTTCTTAGTTACTCAACTAGGATAAAAGCTTATAGATAGTACAACAAGAGATTCGAAAAGATGATTGAAAGAAAATGTTAAGGTAGATGAAGATTTGTATCATATCTCACAATAACCAATTTTTTTTGGATCTAATATACCTCCTTGGATTGAAGAAGAAAAAGAAGAAGAGAAAGAAAAGAAGAAGCTAGAACTAGAGAAGGTTCCTAAGACTCCAAAAAATTATGTTCAAAAGAATCATTCTATAGATTAGATCATTGGAGACAAGGATGAAGGTGTATTTAGTAGGAGAAGGTTTGCAAAAGCAAGTCAGAAAATGAACTTGTGTTTATTTTCAAAGGTAAAGCATAAGAACTTTAATGATGCTAACAAAGATGATGGTTGGATAAAGAAAATAGAAGAAGAATTGAATCAGATAGAAAAGAATCAATCATGAGAATTGGTTCTCAAACCAACTGATAAGTATGTGATAGGAAAATAGTGGGTGTTTTGGAGCAAGTTGAATGAATATGGTGAAGTTGTGAGGAACAAAGCTAGCTTGGTATGTAGGGGTTATTTACAAGTTGAAGGTATTGATTTTAAGGAGACTCTTACTTCAGTAGCTACAATGGAGGAAATAAGGATGTTTCTTTCTTTTTCTTCTCACAAGAATTTCAAAGTTTATAGTATAGATGTCAATTCAACCTTCTTGAATGGTGATTTAGAGGAACATGTATACATTGAGAAATTAAATGGTTTCTAGCTATTAAAAGATCTAGACATGGTATGTAGACTTAAGAAATCTCCTAGAGTTTGGTAAGCTTAGTTGGATAAGTATTTACCTTAGCAAGGATTCAAAAAGGTATTGCAGATACTAATCATTACATTAAAGTATATGAAGAAAATATTTTTATTGTGGTTGTATATGTTGATGACATCATCTTTGGTGGAGATGATGATATGTGTAAGAGTTTTGAAAAAATGTAGAAAGCATTTGAGATGTCTATGATTGAAAAGTTTTCTTTCCTCATTGGACTTCAAATCATACAACTAGATGGTGGTGTCCTTATTTCTTAGGCTAAGTATGTTAAAGAGATGTTGAAGAATTTTGGCATAGAGGATTCCAAACCAATCAATACCACTATGGATACTGGTTGTCATTTGAGGAAGACTAATGAGTGTCTAGAGGTTGATCAAACTCTTTGTAGGTCTATGATTGGAGGATTTTTGTACTTGAATACTTATAGACCTAATATTATGCATGCAATATGTTTGGTTTCTATATTTAAAGCTAATCCTAAATAAAATCATGACAAGGTAGTGAAAAGAATATTCAGATACTTGAAGGGAACTCCAGATTATGGTTTGTGGTATAAAAAGGACAATTTTTTTTCTTTAAGTGCTTATACTAATGCTAATTGGGTAGGATGTGTGAATAAATAGATAATAACTAGTGGAAGTGATGACACCTTCAAACTTTTCAAATTTTGAGTGCCCATGTTGAAAAAATTTGATTTGCACACATAGAAGTGCCCATAAAAAATCTACCCCAATGACCTACTTTGGGAGGTCATAAATTGGAGCTAGTTGATTTTCATGCCAAATCCTTTGATGGGTGTACTCATGTGACATATGTGAACATGCATGTCAGTTTTTAGCTTCCCATGATGAGTTTTGATAGTGTTTTGAAAAGCAAAGCTGGAGGATTTTGGCATTGTTTTGTTGTTTGCAAATTCTTTGTCCTACGAAGTGGCCTCCTGTTCGAGCTAATATTTCATAGCTAGATGATTTTCAAGACAAATGGATTGTTTATATCCATTCTCCCCACATTAATATGCTCCTTGGTCCAGTTTTAGAGCGTCACAGATTGTTTTTCTATTTCTTCAAGATCAAAAGCAAATGCAGTTTGCTTTGTTTTCACACTTACATTTTCAAAACTTTTCAAGGTGGTCGAATTTGACCCTCAATATCTTGTGATGAATGATAATTCAAGGAAATACCTCTTGCACACATAATCAGTGTACCCAAATTACCTAGTGCGTTCAGTGGTAGTTCCTCAAAAGATGATTTGATATTTTTCAAAGTGGCAACTTGGTGAGCTTTAATTAATTCTGAATAACTGCAGTTGCAGAAAAGTATGACTGAGCAACTTTGACATTGAATATATTGCACCTCGTGATCTATTTGATGAGCCATTTTTTGCACTCCATTCTTGGTTCAAATTTTCACATGCTTGTAAATTTTCATGACTTGACAAGGTCGCTTGACTAGTTTCCCAATGCAATTCTAGAGCCCACTTGGCCAATTTTGATCACTATGCAAAAGTGCCTAAAAAATGGACTCTAATGGTTACCCATTTCAAAATTTCATGCCAGGAGCATTTAGAATTAGTGTCAAGTCAACTTGAGCATGAAACTTGTTTCAAAACAAAAAAAAAAAAAAAGTTGGGCCCACATGGGGACTTGACATGCTTTACCCTATTATGAGGGAAAATCAAGATATGTGTTGCTTGCAAGGTTCCTTGATACCTTTTTGAAAAATCTTGATAGTTTCAAGCCCCAAGAGATTGAATGCATGGATTGGTTTATTGAAATGTATGATTTGGATTTGAGATTTGTGCCTGAAAGATTAAAGTCATCGTGTTTTTCTCAAGCTCCTTATTGGATTGGCATGGTTGAAAGTGCTAAAGCTCATTATAATCATATTGGGTACATTATTACCATTAAGGTTGATGGAAATGATATACCAGTAGTTCCTTTACAACCATCTAACACAGATAAATCAAGTAAAACTCTCATAGATTTGGATTCTGGTGAATGAGAATGCCCATAGTTATGATGATACAAATGGTAAGCTTCGTATTGTTGATCACACTTGTCTTATGGCTCTAAATGATTCAAGAAAAGATGCAATGCTTGAAACTAAAGAAAAGGTTTCCAATAAAGATAAATCAACAATAAATTTGACGAGGAAAATGTATCTGAAAAATAACATTGAGCCCAATAATTTAAATGAGGTTTTGAATGTAAATGTTGTTGAGGGTACACTTGATGTAAAGATAGAGTGAAAAAGGGTTACATTGACAATGATTTCATTTACAAATGAAGATGGTTTTTCATTTGAGTAGCTATGGGATAAAGCCACAACACTATTTAATCTTTCTAGATTGTTTGAACAGCTACAAAATATTGAAAAAGCAAATATTTTATATAGAATAACATTGTTCGGGGTCTCCACATTATATAGAACCACATGTAAGTATATAGAGTTTTCAAGTGGTTGAATCACAAAGAAGTCATCTCACAGGATGTTGTAATTGTTGAAAATGAAATGACATTGGTTTTAAATTAATGTAGCAAAACCCTCACTAAGAGATTTGCTCAAGAGTGGAGCAGCCACTGTGATAGGTGCACTAAGTGGTACCATTTTGACTTTCTTTATCTTCAAGTGCCAAGCAATGATAGTGAAGATCGTGATATTCTATTACAACAAGAAGTGTGGACCAATGGTGGATTTATTTGTTTGGTTTGTAAACCATCAGATACATAGGACATTTCAAGTATTCAACTAAAGGTCGAGGATGATGACAGGGACTATGTATACATGTGTCTTCTAAAGGTTACTATCTTCAAGAAATGATGAGAGTAGAGCGTATAGATTCTCAATGGGCAGTACAAGGAAAATAGGCTATGGTAGATCATGGAGCACTTGAATCAGATGAGGTATAGATTTATTGCAGTAGGTGAAATATTTCCTCTTGATTTCAAGGAGTTAGTGGCACTAAAGGTCTATAGTGTCCTTGCTTGCATTTGTTGAAAGCCTTATGATGAAGAAAGAGAAATGGTAGCTTATGATAGGAGGCATCTGAGTGGTAATGGAAACATGAAATTGCTAATTAAAGGAAGCTCAAACAAATCTAGAGAGAGCTACAATACTCCAATAATGTGCTAGCAAGCAAGCACAGTAGAGAGAGGATTCTTTGAAGATAAAATTTGTTGCAACTATAGCACAGGAGGGGAACATCTCTCTTTCTAGTGAACACCCTATGGAATTCAAGATTCCAGTACTCTGTTCTGAAGATCACAATGATTACAATAAAATAGAGGTGCTTGAATTTGATCATAGAAGGGGGCATCGTGCTTATGTAGTAATAGCAAGAGCGCCATCATTTTTGTATCATCAGAGGTCAAGTATGAATTTAGTTCTAATGAAGGGAACCAAATTGAGGATGATGATGAGTAATAGAGGGATGATTCACATACCATAGCATCACATCTTGATAAGGCTTAGGAACCGTATTGTAGGGTCTCAACATTAGGAATAAGGAAATGTTTGTGCCACTAAGACCAACTATGTGCCAGCTAAAAGGGAGAATCTAACACTTCTACAAGGAGCTGCAATAGGAAACAACTTTTTTTTTGCACTTGGTGTGTGGATAAACCAACACATATTACTCTACACGGATAATGGCCTTTGCAGTGAATGTATCAAAATTGTTTGAGGAAATTCTATTGGTGGTCTGCACTTGAATAGAAAATGGTATCAGATTCATCTATGCAATTATTAGAGGTGGGATTAGTGAAGGATTGGGATTTTCAATTGCACACAGAGAAACAACAAAATATTATGAAGAATGAACCAAGATAATGGAGAACACTATCCAGTAGAGTTTTATCAAGTTTGGTGATCAAAGAAGCTACTAAACATAAGGATTTAGGTCAAACATGGAAAATTAATGAAGGATGGAGTCAATATGGACACATTTCCACCACAACTCGCTAGCCTATGAGATCCATGGAAAATGTTGACACAAAGGTGTGGGGAAGTGGGGAAGAGAGATATGTAGATTTAAATAAATCCATTTTTAACTATTATAAGACTTTATTTTAAAGTTTTAGATTTAGCTTGCCTGTGAGCCAAAGCATTTCTTTTGCTGCCTATTATCACCTGAAATTGCACCCTTGTTGAACCTGATGTTCAACACCTCAGTGTAATGTGGGAAGACCTTCAAAGCTGTGGGTCACTTCTAGACAGAGGTCAACCTTCGGAGAAGGCTGGCTTCCTTTGTTCTATCACCTAAAACTACTGATTTTGAAAGGAAAAGGGAGAAGGAGAATTCTTTAAAATTAAAACTAAATCCTAAGGTGATGCACCTAAACGTTACTTGGATTTGAAACTAGACTTCATACACTTGCTTGCAATGACTGAAGATAAATTTGCACAACTCGCTTTTGTATATATTTTTGCAAAAGTGTTTCACAAACAGGTCCTGGTGCCAAGATTCCTAGAAGGAAAGTTAATTTCACATCTAAAATTCATTACATCTTTTGACATAATTTGTAACCTGCAAAAACATGCTTTCTGCATAAAGGTTCTAAAATTTGAGAGCTCAAAGGAAATAAACATTACCTCACCAAAAGCTTGATCAATCAGCTGACTGAACACAAGAATGCAAAGAGAAAGTAGGCAAGAGCTTCAAATCAATAGTAATCAAGGTCTTTACTGAATTTCATCTCCAAAATTGAGTTACAAAAGTTTGCTAATCTAAGGACTATAGAAGTCACAGACTTCAGAAAAGCATAAGGAGAACTCCTTTACAAAGAGGCAAAAATGCCTTATATACAAAAAGATGTCGGCCCCTTAGGGCTTACAAAATATCAGTGTTCAAAAAGATCTACCTTTAGATCTTTTCATGTAGTTAATGTTGTGTTTGATATCATCCCTACTGTCTATGTCAGTGAAGAGTTGCTCCAGAAATGGCCTCCTTGATATTTTGCAACCATAGCATTAACTTCTGGTCATTGTGTCCACTCTCGAACTTCCCTCAAAGCTACTTTGAATTCTTTTGAGCATTACCATAAATGTTGATCAACTCTTTCCATTTGACATCCTAGCTATCCCTGTGGTCTCCACATTTTTTTTGCTTGATGACACCTTTTGGATATCAATCTAATTCATCACTTTATTCTCAAAGCAGATACACATTGCTTATGCTCTATCGATCTCATCCACAGGGGGAAGTCAGGCAGTCAAACGGCTCATGGTGCATCCTTAGCTCCCATCTAATTGGTCGAAATCATGCCCCGTAGATTCTAGATGGTCAAAGGGTCGCTCAAACAACATTGCATGTTGGTGAGACACTAATCGTGTCTCCCCGATGCGAGTATACTTCACAGGACAGTCGGCATAGTTGGGACTATCGACAGAACTTCATATCGAGCTACAGGAGTTATACCGATATGCACATTTCATCGCCTAGACACCCGCATTTGGCAAGAGTCATAGTGAGCGCCAAGAGTCCTATTGCTATCATATACAACATCGGCAAGACAAACATTCATCGGCAAGAGCTCATAGCAAGTTCCATTAGTCATATTGATATCCTTTTCCATCGCTGAGACCTCACTTGTTGACAGGACATCATGTCGAGCTCCTCATGTTACACCGAAGACAAAAAACATGCCGACAAGAGTATCACCAGTCGGCAAGACATCATGGTGAGCTCCTCCATTCTCTCTGAGCTCATTTCATTTCAGAAAGACCCCTTCTTGGTCGGCAAGACCTTTCACTGAGATCTCCATTTTGCTGGGATATTATTGGGTCGGTAGGACCTCATGGCAAAGGCAAAAAGTCATACCGATATCCACAGTGGTCGCTGAGACAATCGCTATCGGGAAGACCTTTTTTCGAAGGCAATATCCTTCGGTGAACTCATCTCATTGTCGGGGAGACTTTTACAAGTTGGGGAGACATCATAGCAATGACACAACTTTTTTTGAGACCTCTATTGGTCACCCAGACACCATCGGGTCGGGGTGACTTTCCTCCGAACTCATTTCATTTCACTAAGACCACCCTGCTATCGGCAGGACATCACTCTGACGGCTAGACGTTATGCTGATATCATCTATCTTAGTGTGATCTTTCACATTCAGGAAGACCTTATAGTGAGCCCTCATCATTATACCGCTGTGCTCCTCTGTCAACAACACACCCATGCGTCGGTGAGACCTTCTGCCAAAGGAAAAACACTATACCGAGACCTTTCATTGGTCGGTAGGATCTCATACCTTCACCAAGAGATCATGGCAACTCTACCTTCCTTTCCCCCGAGCTCACATCCTTTGGCGAGCTCACCTCATCATCTATCGGCAAGACCTCCATTGGTTGGGGAGACTTTATGGCGAACTCAAATCTTCTGCCGAGATCTTTCAAAACTGGCGGGGGTGGGGCCAAGATGGAACTAGAACTAGGATTAGGGTTGGAGCGGGGGCAACACAAAAGAGTGGCGGAATCAGAACCGGAACCAAATACAGACCTGAAACTTTTATGAAGTTTCAAGTTCAGATTTCGTTCTAATCCCGCCCCTGGAAAAACAAAGCAAGAAGGAAGAAAGAAAAACACAAGGAAGATCAAAGAGGATGAGACATCCCCCGACCACAGGCAGTGAAAAAGCAAAGAAAAGAAGAAAGGGCAGAACCGAAATAGGAACCAGAACAGAAACAAGAACTGGAACTTTGGAAAAGTTCCAATGTTCGGTTTCCGTCCTAATCCCGCCTCCGGCAGAACAAAGGGAAAAAGGCCAAAGGAAAATAAAACAGAAAGGGGGAAAGTAAGGAAAAAACAAAAGGGAAGACCCCCCAATAAAAATGAACATCCGCACGCTGGGCTCAACCCTTGTGGGAGCCACATTTAATCCACGTGCCAAATTTTAAAACATAATTTCCCCTGGAGCTGCACAAGAAGCAAACAAGTTAGAAGGTATGTAACCTTGATGTAAATGCTCCTTCAGTTGGCCTTCATGAACAATTGAAAACATAGGTTACCCTACCTGATTGAGCACGTAGGTGAAAATTGGGCAACACTGCCATCATCAAGTGGAGCAGGTGCACGAGAATTGGCAAGAAAGACTTGGTGGGCCCAATAAAGATATTGAAGTTTTTTAACCTTATGGTGATTAAAGTGTTTTCACTTAAAAGGGAAAATATTTTAATTGATCGGGTAAAGCAAAGGTAAAAATATTTTATGTTGGGCATTAAATTTTAAGTGTGCAAAGTAAAAGTAAGATGGGGGATTTGGGTAAAATTTTGTTGCCCGATAACATATAATATTTGCAGCCTTCATCTTTCTTTTAAAAGGAAATAATTTAAAACATAAAGTGAAAGTGAAAGTGAAAAGGGCACAGGTGATATTTTAGTAAAATGAATAATATATTCACTATGTGAATTTTTTTGCTAGAGATGAGTTTTTTCATGGAGAGAACCAGTTTTCACACAACAAGTGAAAAATGAACAAACAGATGAAATCTTTTTGCAAGGAAAAGGTATTTTTCAATTGGGGAATAAAGAGGAATGATGACTTTTCAAGCTGGAGAATATTTTTTTGTTCAAGACTAGCAAGTCTAAGAAGCGTGAATCAGATTGCAGATTAGGGTTTCTCTTCAGGTGGTGGGTAGTTATTCATCAATGATCTTGATTTTGTCAAGTTTCTTCTTCTAATGTGCATTTAGGGTTTCTTTCTCCTTAAGTGAAGATTTCTGATTCATTATAGTGAGTTAGCTATTCTGGAATTATTCACGGTGAACACTATAATACAGAGCATTTTAGAGTTTTGTTTTAGGTTGGATTTTGTCAATATGTATGTAATTTTGATAGCAATACCAACATTATACATAATGGTGAAAATTTAGAACCATTTTCTCTCCTATGTGCTTGTTTTTTGAGTTATGAATAAGTATAATTAATGATTATCTTATTCATCTCCATTGGTTTTTAGTGGGTGTGTTGTTTAGATCTTTCCCACTAATTCATGGAATTAATATAAGTGCTTGAATGAAAATGTAGATTCATGTGAATTAAGTGCTAGGATTCTAATAAGAAGTTGTGGTTGAGAATAAAATGTTGATGTACTATAATGTAGTAATGTCAAAGCTTAGATGATGTTGTGTATTAAATTGTTATGAGGTTGTACAGGTATTGAAGTTGACTCATTCCCAATGGATGAAGCATTGATCTAAGTGTGTTACTCTTGTTTCATTCTATTGATTAATTCAACAAAAAATCACAAATTTAAATCAAACTACTTATCAATCTTAGTTTGTTTGTGTGAGGATTTTAATGAATTATATCTCTCATGTTTAAATTATACATTATTGTAGAGGCCAACAAAGCCTTTAGAGTATTGTGTCTATTAAGCATAAAGGATAATCATTTGTCTATAGTATTCTAAGTACTTTGGCACACAAGAGTCTTTGTAAGCATATTGTTGGGGAGACCCACCTTGGTTTAACAGAGCTAGAAGTGTAGAAGATTTCAGTCTTTGACTAAATCTTGTTTGCTGGCCAAATCCATCTCTGAGTCTAAATATGAGAAAGTGGCTATTCTTTAGGACTCTTTGTTGTTGTGTGGTCTCACAACATGAACCAAGACTAAAAATACTTGGGGACCCAAGTGAAAAAATAACTCTTATGGTAGGAGCTAGCAAATTGAAAGATCACTAGAAGTGAAGAGCAAAGAGAAATCTTTAAAATAAAAAGTACTTTGTAATGTAAGTGTTTCAGGCACCGGATACCGAGTATCGAAAACATGTGAATTGGTGAAAGGTAATGTGAGTTTGAATGGAAGGCTCTCATTTGGTATGATGGAGTCCGATGTGATGGAGTCTAATAAAATGGAGTTCTGGTATAACCGAGGTCCAGGAAAGTCAGTGGGTAAAGTTGAATACCGGGTACTGGGTTGTAATGTGAAGTGAAAATGTTAAAATTTTAAGATTATCTAATGACTTTGGCAATTTGGTATATATGTGAGGATTTGCGATATGCTAGAAAGTGTGTTAATTATGAGATTTTTGTATTAACATTTGAATAATAGTTTTATTTACATGAGATGTTATGAATGTTTTCTTTCTTTTAAAGGGATTTACTATGTGGATTTTATGATTGCAAGAGATATCGATTGTGATGCAAAGTTTGGGTATGGACGGTCAGACGAATTATATTTGCAAACAAATCGAATGATGTTGCCAAGTTCAATGATGCATTTTAAAATCTAATACTAGAATAGAGTTTGTTGTAAAGATGTGCCAGATTCTAGAATCTCGGGACGTTGGAGTTCAAGTATGCAGTATAGAAGTGTACTTATTGTAGGAGTGACTTATTCTTGGAATGTCAAATTGAGGAACCTGAAATATAGGCATAATACTTCTACTTGATCACTCTATTATCGTAGAAAGCTCCTATATTTTGTTTGAGAAGATTTGTTTGGTTAAATGAAGAACCCTGATGATTAAAGATCAACACCCAAAGAGCTTCAATGTGTAATTGGAGTTGACTTCCATTGACTTTGATTGTAACTCTCCTATCGATCACTACATTCCACATGCCTTGATGAGATTGGTCCCTTGGATTTCCTCATGTATTTGTCTTATCTTATCTGAGCCTTGTGTTCTATAAAAGGCCAGAGGATCCCCTTTTTTATTTTAAGTTCAAAATTCATGGATGTCAGAGGAGAATAAAATTTTTAGTTTTGTTATTTTTTCCTAATTTTTGAACCATTCCGGCGTAAAACTTTGCATGCAAGTAGACATTGGTTAATATCAAAGCTAATTAGATAGCTACCTATCTCAGTATCTTTTGTAGCTGGTTTTGTTAGTTTAGCTGAACAAGACTGTATGATGTGTCGTTTAAGGGTGCATACAGAACCTACTTAGTTTCTAGAAACCAAACCCCTCTCTTTAAAAGCTTGCACCATTTTATATCTAGCTGTGAAGCAATCTGGTGGAGTATAAAGCATTTTTCTCTATTTTAATTGATTCTTTGGGGCACCCATGGAGAAGAACTGGGAGAAACTTTTAATTTTTAGTATTTTTTATGCTTTATTTTAGATTAGATGTTTAAATTCTTGAAAATGTTCCAAAATTTGAATGAATGGACATAATTTTATTGAAAATCTTCTGTTTTCCATAAAATTGTTGAATGCTTAATGCTAAACCTACTTTTAAGTGATAGCAAATAATTTGTGATGTTCATGAAATATTACTACAAATCTTTCAATTTCATGATGCTTAACTTAATGATTGAATTGAAAATCCAATGCCTAAAATATTTAATTCAAAACTATAGCCCCTTTGAGATTAACAACAAATATCACATCAGTACTTGAGAGCAACCCTTGTGCAATCATGACTTGGTTATTGGAGACTTGGAATTGAACTAAAGCCAATATTTTTCTATTAAAGCAGAGTTCCCTTTTAGATTGTCTTTTTTGGATATCTTTCAAGATGATAGGCTCTTTGTGGTCTTGTCTATGAAGAATTTATTCATCTTGTTTGCTGCAAGTAAAATTGTTGCCAACAAGAACTAGTGCTAGAAGGAGGTCCATGTTTGATATTCTAGGCCTTATTCTTTTGAACTGAAGAGCTATACTTTGAAACATTAGTCCTGAGTTTTGTGAGGAGCTTGTAAGCATAAAATTGAGTGCAATCTAGCTTTTCAGTATGGAAGTTGAAATTTTTTGGAAAATATTTAACTAGAAATTGCATCCTTTGAGTTTATTTACTCTTGGAAGAGGCACCAAGTGTAGAATTCATGATACAACTGATCACAGTGAACTCAAGTGTGAAATTTATTTAACTAGGGTAAGTTTGGCCATAAGTAAAGTAATTTTGTTAACAAAATAAGTTCTAACTGCTAAAAGAAAGGATTTGTTAATGAGAAAAACATTTAACCCTAGTAGAATTGGAAATATTAAAAAATTAATAGATACATGAAAATAGTTGGAAAGCTGTGATTATTATAAAGAAAATCCTAACGTTTTGCAAGGAAATAGGTGAGAATGTCAAGATTTAGAGATATTTCATCACAAACGAGAAAATGACATTAATGAATCATCATTCTCCTTATACGTGGAAAATGCAGATAACGAGGAGCGAGAAACGTTTGTATTTTTATCCAAGTTGAAAATTCACAAGTTATAAAAGGAAATTTTCTTTATTTTATACAAGATACAAACTATCAAAATTTTACATTTTCTCTCTCTAATAGCAATATAAATAGTGATATATCTTGGTCTAACAAAATGCAAAGTGAAAATAGGGTTGAAGACATGAAGATTTTCAGAGGAGGAAGCAGAGAAATAGACACAGGCGTTCATGGAAATGGACCAGGGCTAGAAGAAGGTAGAGTATGGTACATCAAATGAAATGTGTGCAATCAATATCTAATGAGTTCGTTTTCATACATGGGTATGTCCAGGATCATGATGGGCCAAAAAGTGGCAATATGATGGGTATGTGGCTGACGACTTTTTTTTACCCAAAATTGATGAAACGAAAATGGTTTCTAAAGGGGATTCTCAGCTTTCCACCACTATAAATTATGCTTTACTTTCAATTTAATAAATAATTATTATTCATTTTCTATTTGAATTACTACTAAAGTCCTAATTGATAGGTTGATTGAAAAACATCTATAGCTTTCAAACTGTATCACATTTTTTTAATCCAAAACATGCGTCACAAGTCTATGCTTCGCATACTATAGGATTAAAAAAAAAAAAAGAATTTCATGAAGTTTTGACCTAGTTAAGGTGGTTAGACATATGAGTTATTATATTTTTAAAAAGTTGTAATAAAAAGTTCATAATTAATATTTACCTAGAAAAAAAATACAAAAAAATATGCATCACATTGGGACATGAGTCCTCTACTTATATCTAAAATCTTATATAAAAATATTATCATTTTATTGTGGTTAGGGTGGTTAGACAAACACCTACTTCTTATTTTTTCCCTGAAATTTAAGTACTACTGCATTGAAATTTCAAAATTTCACCAAATAGAGTTATTTATTTTTTAAATAAAACTAGTATTTTAGAAACTACATTCAATTTTCTACAGATTCTATTCTTACATATTTTTGAAATGATATAGATAACTTATTCAAATTTTTACGTCAAGTTTCCTAACTCTAAATTTTCTAAATTTTTTGCCACTTAAGGGCCTTGTTTTTCCATGATGGTCCTACACATACCCACATATGAGCCAAACCATTGGTAAGTATGCTTTTGAATTTATGGTTATAAACACATAAAATTTAACATATTTCATTGTTACAGTAGAACATTGAAAACTTTGTTAAATGAATTTAAAGATAAACTTGCTATAATTCATACCAAAATTGTAGAAGAAATAGTTACATAAATTGAAATAAATTGCTTTATTAAGGTTAATATTTTGTTATGTTAGACTTAGGATAGTTAGGGTTAGTTTTATTTTTGTAGGGTTTTGTTTTCGTTTTGTTTTCTTTCTTCATTTTTTTTGTTCTTTTCTTTTTTCTGGCCTTTGCATTAGCAAATTCTGCTTAAACCTATCTTACACATGAGAGTTAATTCAAACATTTGTAAAATTGAACTGTGAAATCAAAATAATAAAACCATGCATAGTAAAACATGCTTTAAGATGTACCAAAAAGATTTATATATATATATATGCGTATATCACATATATACATGAGATATAAAAAATCCTTGTTTCAAAATATCAAAAAGTCAAAAAAGAGTGAGAAAAGTTGTGGACAATAGTATCCATTCAGTTGATGTGGGACACCTCTTCTATCAGGGCTAAATACCCTATATAGGTGAATTCCCAATGAACTTCAAAGTCTTGGATATGGAGATCAGTAAGAAAAATCTGAAGTGGAACCACTTCCACATGCTCCAGGAACTAAGGAATATCATCCATGGGGGAATCCCAATGTTCATATGTGCAAAAGATAAAATGGTATCCAGATTCTCTAGGAATTCAGACTTCACTATCAAGTTGGTAGTAGCTGGAACATCTTCAATAGGTAGCCCAATATCCATAACTTATGCTACAAAGTGAGAAGGTACATAAGAATAGAAGCAAAAGTAGTAGTTTGATTCAACATACTTTTCTCCAAGGACTAAGCACAAGTTTGGCATAGTGAAACTATTAGTCCTAATGAAGAAAACCTTTTCAAGCCTTTGTGGTGTGATGCTCCCTAAGAAAAAATTCTGTCAATGAGAACAACCTAAGAAAATTGGAGTATCCATGGCCAAGAAGCAAATGCACAGAGCAAAATTATAGAAATAAAGCAGAAAGTTAGAAAGAAAAAGTGTGAAGAATTTGAGAAGAAATGCATAATTTATAGAGATTCGTAAGAAAGTTGCAGTACATAGTTTCCTTGAGTGATTTTTTTTGGAAACTGTAAGTGAGGTAGCAGCTAGATAATTATCTTCAAAGTTAAAGGTTAGATCAAATTAATTCTTTGCACATTTTTGGTGATAAATTTCTTCAAATTTGATTAGTACAAATATTGCGAATCAAACAAATTGAAGATTTCAAAATTAATAGTGGTCATTTCATTTTTTTTAAAGAGTTGTATTAATTATGGAGGTACTTATGTGTACAAAATATATAGGAAAATGAAGTTGACAAGGAAGTACACATCATCATCTGAGTAAGTTGAGAGAATAGTACATGCGGAATAAGGCATGCAAATTTAATGTAGAATAATGAGATCGTGTTTGAAGGTAATCATGACATTTCTGATCCATTAATGAGGTGCAACACTTTCAAATCAAAATTGCTAGTAGAAATTTTAGTAGTTTCCATAAAATTTAATCAGAAGGGTGGTAACTAATGTTTCTAAATTTAGATTTAGATTTGGTGATTAAGTTGTCTATTGCTAAATTTTAATTTATGCATATTTTCTAAAATATAGCAAGTTACAGTTAGCTAGGATTTGACATAAATTAGTGAAATTTAGCTAGAAACACACACTTACAAGAAATTATTAAATGAGTTTTTGGGAAGTAGTGAATTGATGAAGGGGTTTGCATTGAATGAAAAATAAAAAAGTAACCTTCGCTACCACTATAATTCCCAACCTAATAGTGGCGCTTCATTGCTTGCAAATTGATAAAAGATCTATCATTGTTATATCTTAAAAAAAAGAGATATCAACTCTTTAGGCTATACAAATAACTCTATCGAGGCTATGGACACCTGACTGGCAGTAGAGCTATGTTTGGGGGAATTATGGAGATAACCTTGTTGGGGCTATGGATGCTTGACTAGTAGCAAGGCTCTATCCTTGGTTAGCTTTGGAGGATTACTATATTATGTAGTTCAGTGTTAATGAACTGATTCTTTTCACTAAGTTCCAAAAATTGGAATCAATTAGAGCACACATGGATGTTTCTGGTGGAGTTTCACTTCTTTATGTTAGAATCTAGGTAAAGGTAAAATCTATTGTTTTAAAATATGTATAAATTTTAATTTACAACTAGTGATTTAATTTCAAATTTGGTTTAAATTTGGTTTTATTGGTTGCAAGTTATTGTGTGATCTCATAACACACCCCAAGACTGAAAAGAATTGGGGAACCAAGTGAAAAAATAACTCTTATGTTAGGAGCTAGAAAATTGAAAGATCATCAAAAGTGAAGAGCAAAGAGAAATCTTTAAAATAAAAAGTACTTCATAATGTAAGTGTTTCGAGCACCGAATATCGGGTATCAGAAACATGTGAAAAGGTGAAAGGTATTGTGAGTTTGAATGGAAGGCTCTGGTCTAGTATGATGGAGTTTGGTATGATGGAGTCCAGTAAAATGGAGTTCTGGTATAATTGAGGTCCGAGAAATTTAGTGGGTAAAGATGAATACAAGGTGCCTGGTAGTAATGTGAAGTGAAAATGTTAAAATTTTAAGATTATCTAATGATTCTGGTAATCTGGTATATATGTGAGGATTTGTGATATGCTAGAAAGCATGTTAATTATGAGATTTTTGTATTGACATTTGAATAATGGTTTTATTTACATGAGATGTTATGAATGTTTTCATTATTTTAAAGGAATTTAGTGTGTCAAATTTTTTATTATAGGAGATATTGATTGTGATGTAAAGTTCGAGTATGGATGGTCAGGAAAATAGTATTTGCAAAAAAATATGATGATGTTGCCAAGTTCAATGATGCACTTTAAAAGCTCATGCTGAAATGGAGTTTGTTGTAAAGATGTGCTAGTTATCAAAATCCTGGGACACTGGAGTTCAAGCATGCAGTATAGAAGTGTACTTATTCTGAGAGTGACTTATTCTTGGAATGTTCAAATCAAGGAACATGAAATATAGGAATAATACTTCCACTTGATCACTCTGTTATAGTAGGAAGTTCCTATATTTTGTTTTAGCATATTTGTTTGGTTCAATGAAGAACCCTAATGATTAAAGATCAACACCCGAATAGCTTCAATGTGTAATTGAATTTGACTTCCATTGACTTCAATTGCAATTATCCTATTGGTCACTACATTCCATGTGCCTTGATGAGATTGGTCCCTTGGATTTCCTCTCATGTATTTTTCTTATCCTATCTGAGCCTTGTGTTCTATAAAAGGGTAGAGGATCCCCTTTTTAATTTTAAGTTCAGAGTTTCTGGATGTCATGTTAGAAATGTTAGAAACCAAGATCAAATTTGCAAACCAAAAAGACCTTCCATAGAAGAGAAAATCAGAAAAAGCAGTGAGGTTGCAAAAGAATGTGCAACATAATATTATTCGAGAATTCGAGAATTACAAGATAATGATTTGCTTTATAAAAGAAAATATGCATAACCCTAATCTTATCTTGAGCAACAAGATAGCTCAATAAGATAAAGATGACAACTAATTAACCTAGGAATTAAATAATTACCTAAGTAAACTTATGTAAAGTGTAATTAAATATTAATTACACCAACACCCCCCCATAAGTGCAACTTAGGGAGAAGAAAAATTATTATGCAAAGATGAGTCCCGACAACAAGGCCTGATCAGGTACTCATGTACAAATGCAATGATGAGGTAGAGAAGGAAAACCCAGTGGGACTAAACCCCCTACAATGAGATGACTGTTGCAAAGAAGCATTGGAAGAGCACTATGGAGTAACACTGGAACCACAATCTGTTAAGCAAGGAAAGATACTTCTGTCTACAACTAAAACAAAAACTGGAATCATGATAATGTGATAACAGACCCAATGCCACAGAACACTGGAAAACTCACAAACTGGAACAACCCTCGAATCTGTGCAGCAACAGTAAATGAAATGATGACAGAATTTGGAAGCCGTGTATCTCGATGCTGAAGCCAAACTGTGACTAAAAACTCTTCCATGGGAAGGAGTACCAAAAATAGACTCTATAACATTAACCATAAAAACATGGCCCTCAAACTAAGAAGAATCTGAACCAATGTGGATTAGGAAACATGAACTCTCAACTGAAGTGTGAACCGAAGAATCTGATATGTGTCAAGAAATAGCAAGAATATGGCCAAAAGAAACAACGAGACCAGATAACCCATGTGAGTTTCCAACAAATCAAGATGAAATATGGAGATCAAAATGAAAACTACACTCTAATCAGTTTTATTATGCACAAAACCCCCTGAATGGAACTTTATCACAGTTCGTTTATTACAATAACCCAACAATTGTAAAAGGAGAGCATATGAAACATACATAAAAATAAAAATAAAATAGACCTTATATCTATTTAGAGGACTGAATCAACTTTCCAACGCTGCAAGAATGACGAAAAATGAATCACCGAGTCAAAAGATATGCCCTTCAGAGTGAAAATAACAACATCTGAGTTCAAAGGCATGAAAATTAAATCTGGAGAATAATCAAGTAAAAAAAATTCCACCACTGGATCAGTGTCAGAATTAGCTTTCTAACAGTATCTTGTTTGTGAAAAAAGGAGATCGTATGGAAAAAATACACCCGATTTCGTGAAGACAGCTCCAGAAAGGCCAATAAGCCCTGTAGGCAGCCCAGGGGGCTAAAAAAATAAGCCCCTGGTCCCATGCATGACTAGGGGGCTGGCGGCTGGGGGCTGGGCAGAGCCCTTGGTCATTTATATGACCACTGGAGTGCTTGGGGGGCCGACCGGGGGCTGGGCGTATAGCGCCCGGTCCCCCTTGTGACCACGGCCAGGCAAGCGGAGCCCACAGGGGCTAGGTGGAGAGCGGTCGACCAGTGGAGATTCCTGGCAGCGGCGGTGGAGCGGTGGCCGCCGGGTGGTGAAATCCTTGTGAACTGGAGGCATCGGTGCAGAAACCAAGAAAGTTCAGTTTTTTATTTTTATTTTTATTTTCATGCATCGAAAGGTGTGCTAGGGAGGCTGTACAGCCCCCCAGGAATTTTTTTTTCCTTTCAGACCAACTGCTTAGAAATCAACAAAATGAAGGGAATTCTTAAGGTTTTTGGCCACTGTGAACATAATGGTGACCTTCGTTTCTGCTCAAACTACTCCGAAAAATACGCTACCTCCAGAACTTGGAAAAAATCTCCTAGCCTGAAACCCTCATAGTTTTGGCAAACGATGGCCAAAATATGCAAAACAAAAGTCAATCCTGACTTTTTCTAGCACTCTAAATCCAATGGTGAAGCCCAATCTGATCCAAAACACCTCATAGATGAACTCAAAGCATGATACCCTTGAGGAATCCCAAATGAACCCTGCAATGATTTTCTCAAAAATTTGAGAAGGGGCTACAAATCAAGGCTCTGATACCATGTTAGAAACCAAGATCAGATTTGCAAACTGAAAAGACCTTCCACAGAAGAGAAAATCAGAAAAAGAAGAGAGGTTGCAAAAGAATGTGCAACATAATATTATTCAAGAATTCAATAATTACATGATAATGATTTGCTTTATAAAAGCAAAGATGCATAACCCTAATCTTATCTTGAGCAACAAGATAGCTCAATAAGATAAAAATGACAACTAATTGACCTAGGAATTAAATAATTACCTAAGTAAACTTATGTAAAGTGTAATTAAATATTAATTACACCAACATGTCGAAGGAGCATAATTTTTTTAGTTTTGTTCATTTTTCCTATTTTCTAAACCATTCTAGTGTCAAAATTTGTATGCACGTAGACATTGATTAATATCAAAGGTAATTAGATAGCTACCTATTTCAGTATCTTTTATAGCTTTTTTTTTTAGTTCATCTGAACAAGACTATATGATGTCTCATTTAAGGGTGCATATAGAACCTATCAATGTCCAAAAATGAAACCCCTCTCTTTAAAAGCTTGCATCATTTTATATGTACTTGTTGTTTCAGGTATGAGAAAGTTTGGTGGTGTTGTCATTAATGTTGTCATTGATGTCAACATAGTTCAGTATGTTGTAGATTGTACATGTATGGTTGAGACATTGTTGAGATGTTGTGAGTACATGGAGCTATCTTTATAGTGTTGTAGATGTGATGATTTGATGAGTTTCCAAGTTCTTTTGAGAAAATTAAATAAATAAGAGAAAAAAAAATGTTGAAAGTGTTCAGAATGTGCTCTGGTATGTGCTCTTCATTTCTTCTATGTTGATCCTATGCCTATGTGGACCTGAAGGTTTGATAATGGTGATTTAGTCATGATATCTCCTGAGTTTTAGCTTCTAGTGTGATGGTACATGAAAGTTACATTCACTAGTATGTGAACTGTTCTAGTAGAGTTGGTATTATGTGATCTAGGAGAAATATTGTTACCCTACAATTTTTTTCTATTTCATTTCAAATCTTGCAGATCTTGAATATGTCTTGTGAAGGTCCTTTCTATACTCTAGCAAAGAGGTTTGAAGATTGGTGATTTGGAAGTCATGTTTTAGTAATTTAGTGTGAAGTTTATATAGTCTGGATGGACTGGTGAAATATGTTTAGTGGTTCAAGTCTATTGTTTTGCTACAGATGTATCTGGAAGATTTTGAGATGTATTCTTGTGCTTAAGGAAGTGTGTTGTGGTGTCTGCATGTCATCCTCTGATTGGGAAGCATGTACATCAATGCTTATTTTTGTTTTCATTAGGTTTGGACGATCTAGTGTTTACACTTCATTCAAAGAATAAAATTTAATTAAGGAAGCATGTGATTGATCTGAGACGTTATTTTTCAGTCTTTATTAAATGTTTTATTGGTCCATTTTTATTCCTTTCCACCACGATAATTTTGAGTTGCTGACCTATTTTGAATTTATGAAATGAGGTATTTGTGGCCGACCTTGGAGAAAGTTTCTAAGGTTGAGGATGGTATAAAATCAAGTCGAAGTGTGAAGATTTGTATGATAGTGTGATGCAGAGTGACGAAAGTGACCCACAAATCATAATAGTATAAGTGTGTGTGTGTGAGTTGTGATAACAAATTTTCAGTGTGTTGAAGGAAGTTAGCTGAAGGTTTATGTAATCCTATGAATGTGCATTAATTGTTGTGGTGGATCTTTTGTTCTCTTTTGTATCTGTAGGTGGTGAGCTTCCTTGTTGGATAGTGAGTCCTTTCTGTAGGAAATGAGCCATTGTATTTTCATAGTGAGTCCTCTTCTGGGTAGTGAGCCCTTGGTAGTGAGCCTTTGTTTAATCATCTTTATATTGTGAGTTAACCTTCACCGTGGTTTTTCGCTCATTGGGTTTTCCATGTAAAAATTTGGTGTTCATTGTGTTGATTTACTTTTTGTCATTTGTGTTTCATGCTCTTACTAAATAACAAAACATTGTGGTTGTGGAATTATGAAGTGTTGAAGTTTTAAATTTGAATTGTGTGACAACTGATTTAGCCCCCCCCCTTAGTTGTCTTGCACATGTTTAACAATTGGTATCAAAGCTTTGGTTCCTTGTTGTTGAGCTTAATCACTTAAGGATGATAAAATGGCCCATAAGTTGGCGATCCCTATGTTTGATGGAACTCACTACAATCACTGGAAGGGACAGATGAAAGGATATATTATCTCCTTTGGTTTTAAGACCTGGAAGGCTATTGAGACAAAGTATACACCCCCATCCGGTGGTCTTACTACTGAAGATGAGATGTCTTCTTATGAAGAAAATGAGAAGGTGAAGTATGCTATTTGTAACATTGTATCTAAGAATGAGCGAGCGAAGGTTTCTTCTTCGAAAATAGCATATGAAGTTTGGAAGAAGTTGGAGGATATGTATCAAGGAAATGAAAGAGTGAAATTGACAAAGAAGCTGGTGGTGAAGCACAGATTTGTGAATCTAAAGATGGAAGAAGGTGAAGAGTTTACAAGTTTCTTTCAGAGAGTTGAACTGACTACAAATGAAGTTAGAAATCAAGGTGGAAAACTATTAGATGGAGACATAATTGAGAAGATATTGATAACACTACTGGAGTGCTACAGTGATAAGATCTCTGTGATTGAAGAAGTATATAATCCTAAGACTTACACTTTGGAATAGTTGTTTGGCACCTTGCAAGCATTTGAGATGAGGAAGTTCTGGAAAGAAGACAAGATTGAAGAATAGATAGAAACGACATTCAAGGCATTGAATATTGAAGAGGAACTGGATAGTGATGGTGTTGATGGGTTGGAAGCAAACTTCACCATGAAGTTGAAGAAGGGAACCAAAAAGTATAAAGGTATGTTGCCCTTTAAATATTTTAGTTATGGTAATATTGGTCATTATGCTTTGAGATGTCTGAATAGAGCTATGCATAAGAAGAACAAAGATTATAAGGATAAGGATAGGAAGGATAAGAAATATTAGAAGTTGTACTATGTGAAAGAAGGAGCGGGAATTTCCGATGATGAGTCTAAGAATGATGTTGATGATAGTGAATGCTTATTCTTAGCTTTGGAAAGTAAATCTATATCCACTAACCCTAGAAAATGTGTAAGCAAGAAGGATCTGGAGAGTAAGAGAAATAGGATGGAAGGTACTTTGGTTACTGCATTTCATGTAAGACAGATGTTCAAATCACATGACCGGAGATAAGAGTAAGTTCACTAAGCTTGAGAAATATGATGGTGTTTTAGTTATGTTGAGTGATGATTCAGGAGCAAAGATATATGGGAAAGGTTAAATTAGTTTTGATGGAGTGCATAACACTGATGTATATTATTTGAAGGGTTTGAGGCATAACCTTCTGAGTGTTGGTTAGATGTGTAGCAATAGTTTTAAACATGTGTTTCAGAATAATACTTATGAAACCAAAAAAAGGATCCCAGAGTGGAGATATGATTGTTGCTAGAAGAAGAACTCATGGAAATATCTATCAGTTGAAAGAAGTTGATAGTCATTTCCTTGTATCTCAAATCAGTGAAAGTTGGTTATGGCATCGGAGAATGGGACATGTGAATTTTGATAACTTGGTCAAGATTAGTGCAAAAGAGATTGTTCGAGGACTACCTAGAATCATGATACTTGGTAATGCTATTTGTAGAAGTTGTCAATTGGGGAAACAAAAAAGATGCAACTTTAAGGGAAAAGAGTACTCTACTATTGGAATGTTGGAGTTGATTCATACCGATCTTTGTGGTCCGACTAAGACTGGAAGCTTGAATGGTGAAAAATATTTCATGTTGCTTATTGATGATTATACTTGAATGACATGGGTTTCTTTTCTTAGAGAAAAGACTTGGGCTCTGGATAGGTTTAAGGTATTCAAAGCTAGAGTGGAAAATGAAGTAAACATGAAAATCAAGTGTTTGAGATCTGATAGAGGTGGAGAATTCACATCTAGTGAATTTAATGCATTCTATGAACAACATGGCATAAAAATATAGTTTTTTGCTCTGAGAACCCCTTAGCAAAATGGAGTAGTTTAAAGGAAGAACAAGACAATACATGAAGCTGCTAGAACCATGGTGAAAGAGTCAAATGTATTGGATGTGTACTGGAGAGAAGCATTACATGCTATTGTTTATGTTCTTAATAGAGTTCGAATCAGATACAACACAAAGACACCTTTTGAGTTATGGGCCGATAAGACACCTACTATGAAGTATTTTAAGGTATTTGGAAGAAAATGTTATATTAAAAGAGATGATGAAAATCTTGGAAAGTTTGATGCTAGATGTGATGAAGGAATTTTTCTTAGATATTCTAGTACTAGAAAAGCATACAGATGCTTCAATAAAAGGTTGAGAAAGATCATTAAGAGTGATAATGTTAAAGTTGATGAAGACATATGTAGACCTATTGAGATAAGTGAGGTTGAACCTGATGGTTCTATCTATGAAAATGTACTTGAGGAGAACAAGGAGAATGAAGAAGAAGAGAAAGAAGAACAAGTGGAAGAAGAAGAAGGAGAAGAAGAAAATGAACTAGAACTTGCTATCATAACTCCTAAGTATGTTCAGAAGAATCATTCAGAGGATCACATAATTGGAGATGAAAGTGAAGGTGTGAAGACAAGAAGCAAAGTTGTAGCAGAGGTAAATTTGTGTCTATTATCTAAAATTGAACCCAAGTTTGAGAATGAAGCATGTGAAGATGAGAGTTGGATGAAGGCTATGAAAGAAGAATTGTAGCAAATAGAAAAGAATAAAAAATGGGAATTAGTCCCTAGGCCTGTGAATAAAAATGTGATTGGTTTGAAATGGGTGTTCCAGAATAAGCTAAATTAAAGTGGAGAAGTTGTAAGGAATAAGGCAAGACTAGTATGCAAGGGATATTCATAAGTTGAAGGTATAGATTTTGAAGAGACATTTTCCCTTGTGGCTAGAATGGAAGCTATCAGGATATTTTTGGATTTTTCTTCTCACAAGAACTTAAAAGTGTATCAGATGGATGCTAAGTCAACTTTTCTGAATGGTGAATTGAAGGAAGAAGTGTACATGGAGCAACCTAAAGGGTTTTAGTTGTTTGACAAATCGGACATGGTTTGTAAGTTGAAGAAGGCATTGTATGGGATGAAGCAAGCTCCCAGGGCTTGGTATGCAAGACTGGATAGATATCTAAAAAGAAAAGGATTCAACAAAGGTTCTGCTGATAGCAATCTTTACTTCAAAGTGCAAGGTAACAAGATGTTGATAGTAGTTGTTTATGTTGATGATATCTTTTTTGGTTGAAATGAAGCAATGTGTAAAAAAATTGCTGAAGAGATGCAAAAAGAATTTGAGATGTCTATGATCAGTGAATTGAATTTATTTCTTGGTCTACAAGTGAATCAAATTGATAAAGGAATATTCATCTCACAATCTAAGTATGTAAAAGAGTTGTTGAAGAATTTTGGGATGGATGATTCCAAACTTGTTTGAGTCCTATGGTAATTGGATGTAAGTTGAGCAAGGATGATGAATCTGCTAAGACTGATCAGAGTAAATATAGATCTATGATTGGTGGATTGTTTTACCTTATTGCTACTAGACCAAACATTATGCAAGTAGTGTGTTTAGTTTCTAGATTCCAAGAAGATCCTAAAGAGGCACATGTTTTAACTGTAAAGAGGATATTTAGATACCTGAAAGGTACACCAGATTATGGACTATGGTATCCTAAGAGTAATTATTTCACCCTGACTACTTATACAGATGCTAATTGGGCCGGATGTGTAGATGGCCAGAAGAGTACCAGTGGTGGTGCTTTCTTTCTTGGTGGAAGTTTAGTTTCATGGTTGAGAAAAAATCAAGACTCAGTTTCATTATCCACAACAAAAGCAGAATATATTGCTATAGCATCCTGCTGCACACAGGTTTTATGGATGAAGTAGACACTGAAGGACATTGGAGTGATATGTGATGAACCTATTTCTATTTTTTGTGACAACACAAGTGTAATAAAAATTTCAATGAACCAAGTTATGCATTCAAGAACAAAAAAAATATCTATCAAATATAATTTTTTGAGAGAAAAAGTGTTGGAGAATGAGGTCAGATTGGAATATGTGACAACAAAGGAGCAAATTGTAGACATATTGACTAAGGATCTTCTGAAGAATACTTTTGAGCATCTTAGGGAGATGTTGGGGGTCATTAGCCCTCCTAACTAGGTGCACATGAAAGTGCATCAGTCTAGTGAATTCACAGATTCTTCATTCATCTAGATTGATAAATGGATCTACTCTGCAGGGGCAGTAGAAATGGTTTTCATTGTTGTAGTATGAGTGTGCTCCTAAGGGGGAGTAATCAGAGTTGTTGATCTTTTCCATTGATGTCAAAGGGGGAGAGAAAGTTATGTGAAAAATAGTTGCAGAAGAAGAGAAGGTTTTCTCCCAGTATTGTGAAGGATGATGTTGTCTTTGATGATTTTTCACATCATGTGTTGCCATCAATGACAAAGGGGGAGATTATTGCAGGTATGCGAAAGTTTGGTGGTGTTGTCATTAATGTTGTCATTGATGTCAACACAGTTCAATATGTTGTAGATTGTACATGTATGGCTAAGACGTTGTTGAGATGTTGTGAGTACATGAAGGTATCTTTATAGTGTTGCAGATGTGACGGTTTGATGAGTTTCCAAGTGCTTTTGAGAAAATTAAATAAATAACAGAAAATAGAATGATGAAAGTGTTCAAAATGTTCTCCGATATGTGCTTTGCATTTCTTTTGTGTTGATCCTATGCTTGTGCAGACTTGAAGGTTTGATAACGTTGATTTACTAGTGATATCTCCTAATTTTTAGGTTCTGGTGTGATGGTACGTGAAAGTTACGTTCACCAGTATGTGAACTGTTCTAGCAGAGTTGGTATTCTGTGATCTGGGAGAAATATTATTGCTCTGCAATTTTTCTCTATTTCGTTTTAGATATTGTAGATCTAGAATATGTCTTGTGAAGGTCTTTTCTATGCTCTAGCAAAGAGGTTTAAAGATTGGTGATCTGGAAGTTATGTTTTAGTAATTAAGTGTGAAGTTTATATAGTCTGGATGGACTGGTGAAAGATGTTCAGTGGTTCAAGTATGTTGTTTTGCTACAGATGTATCTGGAAGATTCTAAGATGTATTCTAGTGCTTAAGGAAGATTTTTGTGGCGTTCATGTGCCATCTTCTGATTAGGAAGCATGTACATCAATGTTTATTTGTGTTTTCATTAGGTTTGGCTGACCAGGTGTTTACACTTCATTCGAAGAATAAAATTTAATTAAGGAAGCATGTGATTGATTTGAGACATTATTTTTCGGTCTTGGTTAAATGTTTTATTGGTCCACTCTTATTCCTTTCCACCACGGGAATTTTGTGTTGCCGACCTATTTTGAATTTATGAAATGAGGTATTTGTGGCCGACCTCAGAGAAAGTTTCTAAGCTTGAGGATGGTATAAAAGCAAGTCGAAGTGTGAAGAGTTGTATGACAGTGTGATTTAAAGTGATGAAAGTGAGCCACAAATCATGTAGCACCCATTTGGTTTGCTATGTTGATAGACAATGTGTTTATTTTGATAGACTTAGTTACCTTGTTATGATTTTATGATCGCTGACATTGGAGTGATGATGGTGTATATTTTGATGTGATGATACACTATATGGATGCTTATGATTTTATGTTATGCTTTTGATTAGAATAGTTATTAATATTGATATATGCTCATCTATTGATTTATGATGTAATGTTGTCAGTCTTGATGTGTCTGTATTGGTAAAGGGGACAAGATTACATCACTCGCTTGCGAGCACCCCGTAATTCCGTGATTTCTCTTCATGGTGTGTCTACTATGTTTTATCCATGTGCAAAATTCGTCTTGATTGCAGGATTATAGGTACAAGACATTGTCTCCACATGGCTTCACATGTCTGAGCATGTCCACTTTCCTAATGTTTTTTGTTGATTGGGAGCTAGTAATGGGGTTCCCTTGTCAAACCACAATCCCAGTCATAGTGTGTCATCAGTTTGTGTCTTGTTGTTGTTGTTGAGTCATGCTGTCTTTGATGTTTTGATAATTTATTATCTGTGGAAATTATATGTGAAAATTAATATTAAGTGGTTATAAATGTCAATTTATGTATTTTAGATTAAAATTGTTATTTAATTTAATTAATTTTATTTTATTCAATTGGTAAGGTAATTTAATCTATTGATTAAATTTATCTTATTAAATAGATAAATTAATTAATTAAATTAAAGTTGTTGATTAAATAAATTAAATAATTAAAGTTGTTTTGTAAAGTGCATAGATTAAGTGATTTAAATTTATTTGAAAATTAAATTGTGTTTTAAATTATTTAAAAGTAAAAATAAATTTTGAATGCATAAGAAGAAATTACTATGGTGGTTGAAAGAGATATTTTGAAATTTTGACTAAGTGTTGAAAAATTAATGGGAGGATATTTTATTTTTGGAAAAATTTGGTTGTTAAAATGAGGAAGGTTTTCTCAATATTTTACATTTTTGGTTTGGAAGTGGAGATTTTGGAAGAGGTTCTTGAAGATTGGATTTTGCAGAGAAGCTCAACTTCAGATTTCTTTTTTTTAGACTTCAAAAAATAGGTTCTTTATTGCTTTATTGTTTAGAAGTTTTGATTTTAAATTTTGAAAGAATTGTTGTGAATTTTTTAAAATCTCTGTAGGAAAATTATGAAAATTTTAGATCTCTGTAGAGAGTCAATTTGTGACAATAGAAAATTCAAATGAAAACATCAGATGATTTTCCAAACCTCTGTAGAAATGAGTTTGAAAACTTTGTTAAATTTGAGAAAATTGTGGTTCTCTAAAAAATTTGTTGAAATGGAATTCCTTTGCAAAATTTGGGAAAGTTAAAACCTCTTGCAAATTATCAAATTTTCCTGTAGAAAACTTCACCTTTAAATTTACCCTTTTAGCAATTGTATTTGAATTTAAAATAAAAAGAAAAATTAATATGTTGTTGAAATTTTATCTCTATTGAAATGATAATTTATAAAAAAATAAAAACCCCAGATGAAATTGTCATTTTATACAGGGGAAATTTTGATTTTAAAAATTAAATGAAATTAAATTAAAATGGGGGGGGGGGGCACAACTGTGGCTCCCATAGCTGCACCCATGGAGGGTGCACTGCTATGGCAGTTCTCCCCACATACTGTGGGGGAAGCACTGCAACAAGAAACACAACCTCCACTGGGGAGGCTAGGCGCAGCCCAGGCTGCATCCCCTGCCTTTTGTGGGGGATTGTTTTTAATAAAATTTCTTTATTTTATTTTATATATATAATATTCATATATTATATTATATATTTTTTTATATTATTTAATATATATAATATACATATATTATATATATAATATATATATTATATATTTTAAATAATTGGATATTATTTAAATGATATTTATATATTTAAATATGTATATATATATGTTTAATATATATTTATATTTAAATATAATTTTCTTAAGATTGTTTTATTATAAAAGTTGCAAATATTTATTTTATAATAAAATGATTTTATTTTAAAAAAAATGATTTAAATTATCATTAGATGTTATTGAGAAACTTGAAGAAAAAAATAACTAGCTTTAATTTCTTATTTCTTGGTGTAAATGGAGTTATAAATTAATTGATTAATTTTTTGCAATATGTTATTGCTTCATTTGGATTTAAGAAATCCTAAAGTTAGATTAATATTTTTCCTGAAAATGTTTTAAAGGTTATGATTTCTTTTATTCTGGTTGTTTGTGAAAATTGGGGGTCTTTGATTTTGTAAGTCTTCTAGATGTGTTTTCTTGAGATGATGTTGTGTCTCATGTGATTGTTATTGTTTAACCTGGGTAGTGCACGAGATATGTTTTAGTTGGACCTAGTTATGTGAACAGGTTGTGTCGTATAATTATTGTTGTGTTGGTAATTGTAATTGGTTATGTGCACCTGGTTTACCCAATGCTAGTGGGATTTGTTCCTTAGGTTGTTAATAGGGGAATGACTTTTCATGGGGGCCGACACACAAAGTGGTGTCTAGGCAACTCATGCAGAGTTAATTTAATTAGTGAAAACTAAATAAACATGTTAGGGGAAAAGGGTAGTTTAATCACTTAACTTATTATAATTTCCTTGCTCATGGACTCAAGGGCTAGTATAGACTTGGAATGAGATGAGAAGGCTTGGAATGGAAAATTGATATCTTGTCTCTCTGAAAGATAATCGATTCCGCATTGAATTGCATGTGGGGTCGGGTTTCGTAAGAGGTCACCAGGGTAACCCAAGATGGGGGCCAAAGCCTAGGAAGATTCGCTAGGGTAACCCATGCAACTCTGTGATGACACTCCTCCTATGACAACTGTCAGTCAGTCAGTTGTATTGTGTAGTTGATCATTATACTTTGGAAGCATTGTAACCATCATGTTAGTATTTAACTTGTGTAGTTTAGTATTGTAAATTTCCTGTGTCTAGAGGTTGTAGGTTTTGCCTAGGAAGCCCTTTTACTATCTCTTAGGGCTGGGGGTGGTCCTTCGGGTACCACTTGGTTGGGTGGAACGTGCACCTTACACCGTTGGGTCCCTAGTTCTAGTTCATGATGGTGGGTACTTCCTATTGGAGAGCTCGTGTGTACCAGTGGATTTGTAACTCTTTGATGTTCTCACTTGTATCTGTTGGATACCTTGCAATTGTATTAATCCTCAATTGTATTTGAGGAGAATCTTTGTAATATTGTAATTGTAACACTTTTGTATAAACTATCTCATTTGGAAATGAGAATTGTAATTTTAATATTAAATAAAGAATGGATCATTATTGTACTTTTTAGCTTAAATGATGTATTTTAGTGTTTTGTATGTATGATCTTTAATTCATGAGTAATGAATATAAGTTATGTTTCTAAGTAACTTTTGTTAGTAATGGGTATTGTAGGTAAGCATCATCACGTACCTTAGAGAATGTATGTGTTAGTGTAATTTACTTTACTTGTTGAATTACACTTAAAAAGAAACAAATTGTTCACTTCTGTTATGTGTGTCATTCTCTAAGGTTAGCGTGGCGGGCATTACACATGGTATCAGAGCTAGGTTTAAACACTGGGTGCTGTGGGATAATGTTGAACCCATGAAACTATTAGTTGCATAGGATTTAAGTTTGCATACCTTGTCTTATGTCGTGGTGTGTATCTATGCAGGATCATGCCACCTAGGTGAGGTTGCAGAGGTAATCAACATAATTCACCTCCCATTATTCCCCATGACTTAGATCGTGAGGAGCAATAGGCTTCCCAAAACATACCTAAGGTCGGTGATCAAAATCAGGGTCCACCAAGGATTAGGGATGCTCAGTTGCTTCATTTATTAGAGGAGACTCTAGCTTGCTTGGGTCCAAGGAAAGATAGAGATCAATATATTATGGGTGAGAGAGAAATTCCAGCACAGTTAGAGGTAGTCATGGTTGCACATATGAGAGACCTTCTTAGAGCTCATCCACCTACATTTGATGGTTTGGGTAGTGGATCAGAGGTTGAGACGTGGCTGATAGATCTAGATCAGTGTTTTTCTATGCACCCTTATGGTAGCAACACCAAAGCTAGATGTGTGATCATGCACCTAAGAGATTTTGCATCTACCTAGTGGGGGTTGGAGGAGTAGAAGCTCCATATTGATATTAATATTGTATCTTTGGATTTTTTTTAGAGAGGTTCAAGGCCAAATTTCTTTTTGATCATTGGCATCAACATCATGGAGATGAGTTCCATGCCTTACGACAGATGGCTATGTTTGTAGAGCAGAATGAGCATCATTTTTATGAGCTCAAGTAGTTTGTGGGCATTAGTGATGATGACGACATGCTCGTTCAACATTTCATTAGGGGCTTAAATGCTTGAATCAGTGGTGGTGTGCATGTTTTTGAACCCAAGACTATGGAGTTAGCAATGGTGAAGGCTAGATTGGTGGAGGAGAACCAGGCGATAGTATTGGGTGGTCACACTAGAGTACAGATATGCAGTTCTTCAGTTACAGGACCGAGTGCACATAGTGGCCAGACTCAGGGAGTTGTACCACCTAGGATACAATAGGTGTCTACACAGAGTGGGTAGTATCAGAATTCACAGGGGAAATGAAAGAGTTTCTAGTAGAGATAGGGTGACAGATATCAGTCAGGTGGTGACAAGAACTGGAGGCGTAATAAACACAACACTTTTGAGTAGCTGACATAGAGTTCACAGTCTACCTATAGGGGTAGCATTCAGCAGTAGAGTGCACCTCCTAGAGGTAGAGGTTTTGGCTAGGGTACTGGATGTTTTGCATGTGGCCAACAGGGTCACATAGTGTGACAGTGTCCCAATAGGGGCACATCAGGGTACACTCAAAGGCCAATGGAAAAAAATCCGATAGTTGGTGATGTAGGTAGAGGGCATCAAGTATTTGCTACAGTTAATAACCGCTAGATTGATCATCAGAGCATAGTAGTAGAGACATATGGTATGTTACAAGGTAACCAAGTTACCATTTTATTTGATTATGGAGCATAAGATTCCTTTATTTCATCATCTATCGTGGCACGATGTAGGCTGAGGGTAGCAAAGCAAGACATTAAGTGGCAGGTTGAATTGGCCTCCGGTGTTAAATTTGTAGTTCAATCTATAGTACCTGATTGTAGATTGGATAAATTGGATCCTTTCACACTACATTAGATCTCCGCATTATACCATTGGGGCCATATGACATTGTCTTAGGGATGGATTGGCTTGAGGCTCACAAGGTCGTGATTGACTTTTGACGTAAATTGATTTGATGCATTGATGCATCTGGTAGTGAGGTAGAGATTGTGGGAGTTCAGAGACCCATATCTTTGAGGATGATTTTGGCTATGCAGTTGAGGAGATGTGTACATCAGGGATGTCAGTTATTTGTAGTGATAGTGAGGAGAAGGTTACTCTTGATAGCCACCTCATACTCTAGGAGCATGCAGATGTATTTCCTGATGATATTCTAGGGATGCCACCTTAGTGAGACATTGATTTTAGGATTGATCTGTTACCTAGTTTCAAGCCTATTTCATGAGCTCCATACCGTATGACTACATAAGAGCTTGAGGAGCTCCACTCGTAGCTAGATGATTTGTTAGTGAAGGGTTTCATCTGCCCTATTATTTCACCTTGAGGAGCACTAGTAATTTTTTTGAAGAGGAAAGATGGTTCTCTTCATTTGTGCATAGACTACCATTAGTTGAACAAAGTGACAATTAGGAACCGATATCCCTTACCTAGGATTGATGACTTGTTTTATCAGATCAAGGGTGCTATAGTCTTTTCAAAGATTGATCTTATGTCATGGTATCATCAGCTACACATAGTTGATACCGGTATCCATAAGACAATGTTTCGCACATGATACGATCACTACGAGTTTACTATGGTACCATTTGGGTTGATGAATGCACCATATGTGTTCATGAGCTTGATGAATGGAGTCTTCCACACATATCTGGATAGATTTGTACTGGTATTCCTTGATGATATATTGATCTATTCCAGGACCATAGAGGATCATGAGGAGCATTTGAAGCAGGTATTGTAGTGTTTGAGAGATAATCAGTTGTACGCTAACTTGTCCAAATGTGAGTTCTTTAAGACTGAGGTCAAGTACCTTGGACATGTGATTATAGGAGAGGGTGTTGCAGTAGATCCTGCGAAGATCCAAGTGATCATTGATTGGCCCGCACTGACTAATGTGGCAGAGATACATAGTTTCATGGGTTTAGCAAGGTACTATAGACATTTTGTTGAGGGCTTCTCGAGGATAGCACATCCTATCTCTTCTCTTCAGAGGAAAGGGAAGAAGTTTGTTTGGTCAGAATAGTGTGAGTTGGCATTTTAGACACTGAAGGAGAAGTGGACTAGTGCACCGATTCTTGCGATACTTGATCCTAATGGAGATTTTGTTGTCTATACTAACACATATTTGGAGGGATTAGGAGAAGTCTTGATGAAAGATGGTCGAGTGATTGCATATGAATTGCACAAATTCAAGGATCATGAATTGAATTAACCTACACATGATCTTGAGTTGGCAGTGGTAGTGCACGCCTTGACGAGATGGAGAAATTTCTTGTTGGGGACATAGTTGAACTTCAGTTCAGTGTATCATCTTGAGATAGATGGACAGACTAAGAGGGTCAACTAGATCCTCAAGGATATGTTGTGCATGTATGTGATGGACCAGCAAACACGATGGGAGGACTATCTCCATTTAGTGGAGGTTTCTTATAACAACAACTATTAGAGTTTGATTGGTATGCCTCCTTTCCAGGAATTGTATAGGTTTATGTGTTAGACTCCTTTGAGTTGGGATCGACTAGAGGACAAAGTTATTTTGGGTCTGGATATGCTTCAGGATATGGAGCAGTAGGTGATTTGGATTAGGAAACATTTGATTGCTACATAGGATAGGCATAAGAAGTATGCTAATGCGCATCAGGTGGATCATCAGTTTCTAGTAGGTGATTGAGTCTTTTTGCGAGTGCATCCATGAAAGAGTCCAATCTGATATATAAAGGGCTCCAAGCTCGCACCTCGCTTTGTCAAGTCATTTGAGATTCTTGAGAAGATTGGTCCAGTTGCTTATCGACTTGATTTTCTACCCAGTTCTCACGTATTCAGACGTGTTTCATGTTTCAGTTCTTAGACCTTATCATCCAGACATATCTCATGTCCTTGATTGGAATTATTTACAGGTAGAGGACAGGTAGTAGGCTTTGGAGCCCGTGGCCATCATGCAACACATGAGACTCGCCCTCAAGGGTCAAGATATAGAGCAGTCAGGGTTCAGTGGGATCTTAGAGATGATACTTCAGCTACTTGGGAGGATACGACCAGGATGAGGGAGCTGTATTCCTATTTTTTCATAGGGTTCTACGAGTAAGCCTGATCCTAGGGGGGGAGAATATAGCACCCCTCCAGTTTTCTATGCTGATAGTGTGTGTTTATTTTGATAGACTTAGTTACCTTGTTATGGTTTTATGATTGTGACATTAGAGCGATGATGGTGTATATTTTGATGTGATGATACACTATATGGATGCTTATGGTTTTATGTTATTCTTTTGATTAGCATAGTTATTAATATTGATATATGCTTGTCTGTTGATTTATGATGCTTTAATTTCATTAGCCTTGATGTGAATGTATTGGTGAAGGGGACAAGATTACATCACTTGCTTGCGAGCACCCCGTAGTTCCAAGATTTCTCTTCACAGTGTGTCTGCTATGTTTTATCCATGTGCGACATTCATCTTGATTGCAGGATTGTAGGTACATGACATTGTCTCCACCTAGTTTCACAGGTCTGAGCATGTCCACTTTCCCAACGGTTTTGTTGATTAGGAGATACTAACGGGGTTCCCTTGTCAAACCATAATCCTAGTCATAGTGTGTCGTCAGTTTGTGTCTTGTTGTTGAGTCATGTCGCCTTTGATGTTTTGATAATTTATTATCAGTGGAAATATATGTGAAAATTAACATTAAGTGGTTATAAATGTCAATTTATGTATTTTAGATTAAAATTGTTATTTTATTTAATTTATTTTATTTTATTCAATTGGTAAGGTAATTTAATCTATTGATTAAATTTATCTTATTAAATAGATAAATTAATTAATTAAATTAAAGTTGTTGATTAAATAAATTAAATAATTAAAGTTGTTTTGTAAAGTGCATAGATTAAGTGATTTAAATTTATTTAAAAATTAAATTGTGTTTTAAATTATTTAAAAGAAAAAATAAATTTTGAATGCATAAGAAGAAATAACTATGGTGATTGAAATAGATATTTTGAAATTTTGACTAAGTGTTGAAAAATTAATGGGAGGATATTTTATTTTTGGAAAAATTTGTTTGTTAAAATGAGGAAGGTTTTCTCTATATTTTACATTTTGGTTTGGAAATGGAGATTTTGGAAGAGGTTCTGGAAGATTGGATTTTGCAGAGAAGCTGAACTTCAAATTTGTTTTCTTTAGACTTCAAAAAACAGGTTCTTTATTGCTTTATTGTTTAGAAATTTTGATTTTAAATTTTGAAAGAATTATTGTGAATTTTTTAAAATCTCTTTAGGAAAATTATGAAAATCTCAAATCTCTATAGAGAATCAATTTGTGACAATAGAAAATTCAAATGAAAACATCAAATGATTTTGCAAACCTCTATAGAAATGAGTTTGAAAACTTTGTTAAATTTGAGAAAATTGTGGTTCTCTGAAAAATTTGTGGAAATGGAATTCCTCTGTAAAATTTGGGAAAATTAAAACCTCTAGAAAATTGTCAAATTTTCCTGTAGAAAATTTCATCTTTAAATTTACCCTTTTAGCAATTGTATTTGAATTTAAAAATAAAATAAAATTCATATGCTGTTGAAATTTTATCTCTTTGAAAATGAGAATTTACAAAAAAATAAAAATCCCAGATGAAATCGTCATTTTATACAGGGGAAATTTTTATTTAAAAAATTAAATTAAATTAAATTAAAATGGGGGGGAGGGGGGGGTTGGTTGGGGAGTGGTGCACAACTGTGCCTACCACAGCCGCACCCATGGAGGGTGTGCTGTTGTGGCAGCACTCCCCACATACTGTGGGGGAAGTGTTGCCACAGGCAGCGCAACCTCCATAGGGGAGGCTAGGTGTAGGCCACGCTGCATCCCCTACCTTTTGTGGGGGTTTGTTTCTAATAAAATTTCTTTTTTATTTTATTTTATGTATAATATATATATATGTGTATATTACATTATATATTTTTTATATTATTTAATATATATAATATATATTATATATTTTAAATAATTGGATATTATTTAATTGATTTGGGGAATTTAAATTGATTTTGTATACATATATTTAAATAATATTTATATCTTTAAATATGTATATATAATTGTATATACATAAAGTATATAATTATATATATATATATATATGTTTAATATATATTTATATTTAAATATAATTTTCTTAAGATTGTTTTATTATAAAAGTTGCAAATATTTATTTTATAATAAAATGATTTTATTTTTATTTTTTAAAATGATTTTTATCATTAGATGTTATTGAGAAACTTGAAGAAAAAAACTAGCTTTAATTTCTTATTTCTTGGTGTAAATGGAGTTATAAATTAATTGATTAATTTTGTGCAATATGTTATTGCTTCATTTGGATTTAAGAAATCCTAAAGTTAGATTAATATTTTGCTTGAAATTGTTTTAAAGGTTATGATTTCTTTTATTCTGGTTGTTTGTGAAAATTAGGGGTCTTTGATTTTGTAAGTCTTCTAGATGTGTTTTCTTGAGATGATGTTGTGTCTCATATGATTGTTATTGTTTAACCTGGGTAGTGCATGGGATATTTTTTAGTTGGACCTGGTTATGTGAATAGGTTGTGTCATATAATTATTGTTGTGTTGGTAATTTTAATTGGTTATGTGCACCTAGTTTACCCAATGTTAGTGGGATTTGTTCCTTAGGTTCTTAATAGGGGAGTGGCTTTTCATGGGCCCCGACACACAAAGTGGTGTCTGGGTAACTCATGTAGAGTTAATTTAATCAATGAAAACTAAATAAACATGTTAGGGGAAAAGGGTAGTTTAATCACTTAACTTATTATAATTTCCTTACTCATGGACTCAAGGGCTAGTATAAACTTGGGATGAGACGAGAAGGCCTGAAATGGCAAGATCGATATCTTGTCTCTTTGAAAAATAATTGATTCCGCATTGAATTGCATGTGGGGTCAGGTTTCGTAAGAGGTCACTAGGGTAACCCAAGATGGGGGCCGAAGCCTAGGAAGATTTGCCAGGGTAACCCATGCAAATTTGTGATGAAACTCCTCCTATGACAACCATCCGTCAGTCAGTTGTATTGTGTAGTTGGTCATTATACTCTGGAAGCATTGTAACCATCATGTTATTATTGTACTTGTGTAGTTTAGTATTGTAAATTGCCTATGTCTAGAGGTTGTAGGTTTTTCCTAGGAAGCTCTTTTACTATCTCTTAGCACAGGGGTGGTCCTTTGCGTACCACTTGGTTGGGTGGAACGTGCACCTTACACCATTAGGTCCCCAGTTCTGGTTCGTGATGGCAGGTACTTCCTGTTGGAGAGCTCGTGTGTACCAGTGGATTTGTAACTCTTTCATGTTCTCACTAGTATATGTTGGATACCTTGTAATTGTATTACTCCTCAATTGTATTCGAGGAGAATCTTTGTAATATTGTAATTGTAACACTTTTGTATAAACTATCTCATTTGGAAATGAGAATTGTAATTGTAATATTAAATAAATGCAATGTGTGAATGGATCATTATTTTACTTTTTAGCTTAAATGATGTATTTAATGTTTTGGATGTATGATCTTTAATTCATGAGTAATAAATATAAGTTATGTTTAGTAAATTTTGTTAGTAATGGGTATTGTAAGTAAGCATTGTCACGTACCTTAGAGAATGTATGTGTTAGTTTAGTTTAGTTTACTTGTTTAATTACACCTTTTAAAAAAAAAATTGTTCGCTTCCATTATGTGTGTGTCATTCTTTAGGTTTAGCATGGTGTGCGTTACAAATCATAAGAGCAGAAGTGTGTGTGTGAGTTGTGATAACAATTTTTCAGTGTGTTGAAGGCAGTGAGCTCAAGGCTTTTGCAATCCTCAAATGTGCATTAATTGTTGTGGTGGATCTTTTGTTCTCTTTTGTATATGTAGGCAATGAGCCTCCCTGTTGGACAATGAGCCTTTGTATTTGGGTAGTGAGTCCTCTTTTGGGTAGTGAGCCTTTAATAATCTCTATATTGTGAGTTAACCCTCATCATGGTTTTTCCCTCACTGGGTTTTCCATGTAAAAATCTAGTGTTCATTGTGTTGATTTACTTTTTGTCATTTGTGTTTCATGCTCTTACTAAATAACATAATAGTGTCATTGTGGAATTAATAAGTGTTGAAGTTTTAAGTTTGAATTGTGTGACAACTGATTCACCCCCCTCTAAGTTGTCTTGCACCTATTTAACATCTATGAAGCAATATGGTGAAGTATAAATTAGATTGCTTTATTTTAATTCATTCTTTGAGGCATCCATGGAGAATAATTGGGAGAAACTTTTAATTTTTAGTATTTTTTATGCTTTATTTTAGAGTAGATGTTTAAATTCTTGAAAATGTTCCAAAATTTGAATGAATGGATCAAATTTTATTGAAAATCTTTTGTTTTCCATAAAATTGTTGAATGCTTAATGCTAAATCTACTTAAGTGATAGAAAAGCATTTGTGATGTTAATGAAATATTACTACAAATCTTTCGATTTCATGATGCTTGACTTTATGATTCAATTGAAAATCCAATGCCTAAAATATTTAATTCAAAATTGTAGTCCCTTTGAGATTAATAGTAAATATCATGTCAGTACCTGAGAGCCACCCTAGTGCAATCATGACCTAGTTATCGAAGAGTTGGGATTGAACTAAAGCCAATATTTTCCTATTAAAGAAGAGTTCCCCTTTAGGTTTTCTTTTTTCCATATCTTTCAAGAAGGATAGGCTCTTTGTGGTCATGTCTATGAAGAATTTATTCACCCTATTTGCTGCGAGTAAAATCATCATCAACAATTGCATCTATTGATTTGGGAACCAACAAGAAGTACATTTTTACTGGGAGACAAATTAGTCTCTTGGTTCATTATAAAGTAGGACTTAGTGTCCTTATCCACAACATAGTTGAGTATATTGTTGCAACATCCTGATACACCCAAATGCTTTGGATGAAGCAAACCTTGAAGGATATAAAGGTGGTTTATTATGAACCTAATATTGTGTGATAATACTAGTGCAATTAAAATTTCCAAGAATCTAGTGATGCATTCAAGAATCAAACACATTTCAATCTAGTATCAAATTCTAAGGGAGAATGTTGTAGAGAAAGAAGTCAGAATGGAGTATGTGCCCACTAAGAATCAGATTGTCGATATCTCCACTAAGGCACTTTCAAAGGATAATTTTGAGTATCTTTGATGGAAGTTAGGGCTTATTTCCCTTTATCTATCCAGGGGAGAAATCATGCCATATCCTTTTCTCCTAGATTGATGTGCACTACCTCTTAGGGGGAGTAGGTAGTTGGTTATTGCTAATAGGGGGAGATGGTATGATTGCTTGAAGAAGATGTGTAGTTATTGAGCATGTATAGTTTTTTGAATAAGAAGTGTTGTTGGTCAAAGAGGGAGAATGTGTTGATAATTCAAATGAATATATTTTTTCCCTTTGTCCTTGATGTCAAAGAGGGAGAATGAGTAAGTGTGTGTTTCCATCAATGTCAAAGGGGGAGATTATTGGCATTGGTTTTCATTGATGTCAAAACTCAATTATGATTGTTATTGATGTTGTGCTAACAATAGAGTTTCTAATGTTCATGGTTGGATTTCATTCCTTGGTTTGATGAAAATTAAAGATGAATTGAGTATGGTTGTTGATAGAAGAAGTGATATCATGATGATATATTAAGATGAGGATTATAAGTAATGATAATGGTGGAGAGATGATGATGATGGTATCTAGTATGTTGTATGCTCCCTCATGTTTTTCCTATGGAAGTATTTTTTGTTGAAAGGAAGTTCTGGTCTTCACATGTTGGTGAAAGGTTCTGCTATAGAATGTTGCTTGGAAGAATATTTGGGAGAATGCTCTATATTCCTTTGTTGTTGAAGATATGGCCTTTAATCTTGAGATTTAGTGATTGTGATATGTCAATGTTGTAATCCTATCTTTTTAGGTCACCTATGTTGTCGAGGAGGTTTTAGGTATTTATAGTGTATTGGTAGTTTTGCTTTTTGTTTGGATTGGTCTAGAAAATTCTTCATATTTATCTGTATTGATTTTTTTTCCCTTGCATCTTGGTGGATGTGCTCTTAGTGCTTGTGCATTGTCTTAGTTCAATTTTCATGTAAAGGTATTTTCTATAAGTTGGTCTCTTAGTGTTATATCTCTTGGAAATATCTTTTGTGTTTCTTGGTTGAAGTATTCTACTTCTATTTGGATTGTGGTGGTTGTTTGTGGCATGATGGTATGAAAGAAGTGTTTGGAAGTGTTGTTGGATGTTCATGGAACATCAATTTTTGGTCTACACATCATTGGTTGATCTCTTTGATGCCACATTATTTTGAGCTAGTTTTCTAGGAAATTTGTGGATATTTGGATGACATGTCTTGTTATAATTCTTGCATAATTTTCTTGGGGATCTATGCTAGCATATGAAGTTATGTTAAGATACATTCAATTCATGTCCTTGTTGAGAACTACATTGAGTAAATTCAGTTACAAGTGTGTTTTTTAAGCTGACTAGTATTGTCCTACATGTTTTCATGTTGCTCACTTTGGTTTATGTGGCCAACATGCATGAGTTGTTTGGGATCAGATTGGAAGATGTAATAAGATTTGTTTTGGTCCTCTCCATCTTCTGGGTAGGACTACATTATGTTTTTTTTTCCAACTTGTTGAAATAATTGTTTGTATTCTTCCTAGACAACCTAAGAGATGTTTTGACATCCTTTTGAGGATATAAATACAAGAAAGTTTTAGTTGCAATATGGGTGTGAGTGTGGATATTTGCAAAGAAAAATTGAAGTAGTGACTCATGAAAAGAAAATGGAAATGACCTTTAATACATAATTCATTAGAGTGTATTGTTGTCAATTGTTTTAATTCCTAAATCATCATATATCCTACTATGAGATAGTGAATCTCATCAAGTCCTTGTAATTTGTTTCTTTCCTTGAGGTTGTGCATCTCATTACTACAAGTCCTTTGTATCTTGTCATAAGGTTGTGTGCCTTAGCCTATAAGTCCATAGGTAGTGAGCCTTAAACAATATTGTATTTTTTTGTATTCATTGAGCTTCATATATTATGAGTTAACTCTCACCATGGTTTTTACCTTCTTGGGTTTTCCACATAAATCTAGTGTTATCTTATGCATGTATTTTCATTGTCTTATCTTTCATTTTTGTTTATTTGATTAAGTGTTGCTAATATTTCTATGGGTTATTGATTTCATCAATAACTTGAATTTTTACATTACTAAAGGGTTTAAGATCTGAAGGGTTTAAGTTTTGATATATATTGATTCAACCACCCAATCTCAATATCCAGGTGTGTTCAATTATTTTATTATCCTTCAAAACCCACAAAATATTCAAGAAGACCTTAACTTAATGTAAACACAATAATGTAAGACCCTCCTAAGGTGTTACTCAATTTGGTTCATCTTGAATTGATAAGTCAAACAAGTAAAAAAATATCATTGGATATGTTTCAAAACAATGAGTCCTTGGTAGAATATTTGGGAGCTTATGAAAACTTACCTACTTATCACAATGATCATGGATTTCCCCATTTTCTAAATACTAAAGCATATTTTAAGAAATACAATTGGATACTAGATGATATAATATACTATCAAGACATCATATTCAAAACCATAGTACACTACTTGTAGGAGATACTGTTGACATCTTAATGGACCCATATAATGAAAAAAAGGTAATTTTAACTGGAAAATATCTTGAATCAAATGAACAACAAGAAAATATTATGTTGTTGCATGAATTTTCTAAATTATTTTCTTGGTCTTATTAATTAATGGTTGGTATAGATGCTAAGGTGGTAAGCACAACATTTTGTTCTAGAAGATGATGCTAAACCTAAGAATTTTTTTGTAAAATTAATCCCAAAGTGGCTTTGTTATTTAAGGCTAAGATTTGAAGAACTCTTATAAGCTAGTTTCATCCACCCTATCAACTATTTATCTTGGATATCAAACATAGTAGTTGTCACAAAATCAGATAATAGCATTCAAATGTGTATGGATTTTCATGATGTTAATAAATAATATTTGAAATATGATTTACCTCTTTCTAACATAGACATGATTGTTCATTCAACCATATGATATACTTCATTATCATTTATGGATGGATTTTTTCAATACAATAATTTTTTTATCAATACTTAAGACCAATATAAAATGACTTTTATTATAACTTGGGAAATATTTTGTTGGATTGTCATTCTTTGTGGATTGAAAATTGTTGGAGAAACATACCAAATGGTTATGATAAGTTAATATTACATGATTTATTAATAAAATTTTAGAGGATTATTTCAATGATATCTTGGCTAAAACTATATCACATCAAGATCATTTAAAAATTCTCTATCGAATCTTTGAGTGAATTTTAAGTATAACATGTGGCTAGATCCCAAAAACTGTGTATTTTTTGTGGATAGTTTAGGCTTTATTGTGTCACATTGAGGTATTGATGTGGAAACAAAGAATTTCAATGCTATAATAAACATGTCACCTCCTAAAATATTTCTCAACTTCATAGCTTACAAGGAATGATTCAAGCTATCCATCATTTTGTTACATCTTTGGTAAACCAATCACTTCCCTTTACCCAATTACTTAAGAAAGAGTCTCATTCTAAATAGAATTAAGATTTCCAAAAAGCCTTTAAGAACTTTAAATAGTATTTGGCTAAACCTCCTATTTTACAAGTAGCTATTTTAGGATGTCCTTTTATTCTTTACACTTCTACCTCATTTAAAGATCTCACTATGTTGTTATCACAAAAATAAATTAATGTTAAAGAATGCCTTGCTTACTACATTACTCAAATATTTATTGATTATGAAACATGATATACAAATATAGAAAAATATCCTTGGCTCTTGTGTTTGTTGCAAATAAGTTGAGAGATTATTTGTTAAATGTTGAAGTCCATTTTGTTACAAAGTTTGATCCATCAAAAAATATTTTCCCCAAAATGGATTTATCTAGACACTTGGCCAAATGGGTAATGTTGTTAATTGAATTTTATCTTAAATTTGTCTCTCAAAAGGAAATTAAAAGTCAAGCATTGATCGATCATTTAGCTAAATCTCCTTCACCATTAGATTTACCAAACCAAGAATCATTTCCCAATGAGCATGTCTTATGATTAGAAGAAGTCAAAACATGGGATTTATGTTTTGATAGTTCTAAGTGTCGAACTAGCTCCAATTATGGGTTATACTATTACCTCCTTCAAGTAAGCTAATTATTTTATCCTACCATCTCAATTTCCTATGCACAAATAACATCATGAAATATGAAGTTCTTATCATTGGTTTACATGCAACATTATCTCTTAATATCAAACACCTTCACATATTTGGAGATTCTAAATTAATTGTCAAACAAATTAATGGATCATATCAAGAAAAATTTGATAAAATATTATAATATCATGATCTATTTTTAGCGATATTAAAACATTTTTCCTCATATACTATTGAAAATATTCCACAGAAGGATAATCAACATGTAAATGCAATAGTGAGAATTACCTCCCTTATATCCATCAATGATTCATCTATGGATTTTAAATTTACTATTTATAATCTAACATCACCACTAATAGGAACAAATTATAATGATGAGATAGTTTGTTATAGGATTAACTCAAATAAATGGTACTCCCACATATTTTAATATTTGCATGACGGTACCTTTACTAATTCAAATATGAAAAATACTCGAGCTTATATTTAAAATGTTGTAGCGTGATATATAATATTAGCTGATGTGTTATACCGAAGGGAATATAATAGTCTCCTTCTCTATTGTCTTAGTAAACCAGAGATCCCCATTGATCTCACAGAAGACCATTTAGGGGTTTGTGGAGGATATTTTGGTGGTTTATATTTGGTTCAAAAATTATTCACACTAGATATTATGGGTGGAATATGGAGAAATATTATTTTTCCTTTATTAATAAATATCCTAAATATCAACAACATAACAATTTGATTCATTCTCATTAAGGGAATTAAGCTGAATCAGAGGGCTATGAACAACAAAAATGGATAAGGTTGATAAGAATGATAGTAATAATAGAGAAAGTGTTAAGGCCACTGATTTGTGGACTGTTGAAGAAAAGAAATATATGGTGGAGTGTCTTAAGAAAACTATTGAGGATTTGCAACATTCTAAAAGTAAACATGATGGAAAGCTTTTTGATATGGAGGAAAAAATGAGGAACATTAAAGGTTCTATCCATAAGGTGTTGGAGATGAGCCACAAAATTTTAAAATCAATGGAAAAGACCATGAATAGGATGGTTGAAAATTTGGAAAATGCTTATCAGGTCAAAACGGCAGTGTATGTTGATGCTGAGAACGAGGAAAGCCAGGTGCAAGGAGGCAGGCCGAGTAACAAAACCAAAGAAAACCTGAAGAGGAAAGTTGACTAGGCTCTTGTGAATATTCAAGAAATTAAGAAAGCTCCTATAAACATGAACAAACTTGAGCAGGAGGTGACAAAGATCCTCATGCATCTTCCCTAGTTGTGGGACTTCTGGTGGTTTTTTGTTGGCTTTTGCTATGCTGCCCTGGGTTTTTTATTGTTCTCATCTTTGTTGGCAGCTACTTGTTTTTTGTTTGGGTCCTTTTAATGCTGTATCTTTCTCTTGTTGACTGTTAAGGGTTTCAGGGTCCCTTTAAAACCTGTTTGTTCCTTAATAAAAAACAATTTGATTCATTCTCCTACCCACAAACTTTGTGCTCAAGATTCCATTTAGTCACTTTCTATGTGGAGCTTGGATTTCATTGGTAAAAATTTCTTCTCCTTCATCTTAAGGACATTATTTTATTGTTGTAGATAAATATTGAAACATAGAAAAATTGAAACCCCTAAGATTTAACCCTAGGGTTTATGCATGTTTTTAAGATGTTGTCATTCATTCATTAAATATTTCATGGTTAGTTAGGGTTTGATGGATTTGATAAGGTACGTGATAGAATTGCAACCTAGAAGGTGATTCAACCAACCCTTGACTAGATATAGGATGAATTTAGGAAGGAAATGCAATGATCTAACTAGTGTAATAGTGCAATCAACTATTTTGATACAAATACAAAAGACACAAAAATTTACAGAAATATTTAGACAACAAAAATGAGCAGAGAAAGACATCATCCACCTACAATTCAAATTTGAGGAAAAAAATGGAGGTCACAGATGCCCAAGGTGTGAGTTTCCTTGTAATTATTTTCCAAATCTATATTCATAGTCATCTTATGTCAGATCTGAGCTTCAGATCCCTACCTACAAATATAGATTGAAAAATTGTCAGATATTTATGTAATTAGTTTTTGTGGGTTGAAAAGATGTAGGATTTTGAATGTAATAATGAATAAATTTTCTTCAAGATCTATCCTCTTCAAACCTGAGATCTGTACATTCATAAAGAAAGGAAATGTAGGGCCATTTAAGGGCTTTCCTTACTCAAAACCTGTGTAAGTGTTTCCACTTCCACAATGGAAATGTCAATGATAAATGGATAATTGAAAGGGAGGAATGATGAAATCACAAATTTCTGCAACTCACCACCCTTAAATGACTTCCTTGAAGGACTGAAGTCATACACATCACCTCAAGGACTTGGATCTTTTTTTTCTTGATTTATTGATTTATTGAATTGCTTGGAAACCTACAAAAGTGTTAGCCTTCACAAAACAATGATAACATGGAAACATAAACTTGAATAGAATTAGACATGATGTTAGGACATTGAATTGCTAAAATAATGCTCTAAAATGTTGCTCTTGACTTTCTCAATAATGCTCTTGACAATAGTTTCTCCAATAAAATTCACTTAGTGTTCAAATGATGTAATAACTAGGTATTTATAGGAATTTATTGAATTTCTTGAAAATTAAATCTTGATGTCCAACTTTAGACACTTGAATTACAAATAATAAATTGCCACAACTAACATATATTAATTTGGAGGGAAAATAATGGGACTCTTATTCCAAGATCAAGAGTTTCCTTTCCCTATTTTTAAGGATTTTAAGTGTTATGGGCAAGGTCTTCGATAGATGCATTTGATTTTCGGTTGTAATTCCTCAAAATTTCTCAAAAATAGGCCATAGAATGCATAATGTAGGAAATTAAATACTTTATTAGGTTTAATAATTGAAGGGGGGACAAACCATAAAGTGAAATTTCATCAAGGGTGACAATGTATGATGGTACATTTAGCCCCCACTTTAGTGAGAGTATGAAGTTATGCTCAAACTCACACTAAATTAGAAAATGTGTCAAAAGGGGTCCAATTGTCCAAATGTTAAAGAGATAGGATGACTAAGGATAAAGGGGGAGTGTACAAGCCCCCAAGATCCAAGATCTCATGGAAAAACAACATAAGAGCAAAGGAACACATGTATGAATGATATGTGACAAGAAAACATACACTAAAATACAATATTGGAAAACACAAAGCATTCATGATGAAAACACATTGATCATAAAGATGACAATGAAATGGAAATAAAAACAATGTAAACATGATGTAAACACGAAGATGACACACACAAAAATGAACACAACAAACATAAGGTTAGTGATAAATATTTGAGTCACTAAGGAAAAGAGACCTTAGTCTTAAATTATATCAAATATCAAATATCATTCATTGAATAAATATTAGCTCAAATGAGGACTAGAAATTTGTGTTATGCCACATCACTCATGAAACACATGGATCCACTAGAAAGAAAGGTGTATTATGCTAGGTTTCCATGTTAGGAGTGTTCATGACTCACACAGAAATAGAGTCTAATATTTTCTAGGTGAATCACAAACTGAAAAGCACACAGGCTAGTGAGGATTGCTTTTTACTAGATGAGTGCCTAAGACAAGGTATAAATATGAGAAACACACTAGGTCTAGTGAGGACCATTTTTCACTGTGTACTCATAACCATACCAAGAGTTATACTCCTTGATAACCTTGATAAGGTGCCACAAAATGATCAAAATTCTATGCCAATGCTAGACTAATTCAACTCCCATGAACAAAGTGAAGCAAAAATTCCAAGCTCACCATAGGGGGTGCATAATACTCACCTCAAGGTGTGCATGAAACTCACCTCAGGGGGTTCACAAATGACAATATTATAAGGCTAAAAACTCAAGGGATGTTGTAGATCAATACCACTACAAGGGATGAATAACAAAGGGGCTTTGTTCCATACATGAACATTCACACCTTAAGGGATATCACACATGACATCACCACCAAGAGAGGACAAGTCATGGAAATTTAAATTCACACCTTATGGAATAATATTAATAGCATTACCACCAAGGGGAATTCCATATGCCAAGAAAGGTCACACTCTTGAGTGATATCAAACCTAATATCACCACCAAAGAGACATTCACATAGATCAAGAAGGCAAAATTTTTATTGAAAAGGCTACACTTCCTATGAGATATATGCTATTATCACTAATAAGTAACCATTCCAATGCAAACAATGAGTAGTGGAATATATGCCCCCCTTAAAATGTTAGTGTACTTTCTACACTAACATTTTAAGGAGATAAAGAGGGATCCCTTGCTAGAAGGAATGCACATAGGACAAGGCTACCTAACCCCTCCGCCCCCCCACCCCGAAGTGAAGGGAAAAAGATGAGCTTAGATGGATGATGATATGATGATCCTTGAAAAATGAAATATGATTGTATAAAGCCATTTTTATAACTCCATGAATGGTAGTGAGCATTGTGTGATACTAGAACTACCGCATGACAAGGAGCAACAACTAATTTTATCAATTAAGTGAAAGTATTTTTTATGTTTTTGTTATTTTTGAAAAATAATAGCCAAGGAATCTTGTTGTTTCTTGTGTATCAGGCTCTATGAGAACATGAATTCCATGTTCTCTAACACCACACCCTTTTTCATTATAGTTAAGTTGTTTTAAAATTTCATAACCTCTTTGATAAATGGCTTCTATTTTTTTGAAGAAAGTAGTTTTTTGTGATCATCTTCGTAATAAGTGGATGTGTAATTCTTGTTTTCCTCTTTGTTAGAAATTATGGATGTTTGTGATGATTCAATGATAGATTTTATTGATACCATTGCAACTTCTTTCTCTTTTTCTAATTTATGTGTAATCTTGTATTCTCCCATGAATGTAGGTGTAAAATCTAATGAACCCCAATCATCATCCAACAACTTTGTCATAGTTTAAAGACCATTATATGTATCCTCAACTTGTAAAGGTTCCACTTTTGTAGTTGGTGTCAATGTTCTAAGAGGATTCATAATTCTTGTCGTAGTTTGTAAGAAAAATTCAAAATTAGGATCAACTTTTATCATTTAAACCTTATTCTTGTATATGTATTTAATTGAATGATGAAGTGTTGAATGAACTCCCTTCATTTCATGAATCCATAGTCTACCCAAGAGAATATTATATGAAAGATCATGGGGCATAATATGGATGGGTTTTTGCAACACAACCTTTCAAACTTTAATCAGTAGCATTATCACACCAAATGGTTGTCTTCCCACATTATCAAAACCTTCAATAAATTAATGGGTTGAATTAATGTTTTGTCTACTTTAATTTTATCCAAAAAATTTACACTACAAACATTAATCCCTGAACCATTGTCAATAAGGGTACGTCTAGTCCCCACCCTATTAATAATAGCCATTATAATCAAAGCACCATTTTTGTTTTTCATTTCTAAAGGGGGTAACTCATTTTCATGAAAGACAATTTTAAAATTAGGTTGATTCATATTCTCAATCAAAGTTTCCACACCATTTGGTTGCACACTAGGAAGGAAAGCAACATTTTTCAAAGCCTTTTGAAGCATGCCATGATAAGAAGTTTGTGTTTGAATTAAATCCCACAACTTGGATATCTTATTAGGAGTGTTATGAAGTTTCTCAACAAGAAGAAATTTTGTACCACTATGCTACAAGATATTAGGTGTGGGTGGGAGATATAGTTGAGGAAATGGGATGGAATTTGGTGTTTTTTTTGTTACTTAATTTTTCTAGTGTTATATCTATGAGCTATAGTATGATAACTTTGTTGTTGCGACACATGATTACTAGTGAGTTGTTTTGTGAAGTGTAAGATAGAACCTATAGGTTTAAGAGGTCCTAAAATGTGAGGTGACTTAGGAGTTTCAGGAGAATTAATAATCAAAGGAGACCTAATAGTCACCTATGTGTTCATAACATCAATGAATTTAACTTCTTGTTGATGATCTTCTATCAAGGGGGAATCTGAGGTGACCTTAGAATATTCATATAAGAAAGCAATCTTGCTATATTTTGAAATATGTGCATCAAATATTTCATCCTCTTTCCCAAAATATATTCCCAAGTAAGGGAGGTAGGGGCAAAGAAACAAATAGGATTCTCATTATGATTAATGATTGGATCCTCTGACACCAAGATACCTTCTTCACAAGAAGTTGAGGTATCGAGAGAAGAGCAACTATGATTGTCATGACTGTCCATGATTGTATCTTCTTGCACCAAAACATTCTCACATGTGGGAGAGATATTAGGAGATGAATGAATATTAAGAAAATTTATATTAAGAAATGTGTCAATGATTTCATTGTCTTGTGCCAGGATACTTTCACAATTAGGAGAGATTTTGGAAGAATGACTAACATGCTTATCAATGATTTCATTTTGCTTCCTTAGATTGTGCTCATAGGTAGGGAGATTACAACCATATAAGAAATGTGTTACCAAATGAAAACCACATTTTTTAAAAGGAAACATGTTTCTTCTTTCCTTATGGATCAAATGATAAAAAATATATAGTTTTGTAAATATATTATAAAATAGACACTAAGTCTAGACAAAGGAAACTGAGATAACTTTTTCATAGAAATCTAGGCTCAAAAAAGTAGGATAGAGGTGCCTAGGGAACCTATGTCCTAGATAGGGTTTGAAAAAATTAAAAGTTTGATTGTTTAGGGTACTATTTAGGGTTCCCAGATATGTGTGCAAACATGCCTGACAATGAATTATTTTTCATATTTTTCTAATTTAAGGATTGTGTACTTAAGCATACAAACATGCAACAATGTTGAAAATAAATGACAATTTTGAAATGCAAAATAGAATTTAGATAGAAGAATCCAATAGAGAACATAGAAACAATGTTTTGATTCAAATTTCAACCAAAAAATATAGGACAAAGGTGCCCAAGACATCTATTCCTGAGATAGGGTGACTAGAAATTCAAAGTGTGATTGTGTTTTTTGCAATTTAAGGTTCCTAATTCAGTGTACAAATAGGTTTGAGAATATATATATTTTTAGATTTTTCTGATTTTATAACTATGGAAATGGAAAATGCAAGTGTTCAAATCTATGAACAATGAATGACAAATTTTGAAGGATTTTTTAGATGCAATATGTAATGATTGACTAATTCCAAGATGCAAATTCCTAAAAAATGATAATTTGATGTAATTTTGAAACAAAACTTTGTATCTTTCTTTCTTTTTTGACCTAAATGAAAAATAAAACTTTGAATGCAATGAAAAATTTCATAAAATTATGATGTAATGTATGCAATTTGAATGTAAATCTTATCAAAGATGACTAAAACAACCCTCTTTTAACCTTTAATCCAATATGAATATAATTTTTTTTGAATTTTTATGACCTTTTATGATGCAAAAATTAAACCCTAGATATGAGAAATGCAAAACAATGATATGCAAAAATGAGATCTAGGGAGAAATGCTTCAATTTTATAAGGTACACAGTGTTAAGATGTCGGGTTTACCAAAATGAAACATGAGAAAATTAAAACCCTAAGATTTCACTTTAGGGTTTGGGCACTTTTTCAAGATGTTTCATTTATTTATTAAGGATTTATGGTTAGTTGGGTTTGATGGATTTGACAAGGTATGTGATAGAATTACAACATAAAAGGTGGGTCAACCATCCCTTGACCAAATCTAGGATGAATTTAGGAAGGAAATGCAATGATGTAGCTAGGGTTATAGTGCAATCTACTATTTTAATGCAAATACAAAAGACACAAAAAATCACAAACAAATTTAGACAACAAAAATGAGTAGAGAAGGAAACCATGCACATATGATTCAAATTTGAGGCATAAAATGGAGGAAACAGACACCCAAGGCATGAGTGTCCTTTTAATGCTTCTCTCGATCTATTTTCATAGTCCTTTGATATTAGATTTGATCTTTAGATCCCTGCCTATAAATTTCTTGGAACACTATCAGATATTTTTGTAATTAAGTTTTAGTTGGTTAACAAGATGTAGGGTTTCAAATGCAACAATGAATAAATTTTCTTCAAGATCCTTTCAATCCTCTTCAAACCTGAGATCTACAAATTCAAAAATAGAGGAAATGTTGGGCCATTTAGGGGCTTGCATCAGTCAAAACATGTGTAAGTGTTTAAACTTCCACAATGGCAATGCCAATGATAAATAGATAATTGAAAGGGATGAATGATGAAATCACAAAGTTCTACAACTCAACACTCTTTAATGGCTTCCTTGAAAGACTGAAGTCATACACATCACCTCAAGGACTTGAATTTTTCTTTGACTTATTTCTTGAATGCTTGAATTTCTTGGAGACCTACAAAAGTGTTAGCCTTCACAAACCAATGATAACATGAACACAGATAAACTCACATAGAATTGTACATGATGTTAGGATCTTGAATTTTTGCAATAATGCTCTGAAATGCTACTCTTTACTTTCTCAATAATGATCTTTAAAATATTTTCTCCAATAAATTTCACTTAATTTCCAAGTGATGCAATAACTAGGTATTTATAGGCATTTATTCAATTTCTCAAAAATTAAATATTGATGGTCGACTTTAGACACTTGAATTATAAATATTAAATTTACACAACTACAATATCTGAATTTGGAGGGAAAATAGGGGGATAGTCACACCTAAGTCATGAGTTCCTTTCCCTATTATAAGTATTTTAAGTGTTCATGGCAAGGAACTAGATAGATGCATTTCATTTCCAATTGCAATTCCTCGAAAATTGTCAAAAATGGGCCATAGAATGCATAATTTAGGAAATTAAGTACTCAATTAGATCCAATAATTTAAGGGGGGACAAAACATAAAGTGAAATTTTCAAGGGTGACAATTTATGATGGTACAAATATTACTTCACAAAATGGGTCAGAGTGGTTCTACTTTGCTCCATGATAGTTGAAGTTATTTGTCACTTTATATTGGATAATATTATATCAAGATTAGGTCTTCCTTCTACTTAGATTTCAGATAATGGTACAATATTAAAAAATAAAGAAGTGAAGAATTTCCTTAAAAAAATTTATTCAACACCATTTTTTTACACCATATCATCTTCAATCAAATAGACAAGTGGAAGACTCTAAAAAAAATTGAACAAGATTTACAAAAAACTATCAACAAATATGGTAAGGATTGGCATACTCAACTCACCTATACATTTTGGAATTATCACACAAGTTTCTTTATGGCTAAAAGAACTACTCTATATAGTATTGTGTATGGAAATGATGCTGTTATGCCTATGGAGTTAGAAATTCCTTCACTATGAATTTATCTTGATGAAATTCTAGATGATACCCATTATAGAGAACAACAAATTGAACAAGTTGAGATGCTTGATGAACAACATATACATTCTCTCAAATACCTTCAAGATTTTTTTTTATAAGGGTCTCCAATGTAAATACAATATATTTTCTATCCCCCATTCATTTAAGATTGGTGTCTTGGTGCTATATAAAAATGAACACAATATAATTGTTGTACTAGGAGAAAAAGGAAACTTTAGCCTAAATTGGTTGGGAACCTATGTCATCATTAAATATTATGAATTACATGCATACAAGTTTTCTATGGTAGAAGGTATGCCTCTCAGAGAACCTATTAATTCTATTCATTTGCATATATTCTATGCATTTGCATAGATTCTATGTATAAATTTATTTTAGACTTTGAATAGTATATAGTTATTTAAAGAATGTAGATTAGATTAGATAGATTTGTTTTTTATATTTAATTTTATATTGTTTCATTCATGACAAACATTGGTGTGTCTTGGATTTTAGATAATTTTTCTTAATTTTCATTATTACTTGTTACCATACTACTCAATAAATTTTGTGGGATGTTAATTAGATTACTATAGTATTTAATTCTAAAATTAGATCATAGTTTCATTTAGTTTAACATGTGTACACTTAATAAAAAAATGGCATTTAATTAAACAATTTTATTTAATTGTTTAATTAGATCAAATCATTCATTTATATATATCGGTTAGGTCATTGTTGTATTTATTAAATAATCTTCATAAGATTGTTTAGTAGATAACAAGTGTATTTAATTTTCTATATATGGAAATGTAATTCATGTTATAAATTAAGGGTCACATGTAATACTAAAAGAAAAAAAAAAAAGATGCTTATGTATATGTCATGATGTTGAGATATATCCTCATATCACCACACGAACAAAATATGGTGTAACATATAAAAATTGTGTCATCATCTTGTGGGCCTATGGCTATCAGACTCCTCGAGGCCTAACAGCGGTGGTCAATGTGAGGTTATAGATCATGAGTGAATCCTATAGCTAATTCATGCTAGTACAACCTGAAGATCACCTCTAAGCTTGATATTAGCCTCAATCATTGATGTGTGCTACTCTTGGAACCAATATCTCTTGGCTAGTGCCCTATTGAGCTCCTCCAAAAAGTATGCTTGTATCTCACTACTGGTAGGAGCTCAAGCTCTCTCGGCTCTCAACTCCTCATATTTGGCTCTCAAATCCTTGTGCAAAACCCTTTGTTATGATATGGCTCAAAAACCTTAGAATTATGTGATTTACTCTATAATGGCCTATACTCAACTTGCATTAGCTGATGTAGTTGCACCTCGGGAACCATATTCAATATTAATCAACCTATAAAGTCAAGCTAGTCTTAGGTGCCAACTACAAAAATAGAAAAACAAGTGGAATAAAATTAGATATCAATATCATATAAAGCATAAATTAAATTTAAATATAGAATCTAGTAGACTATAAAGTAAAGTAACAGAATATCATATCACATCACCTAGATCGCTAGCTTTCCAATAGGGATCTTCATATGCAAATATGGTTGCTATGTTTGGAATCCCTTGGGAGGTTGGAGCATAATATTTGATTATCTACTCATCTCCCCATTCCTATAGGTGTGTGTTCTCTCAAGTGTAGTATGTTGTGCTCATGATATGTGAGGATGAGACCTAGGTCTCTCCTCAAGCGCATCTTTAGCCTCCTCTTTCTCTTCTAGACCGCCTACTACTATTATTATTGACTTCTCATTTTCCTCCTCATCATTGTATCTTCCTACATCTCCATCATCATCCTCATTCTTCCCCTCACCACCCTCTCAACATCATGAATCAAGATCACCAGTAGGATGTTTGGAGGAAATACAAGATCTCGACGTCTGTTCTCTCACCACATGATGTATGAAGTTCTAGATTCAACATCATCTTACTCAAAACATTGACATCTATATTTATCTCATTGTCTAAGTTTCATAGTGGGATGTCTTCAATGAAAAAATCAGTTATTCCTATGGCCTAGCATTATTGTGAGTCAACCTGAGATAGGTTGGTCGAGGGATGTGAACCCCTTGAATGCAACTAAATTATCTCATCACTTGGTCATAATAGAAAGGAATCACAATGTACTCATAGCAACTAACAAAGAAGAAATCACTTTGTATCCTCTCCAACTACCATGATAGGCCTATCTAAGGTTGTAAAGTCCTGTAAGGTCTCTAAAGAACATTACTAGAATATAAATGATTAAGTGTGATGTGCCACTACAATACATATACATACTACCATGGTCTCTTAAATGGATAACAAAAGGATTGAGGAAAGGTCCATGGTATTTCCACAGGATATCTCGTAGGTCATGTGCAAGAAATATTCCTAAATTCTTAAACCTGAAGAAGTGTACAAGTCATAATATTTGCATATCATAATGGATGTATCAGTTGAGATCATCGAATAGGTGTCCTAGCATGCTTTTTTCCTAGGTGAACATGGTCTAGATCTCCTCCATTTCTTGTATAGTATGAATGATGCCTCCATGCAAGTGTGTTCCTCATCTATTTTAGTTTCTCTTTTATTTCAAAATTTTGACCCCTTGGTGTATTAAGATTCTTCCCACCTACTTGACCACCCACATTTGGATTATATTATTGATAGTTTGAATAATTTTTTATAACCCCATAGATTTTGTTGCGGTACACTAACTTGGGGTTTTGGATTATTTTTGGGTACATTTTGAAATATTGAAGCACTTACTTGGGCATATAATGTGAAATGAAGGGAAAATAGGTTGGGGAATGGAATGTGAGGTATGAACCTCCTAGGGACCTATTATTCCTCAATTCATTAGGAAATGAGATCAAAAAAATTAAATCATTTTCAACCCTTAGGTGAATCAAATCAAAGTGTGAATCTATAGATTTCCTTTTTGTGTCAAGACGTGGGTCTTGGTCAAACCCCACTTTGGGGAGAAAAAATAAAAATAGTAAATCAACACCAAATTACAATCTAACACTTGGAACAACAAGATTAAGCTCAATACTAATAGAACCAAAAAAGAGGAAGATCTGAATGTTCCTTTCACCAAAAGTCAATTTCTAAAGTTGATCTTGGACTCATTTGCCTAGGGGTGAATAGGTCTTGAGTTAGGATTTTCTACAACCATTGGGAGCCTCTTCTATAGATTTGAATCTTCCAATTTTTCCAAATTTCAGGTTCAAATATCCAGAAATAAATTATGCAAGTGATTATCCATGAGAGCTTACAACTTTTATGAAAACTTTTTGCAACTTCACGATTCCTTCCACCTAAATTTGCAATCACAAATCAAGAGGGATTTTTATTTTATTTTGGTGAATGGTGCTTTACCTTGGTCAAACCCTATTTTGGTAATCAAACCTTGAAATGAAATAAAATATCATGAAAGGAATGTTGAATGAAAAACTCAATGTCACAACTCACTAAACCCTTGAATAAACCTTGGAATGTAAATCTACAACTTGCATGAAATAGCCTCAATGGACAAGGATCTTGAACCTTGAACTCTTGGCTTGAAATAATGCTTTGAATGCTTGAATGGATTATGAAACCTATATCATAATATTAGTTCCAAAAACATGCATGATGCAAGAAGACCTTTATGTGCTAATTGGATCTCAATTTATGCAATAAATCTTCAATAACTTTTATCTTGAATGACTTGAATTGCTCTTGATTATCAACATTGTTATAGAAAATTCTCTCTTGAAAATTCTAGTTTGATAACTCTAGGTGAAACTTAGAAAATAACCTTGTATTTATAAATATGTATTATTAATTTCTCAAAATTCAAATAATATCATAAGATGGCATCTTAATATAGATTTAAAAACATTAAAATACCCCCAAAAATATAATTTGAATTTAGGTCCTAGGTATAAGGGAGGACCCATTTACCCATGGGTGAATGGGTGCTAGGTCTCTATCCCTACGACACACATTTCTCAATGAGAAGTATTATGTTAAGGAATTAATGAATGTCGAGTTTCCTCTTCGTAAAATGTAATAAAATAGGCTTGGTAAATGAATTAAGGGGCCAATTAAGGAAAATTAAGTTCAATTAATTAAAGGAGCCCTAAATAAGTGTGAAATTGTAAAGGAGTACACTTTAGAACACTAAAAGTAAGTCACAATTAAGTCCAACGTAATACTAATTCCAAATTAAGTGTGAAAATGTAAACGGAATACATTTTTCTACAATACATGATTTTTTGAATAATTCTCTATTGTGCAAAGGAAGTTACAATATTTATCATTTGGTATTTTCATAGAAATTATAGTGATATTTTGTAAATTCATATTTACAGTAGGAAAATTTTGAGAAGTGGAGGCAAAGATAGATGGGTATGTGCAGGATCATGATGGGTCAAAAAGTGGTGATACGATGGGTATGTGGTTGGTGACTTTTTTTTACCCAAAATTGATGAAACAAAAAGGGTTTTTAAAGGATATTCTAAGCTTTCCACCAATATAAATTATGCTTTACTTTGAATTTAATAAATTATTATTATTCATTTTCTATGTGTATGTGCAGGATCATGATGGGCCAAAAAGTGGCAATAGGATGGGTATGTGGCTGACGACTATTTTTTTCCCCAAAATTGATGAAACAAAAAGGGTTTTAAAAGGGAGTTATACTTTCCACCAATATAAATTATGCTTTACTTTGAATTTAAGAAATAATTATTAAATTCATTTCTATTCAAATTACGACTAAAGAGTCTGATTGATAGGATGATTGAAAAACATATATAGCTTTCAAATGGTATCACATTTTTGAATCAAAACATGCATCACATTCTATGCTTTGCATACTATAGGATTAAAAAATGAATTTCATGAAGTTTTGACCAAGTTAAGGTGAAGTGGAACATACGAGTTTTTATATATTTTAAAAGTTGTAATAAAAAAATACATAATTAATTATTTACTTGAAAAAAATTACAAAAATATGTATCATTGGGGCATGAGTCCTCTACTTATATCTAAAATCTTATAAAAAATATTTATTTTATTGTGGTTAGGATTGGTTAGAAAGACACCTACTTCTTATTTTTCCCTTGAAATTTAAAGTACCCTTGCATTGAAATTTCAAATTTTCACTAAATAGTTTTTTTTTTTTTTTTAAACAAACCTAGTAGTTTAGAAATTACATTCAATTTTCTACAAATTCTATTATTACATATTTTTTAAATAATATGAAACTGTATTCAAATTTTAGATCAAGTTGCTTACTCTAATTTCTAAAATTTTTTGCCATAAGGGCCTATTTTCCATGATGATCCACACTACCTATTTGAATTACGATTAAAGTCTTGATTGATAGGTTGATTGAAAAACATCTATAGCTTTCAAAGGTATCACATTTTTAATCTAAAACATGTGTCACATTCTATGCTTCGCATACTATAGGTTAAAAAAAAAAAATGAATTTCATGAAGTTTTGACCAAGTTAAGGTGGTCGGAGACATACAAGTTTTATATTTTGAAATTTGTAAAAAAATTTCATAATTAATCATTTACTTGGAAAAAAATACAAAAAATATGCATCATTCAGGACATGAGTACTCTACTTATATCTAAAATCTTATAAAATAAATTATCATTTTATTGTGGTTAGGGTGGTCAGACATACACCTACTTCTTATTTTTTCCCTAAAATTTAAGTTGTATTGCATTGAAATTTCAAATTTTCACCAAATAGATTTGTTTTTTAAAATAAACCTAGTAGTTTAGAAACTACATTCAATTTTCTATGGGTTCAATTCTTACATATTTTTGAAATAATATAGATAACTTATTCAATTTTTTATGTCAAGTTGCCTAACTCTAATTTTTCTGAATTTTCATCACCACTTAAGGGCCTATTTTTTCCATGATGATTTGCACATACCCAGATGGATTGCTAACTATGGGATTATCCATTCTTTATAACTCCATCCTGAGGTATTAAATGTATTTTTACAATTCTTCTTGATTTTGAACATTCAATCTATATGTAGAAGGTTTTGTGATGATAGATCAACATATGAGACTCTATGTACAACCTAGCATAGGTATTGGGAAGAGCTAGACATAAGAACAAATTACTTGGTTGACTAAATGTCTTATTTTTTAGATTATTTTGAAAATTTATAGTTATAACCATAGTTAGAGAACTTACTTTGGTATAGGAACCTTCCCTAAGGTAATATTCTCTTTTAACACATTCTCTAAATCTTTTAAAAAAATTCTATGAATGCTTTTTTCGTAGCTAAGAAATCCTCACTTCTCATACATTAATCTTATGAATGAGTTGTTTGACCATAACTACTCAATAAAGAAGTAGTAATATTACTTCCTTAATTATTTACCAAAGTACTATCAAGAGGATTAACAAGTCTACCTATATGTTTTTCTCTCTAGGTTTGTCTCAAAGGCTAAAGATCACTAGCTAACATTTTCTTGGATATATATTGAAAAAATATCTTCTAACATCCATATGTGATGATAATATTTTCTTATTACAACTTCATTGGCAAGGAGATCTTTCTAAGTCACCACCCATAAATGGGAATCAAGATTTAACAAATTTTGTAAAATTTAGTGAGTTATTTCCTCTGAAATAATTTATTTCCAAAATCCTTCTCAACATTGTTAGAGTCCTTATAAGGAAACTTAACCATAAAATTAGCTACTTCACCATAATTAAAACATTTGAAAGGTAATTTTCCTTTATACTTACTAGAACCTCTTTCCATATTTCTGACAAAGTTTGCCTCCTCTAGAACTGGTATGTGCAGGAGTGGCGATATGATGGGTATGTGTAGGGTATGTGGCTGATGACTTTTTTTATACCCAAAATTGATGAAATGAAAAGGGTTTTTAAAGGAGATTCTCAGCTTTCCACCAATATAAATAATGATTTACTTTGAATTTAAGAAATAATTATTATTCATTCTCTATTTGAGTTACGACTAAAGTCCTAATTGATAGGTTGATTGAAAAACATCTATAGATTTCAAACGGTATCACATTTTTTGAATCTAAAACATGTGTCACATTCTATGCTTCACATAATATGAGATTAAAAAAAGAAAAATTGAATTTTATGAAGTTTTGACCAAGTTATGGTGGTCAGACATACGAGTTTTAACTTTTTTAAAAGTTGTAATAAAAAAATCATAATTAATTATTTACTTGGAAAAAATTACAAAAAAATATGCATCACATTGAGACATGAGTCCTCTAATTATATCTAAAATCTTATAAAAAAATATTATCATTTTATTGTGGTTAGGGTGGTCAGACAGACACCTACTTATTTTTTCCCTAAAATTTATGTACTACTGCATTGAAATTTCAAATTTTTATCAAATAGATTTTTTTATTTTTAAATAAACCTAGTAGTTTAGAAACTACATTCAATTTGCTACAGATTCTATTCTTACATATTTTTGAAATAATATAGATAACTTATTCAAAATTTTATGTCAAGTTGCCTAACTCTGATTTTTCTAAATTTTTTGCCACTTAAGGGCCTATGTTTTCCATGATGATCTTGCACATACCTATTGAAATATTTAGCTTCTTCGAAAAAAGAAAATTTTGAATAAAACCATCTAGGAAGAGATATGAGTACCTTTTTCACAATCATGCTTTCTTTCAATTCCTCACCAAAACCTCTGATAGAGTTGAAAAATTTATCAACCTGGAGCAAGAATGTGAGAATGCTTTCATCTTCTTTCATTTTCAAACTTTCAAACTAAGCTATATGAGTTTGGAGTTTTTCTTCTTTCACCTTGTCATCACCTTCATAAATGGTGTGTGATTTTCCTATACTTCCTTTGTTGTCCTACATTGTATAACTTTCTCAAATTCAAAATTATACAATCCACATAAAATGGCATTCCTTGCATTAGCATTATTTTCACAAGCCTTCTTTTTGGTCTAGTCCCTTGGAGGACTTTTAAGGATCTCATATCCCTCTATAATTGACATCAAAATTTTAAGACCTAGAGCCATCAAGTATACTTCCATCCTAACTTTAAAAAATGTATATTTGGATCAATCAAAGAGTGGTTCTTTATTTGTAGACAATCCTTCTTTATCCATTAAGTGTTGCATCTCAGATCTACCTCAAGCTATTAGACTTCTTTAAAGGAAATTGGATTTGATACCAATTGAAGGAAATACAATATATTGAGAGGGGGGAAGGGTGAATTAGTAGATCAAGTATATAAAAACATTTTACATCAACTCACATAAACTTGAATATTCACTACTACTAACCAAGCAACAATCATGAGCACACATTCACACAATAGAACACCAGATTACGTGGAAACCAAAGATTGGAAAAACCATGGTGAGAATAGCTTCTTAGATCTACTATCCAAATCTAGCCTCATAATGCATAAATATACGAGTGAATGTTACAATATGAAGTAGGCACCAACATATCAGAGACACCAATCCCCAAATGTACTTATAAGCACCAACCTACCTGAGACACCAATCCCCACTACAACAAACTGAGGATCAGTTGCTATGCAAGTAGAACACCAGTCCTACAGTATCATAATGATAAATCTTGCAAACCCGTGGTGCTAATTGCACAACTTACAAACAATGTAAACTTGATTTAGACACTACTATAATTTGCCAGGTCTTATGATTACGACACACAGTGATTGAGATTCTTCACATTGAAAAGCATAATTTTTTCCTTATATATTCACTCACCACCTTCTCTTCAATTATACTTCACATTATGCATCCACTTGACTGATGAATATATATTTAGTCTATTACATTATCTTTCTTCTATTTTGGCCAGGGGTCTGTAATTAACTAGGATTACATAAGGTGGACCTAAATTTAAATTACATGAAACATGTAATAGGTCAGTCCTAAATCAAATTTGTTGCCACTAAAAGAACATGATGTCATTCACTACCATAGGAACCTTAACTAGGTCCTATATTGTTACCACATGCTAGCTTTGAATTTCACATGCTACTAGCCATTACCACATAGGTCTTGAACACCAACTGGTTGACAGAAAAGCATAGAGAGCCTTCTGTCATTTTGAAAATTTTCATGCTAAATATATCATCTGGAAACTTTGGAATACGATAGGAAATGTGTAGACATATTCTCCATTCAAACTGTGGATCCAAATAGCCTCTAAAAGAAGTACTAAACATAATTATACTGCTAGAGAAATCTCTCTGCACTGAGAAATTGAACTAAACCATTCTACTACAATCTTCTAGATTACTTCTATCATAGTGAATAGATGAATGCATGATATTGCGATAATACACATAAATCCTGATATATTACATACTTTTGGAACACAAACACTCCTCAACTTCATTTATCTATATAGCTAGCAATATATACTTCTACAAATCAAAATGATATGACAACACAATTACCAACATAGATAGGTATGGTAATACAACTTCTAAAAAGATAGTGCGACATCTAACCATATCTCCTTTGACATCAATGACAACCTATGTTCAACATTTTTTTCACTTCTAATCCTAAAACTCTAAAACATAGGACCCTCAGACACTATATTTGGTTTCTATATTTAGAATTTTCTAAGAAAACCTATCTATTCTAGGGTGCATTATGCCCCTATGCGGTTAGTTTAGACTAATTTTTTTGTGAGAACCTCTATCAATGTTTTCTACTTAAATTTGGTTTTAGCTTCTAAATTTCAGTCCTACAACTATTTGATTTTATTGAGCATTTTTAGCTTGATCCATAGGTCATAGAATATTTTTTTCCTTGAAAAACTATTGTTTGATCATAATTACTTTATTCTTTTTAGAATTTGTTAATAAATTTATAGAATTTATATTACAATAATGTGCAAATGAGTTTCTATCTCCTTTTTTTAAAATTTTCTTTCATCCCTCTCCCACTATCTTTCCTAATTGTGAAGGTATTTTTCTACAATTAAATACAATAATTGAAAATCATGAAAATCATGTTTATTCTTCTCCTAATATCTCTCCTACTTGTGAGTGTATCTTGGTGCAATAGGATCCATTCATTGAGAATCATGAAAATCATGTTTGTTTCTCTTGTAATATCTCTCCTACTTGAGAAGATACTGTAGTGCAAGAGGATGAAATCATCAATATATTTTCTCTTTCAAATGATAGTAAGGTGGCTTGCATGGATGAAGGTTTATAATTGATATTAGGTCCTCCATTGATAGAATATTTCCAAAAATATGAAATTATACATGCACTTTGGATTATTGGACCTCCTAAAACTCCTCTCATTATTGGACTAACAAAACAACCTTTCATTATAGGACCTCCTAAACCTTCTGGTTATAAACTAAACTTTGCAAAACAAGTCACTACTAATCATGTGAAACAAGATGTATTTCAGCATCCAAGTTATTGTTTCAAGTATGAAGAAGTTGTTGCAAGAATGAATGTGTTGTCATTGATGTCAACTAGTTAATTGGTTATCAATTGGTTGCTATTTTCATTAATGTCATGGGTGAAGGTTATTGGTTGTATATGTTGAATATTTTGAGAAAATTGTAAAAGAAAAGGTTACATGTGTTCAATGGCTGCTCTGGGTTTTGCTTCAGGATTTTATCCTATGTTTATGTTGTTTAGATATGTTTATCATGGTTTTCAGAAGCTTCTATATCTAGATTTTTGTCTTCTAATTCATTGTATAGTGTGAGTTATGTTCACCAGTTGTGAACTGTGCTTTTTAGGGTATCTAGCTAAGGTCCAGGAGAAACATGGTTGGTCCAGATTTCTTTTTGTTTAAGTCTTATGACTTGTGGTTCTAGAGATAAGTTTTTATGATTTTGTTGAAGATAATTTTTTTGTTTGAAAAGATTGGATCGTGTTAAGGGATGTGTGCGTGTAATTGTTCTATTTTTTTTACACTAGTTTGGCTAACCTTGTGTTAAACACTACTCTCCAAGATCATGAAGCATTTTGGGACTTATTTGGGTCCTCATCAAGCATCTGTTTGGTCACCCTCATTCTAATTCCACCCTAAAATATTTTAGTGCTGACCTAATTTGAATTTAATGATGGATGGCTAACTTTGGATATGTTTCAAAGTCGAAGATGGTATATATAGGATGAGATATTGATGAAAGGTGTACAAAGTGTGGTATGAAGAAGTATAGTAGACTGATGTGAAATATATGTGAATACGTGTATATGTGATGCAAATGTGGCAGATCATTACAGAATCTAAATGTTGAGTTTCTGGAAGTAGTGACTTGAAGGTGTACTCTATCATTCATGCATTTTTGCAAGTGGTTGAGTGAATCATGGTTGAAATCTCTATTGCATTGAGATTGTCTTCTTTGTGTAACATATCTCTTTTATCTTCTTTTTATTTATGTGGTAGTGAGCCCTCTAGGTGGTTAACCCTTATCGGACAGTGAGTCCTTGTTGTTTTGGCAGTGAGCCTTTATAATCAGTTTTAATATTCTCTATAATGTGAGTTAATCCTCACTGTGGTTTTTCTCTCATTGGGTTCCATGTAAATCTAATGTTATTGTGTATTTGTGTTACTTTTCAGTTTCTGCATTTGCACTTAATGATTAATCATATTAGCAGAGTAAAGGATTTGCAATTGATCTAAGTTTTGGTGGATGTTTTAAAGATTAAATTTGCTACAACTGATTCACCCCCCCTCTTAGTTGTCTTGTTCAACAATTGGTATCAGAGCTTGGTTCTTTGGAGAAGAGCTTAACAACTTAAGGAAGGTCTAGCATGGATGGCAAGATCGCTTTTGAGTATCTGAAGTTTGATGGAACTAATTATGCTATTTGGAAAATATTGATGGGAGAATATATAGAGTATTACATGTATGATGTTGAGAAATCTTACAAGAATCCTTATAGTTCTCTTGCTAAAGTTTTGAGTACAGTTGATGAAATCAACATGCATGAAGTTAACATTGAGGAAAATTTTATTTTGAAGAATAGTCTTGAACATTCTAAGTTGATTAAAGTTCAAAATCTAAAGACTGCTAGAGAAGTCTCAAATTCTTTAGAAAAGATGCATGAAGGAGATGAAAAGGTCAAAGAAGCAAAGTTATAGAACTTGGAGACATAGTTTGAGCTCCTACACTTTTCAAAAGATGAGAACATTAAATCATAGGTACATAGATTAGATGAAGTGGTAGGTGGAATGTGAGGACTTAGTGCTACAATAGATGAATCCAAGATTATAAAGAAGATTTTTAGAACTCTCCCTGATGCATATAGTGAAAGGAATCTGATATTGAAGAACATATAGATTACAAGACCTACACTAAAAATCAGTTAGTGGAATTTCTGACAACTTATGAGTTGAGAAAGTTGAATTTGAGAAATGGATCTAAATTAGAAACTACTTTCAAGGTTACAAGAGTAGACGATCTGGATGAAGAAAGTATTGATGAAGTAGAAGCTAACATTGTGAGAAGGATGGAGAAAGGCTCTAGAAAGTATGGAGGTAATTTACACTTTAAATGTTTTAGTTGTGGTGGAATAGGTCATTTTTCTTCGAGATGTCCATAAAGAGTTAAGAGGAATAAACAAAGACATGAGAGACAAAACAAAGGTAAAAAGATCAACAGAGCATATTATGTGACTAAGGATGCTAGTATTTCTAATGAAGAATCTAATTATAGAGATCCTAATGACAATGAATACTTGTTCTTGGCTATAAAAAATTAATCTACTTTTGCTAATTATGATAAAAAGTGAAAGAATATCCTCTGAAGAAAGATAAATATAAAGATATTGTAATGTCTGCCCTACATGCTAAACATGGAAAGAACTATTGGGTTGTTGACAATGGTTGTTCACATCACATGACTGGTGAAAAGAGTAAGTTTGTTAAACTTGAAAAATATGATGGAGGCTTAGTTATGTTTAGAGATGATAGTGGTGCTAAGATTTGTGGGATAAGATCAATAAATTCAGATGGAAAGAATAATACTAATGGTGTCTACTATGGTAACGACTTAAGGAATAATAATTTGAGTGTTGGATAGATGTGTAGTAAGGGATATGATCTTTTGTTTAAGGATGAGAGATGTGAAATCAAGAATGCATCCATAATAGTGATTGCTATAGGAAAGAAGTTGGAAGGAAATATATATCAACCTAAGGGTGCTAATGGACATTGCTTTATGACTCAAATTAATGACAATTGGTTATGGCATCGAAGAATGTGATATGAATTTTGATAATTTGGTGAGGATTAGTGTAGTATAAGCCATGAGATACTTACCAAGGATTGCAAATCCTGTTAATGTTATTTGTAGGAATTGTTAGTTTGGGAAGCATGCAAGAAATAACTTCAGATCAAAGGAACAATCTACTATCGGACTATTGGATTTAATTCATATAGATCTTTGTGGTCCTACAAGAGTGAGAAGTCTACAAGGTGAAAGATTCAAGAAATTCAAAGCTATTGTTGAGAATGAAGTGATTGGTGGATTGTTGTGTTTGACTACTACTAAACTAGATATTATGCATGTAGTTTGTCTTGTGGCTAGATTTCAAGAAGATCCTAAAGAATCACATGTTGTTGTTAAGAGAATATTTAGATATTTGAATGGCACTCTAGATTATGGTTTATGGTATCCTAGGGATACTAACTTCACACTAAGTGCTTATACAAATGAAAATTGGGTTGGCTATGTAGATGATAGAAAAATTAAAGTGGTGTTGCATTCTTTCTTGGTTGCAAATTGGTGCCTTGGTTGAGTAAAAAGCAAGAATCAGTTTCCCTATCTACTACTGAAGTTGAGTATATTGTTGTTGCATCTTGTTGTACACAAGTTTTATGGATGAAAAACAAATTGAAAGATATCAAAGTGATGTATGATGATCCTATTTCTATCTTCTATGATAATACAAGTGCAATTAATGTTTCAAAGAATCTAGTGATGCACTAGAGGACAAAGCATATATCTATTAGGTATCACTTCTTAAGAGAGAAGGTTGTGGAGAATGAAGTAAAGCTTGAGTATGTACCTACAAAGGCTCTTCCTAAAGATACTTTTGAGTATCTCTGAGAGAAGTTAGGGATGATTTCCCCTCCTTTCTTGAACTATATGCATATGGAGAGGCATCATTCCAATGGGTCTATGGATCTATCTTTCTTCTAGACTGATGTTTTGTTGGCTACCTCTCAGGGGGAGCAAGTAGTGTCATGTGTTGTCATTGAAATAATATTTTGTATTTAATGTTGTGTGAGGGGGAAAATCATAGATGCAAACAAGATAAAAGCAACTAAAATCATAATCTAATCTAAGATCAAGAACATAAATCTAGATTTAATCCTACACTTATGTTCAAATGAACAATTAAGATTACTAAATTCAAGAACATGTGAATGCAATACATAAACAAATGAATTTAATAATGAAATTTTTACCCATCTCATATTAGAGTGTGTTCGCCTGATGTTGGATTGCTTGCATCACTATGAATCCTCCATAGTTCGTGTGCAAAGCTTAAAGAATGATGTTGATGTTGGTTGATCGAAGAAATGTTGAAGCTCTAATGGTGGTTGTGAATATTGAGAGTACTTCATTGTGCAAATTTTGTTGACTCTTTGATCCTTTTTTATGAGGAAAGAGGTTTGTTATATAAAAAATGAGATTCAAAATGAAAGGTCAGGATCAAACAATGTTAAATCAAGATATGGTTGAAATGTATTGAGGATTTAGACATGAATAGATTGTTCAAAGTTGATTGGACAATTTGTGTGATTGAGGAATAGATTGATTAGTCAAGATTTAGATTGATTAATCTGGATTTAGATTGATCAGTTAGGATTTAGATGGCTTAGTCAGGATTTAGATGGTTTAGTTAGCAAATTGGATGGCTTAGTCAACAATCATAATTTTCTCAATCAGAAAGTGGGTGAGGAAAATTGATTAATCATTTTAATTAATTAATTCCTTTTTGTAGTTGAACGTGAAAATCAAGTTTGAATTTTGCGAACAAAGTTGCATTAGTTTGATTTGATTTTTGATGAATAATTTAAACAGTTTGATTTAATTGTTCAAATTTTGGAGGGAAAGTGTCATAATTAAATTATTATAATTTAATAATTCAATTAACTTAGGAGAATAAGGTGATTTAGCGATGCAATTGAATATTTGGTGTTATTTAATCAATTGGGATGAAATAAGGTTAGATTAGGAATTCATTAAATAAATATAATTTATTTCATTGGTTGAAATGATAGAAATGTGAATTAATTAAATAATGTAATTTTACTCAATTAATAGTAGAAATAGTGTTTTCAGGACTTTATTAAATAAATGAAATTTATTTAATTAGTCAAAAATGATGAAAAAATGAATTAATTAAATAATGTTGTTTTATTCAATTAACAGAGGAAATTAGGGTTTTGGATGTTGTTTGATGCTACTTGATGTTGTTTGATGTTTTTCTATATTGTTCGATGCTATTTAGGGTCTATGATAGATGTTAGGTCAATTTTACATGTCTGCAAATTCCAAAGGGGAAATAAATGTAAAAAATATTTTTCCTTTGCCATTGATGTCAAAGGGGGGGATGAGGAATGTATGAAAAATATTATCTAATAAGATGAAGAAGATGTGAAGAAGGTTATCTTCTAAGGGGAAGAAATAGAAAGAAAAATTATGAGAAGTGTGCTCAGAGCTAGAGTGTTGTCTTTGATAGTTTTTCACATCATGTGTTGCCATCAATGAAATAAGGGAGATTGTCACAAGTATGACAAAGCTGTTGCAAGAATGAAGGTGTTTTCATTGATGTCAAATGGTTAACTGGTTATGAACTAGTTGGTCTTGTCATTAATGTCATGGATGAAGGTTATTGGTTGTATATGTTGAGGATATTGAGAAAACTATAAAAGAAAAGGTTATAGGTGTTCAGTGGTTGCTACGAGATTTGATCCTATGTTTGTGTGGTTCATATATGTTGATCATGGTTGTTGGAAGCTACTATATCCACATTTTTGGCTTCTGATTCATTGTATAGTGTGAGTTATGTTCACTAGTTGTGAACTATGGTTATTAAGGTGTCTAACTAAGATCTGAGAGAAATGTAGTTAATTATGGATTTCTTTTGTTTAAGTCTTAATTTTGGAGGTCTAGAGATAAGTTTTTATTATTTTTTGAATATAATTTTGTTGTCTGAAAATATTGGATCATGTGAAGGGATGTGTGTGCTTAATTTTTCCATTTTTTTTACACTAGTTTGGCTGACCTTGTGTTAAATACTACTCTTGAAGATCATGAAGCATGTTGGGACTTATTTGGGTCCTCATCAAGTGTGTGTTTGGGTTCCCCTCATTTTGATTCCACCCTAGAATGTTTTGGTACTGACCTAATTTGAGTTTAATGATGGATGGCAAAATTTGGATATGTTTCAAAGTTGAAGATGATATATATACATGATGAGATATTGATGAAAGGTGTGAAAAGAAATAGAGCAAATTGATGTGTAATAGATGGGAATCAGTTTTTATGTGATGTGAGTATGGAAGATCGATGTGGAATCTAAATATTGATTTTTTGGAAGCAGTGAGCTGAAGGTGTGCTTTATCATTCATGCTTGTGTGCCAATGGTTGAGTGAATCGTGGTGGAAATCTCTATTGCATTGAGATTGTCTTCTTTGTGTAACATATCTTTTCTATCTTCTTTCTATCTGTGTGGTAGTGAACCCTCTAAGTGGTTAACCCTTGTTGGATAGTGAGTCCTAATTCAAATAGTGAGTCCTTATTGTTTTGGCAGTGAGCCTAATCTAGCAGTGAGCCTTTGTAATTAGTTTTGATATTCTCTATATTGTGAGATAATCCTCACTGTGGTTTTTCCCTCATTGGGTTTTCCACATAAATCTAGTGTTATTGTGTATGTGTGTTACTTTTCATTTTTTTCCTTTGCACTTAATGTTTAATCATTTTAGCAAAGTAAAGGATTTTTGATTGATCTAAGTTCTGGTGGATGTTTTAATGATTAAATTTGCTACAACTGATTCATCATCCTCTTAGTTGTCTTGTTCAACAGTTATCATGTAGTTTCTCACACATATAAAACTAGAAGTAATAAGTAACTAAAGAAACTATATCCATTCTTAAACATCAACCATATTTTCCATCCCCACCTAGCCGCCCTTAGCATAGTGGTAAGGAATATGATCTTGTTAAGGAAATCCAAAATACTCCATTCAAGATATCCCTTTGAGATTTGATTCAAATATCACCTACATAACACAAGATGTTTCATGAGGCTTTGTAAAATATTGATGTCTCACCTTCTATCAAACCAAATGATGTAATAGCCTTATTTGATTGTATGCAAGCAAAAAATTTGGACATTACTTCCCCTCAACATGAATTACCCTTTCTTGAGATCTAAAACAAACTTGTGAAGAAATAATGATAATTGTTTTTATTAATAAAACTTGGGTTAGACACACTTTAATAGATAATGGAAAAGGTCTTAGTGTTTGTAGCATTGATATTCTAGATAAACTTGTTGTGGACAAGAATCTTATAAAACCAAATAATATTTCTATTCATGGCTTTGATAATGTTAGTAAGAAACTATTAGGGACAATCACACTACCCATCAAGGTAGGGCCCATGGTTTTTCCCACCCTTGTCCATATCATGACATGACCTCTTTCATATAGTATTCTCCCAGGTAGACTGTAGATTCATGCCATGAAAGGAGCCTTGTCTACTCTTTACTGTGAGATGAAATATGAATATAGTCACAAGATATGTATGGTTAAAGAGGATAAACAAAGTTATAATTCATAAATTTAATTCGAACATAACTTTTCCAACTCTCTTAATATTGTGATTCCAACTTCAAAGGTGGAACCCATACATGTTGAAAATAATGATGATTGTATTTCACCTATAACAAAAAAATTAGAAGATTATTGGGGGTTATTAGAATCTACACCTCATTTCAATGGGGAGTCTAAAATTTCACCACAAATTTACAAGAATTGAATACACATAATAATCATGATATTGCTTCTAGTGAACACCCATAATGCTAAGAGGGGGGTGAATCAATATTCTATTAAACCAATTAGTCATAATCCAACCAATTATCAAAACATATTTAACTACAACAATGCAAGAGTACATGAAGGAAAATCACAACACAACATAACACATCAACACCAAGATTTTTACGTGGAAAACCCAAGGAGGGAAAAACCACAATGAGGACTAACTCACAATATATTATAACCGATTACAATATATTAAAGGGCTCACTGTCAGGACTCACTATCCTTGAAAAGGATCACAGCCTAAAAATAGATACAAAACAAAATGGATGCATAGCTAGGGTATGAAATGATACATAATACACCTTCCTTGTGTTGAATTCAGTTCCAATGAAGTTTTGAAAATAAAATATTGCTCTTCTCTACAGTCGCTCAACATATACTTCAATTCTGCAATTATTCTGAATTCACACATATGAATTCACAAGAATACATGAAATTAAACCTTACACACACATCATATATCACACATCACACACATCACACCCATCTCTCTTTGCTGACACTAAATTGTTCCACACATATACCTTATTACTACTTCATACATCAATTAGGTCAACCTAATTAGATGTATCCCCATTTCAATTCAAAACACTTTGTTGGCTTCATACATGGAATCAACCTCTTCGCACTCAAATAAAATGTTACTTTTATAAAATAGAACCCCTTAAGCTCCACAACACATATTACTTTTCATAGTATATCTTCAAGCATTGAGTCAGCCAAGTATTAGTCTCAATCATAAAATAAGCCAATCCATTGAACATTGATCATCTGAGTAATCACATAAGCATTCACCATTTGGATTATGTGTAGTTATGACACCTATAAACCTTCTCCCAAATTTCTAGATTCTGAAGCCAAATACTAGAGGAATGCAAACCAAATAACTTTTATAAACATGTATAATATAACCCAAAATATAATTTTTCGAACTTATGTCACTTGTAACTTTTAGTTAGATTAACCAAAATTGTTGAAACCTTGAACTTAGGTGTAATGTGTAGTCCCAAACATCATATTGTAACTATAAAAACAAATCTTGAAACATGTACGAATTTGGACTAGAATACCGGATTAAGATGATACAAAAACTATTTTACTAGATCAGGAAAAATTGACAACAAACATTGTTGGCATCAATGACAACACAACAAATGGTTCCTTATTTATTCATTCAACAATCTCCCCCTTTTTCATTGATGGAAACATGTGCCAAAAATAAATTCCAACAATCCAACTTAAAACAACTTCTAAAACTACTTCCACTTCTTCAAATATCTCTTACACAATCTTAGTACCAAAATGTCTAACCATCCAAACCATCTCCCCCTTTGACATCAATGAAAAAGGGTGTGCCAATGAGACACATGCATAGAAATACAACTAAAATTGAAATGACTAGTTCCCCCTTAGGGAGTTATCCCTAGACCTACATCTGATCATATGTATAGAAAAAGAACTGAAAGCAACTGAAACAAAAGAAATGCAAGGTGAAAAATATGTTCACACAAAGGAGAAGTCATCGTCAAGTTCCTTGAGAATAGATTCCCAAGCATATTTCCCTTCATCCCAAATCCTTTTATTTGTAACAAGTGCCTTGTGCATTGGTACAACTCCCCCAAGATTTCCTCTCCTTCTTTCAAAGTAGTTGGATAAATATTTATCTTATCTAGTTTTTCATCTTCAGTGAGAGCACTTACAATTGGTAATTACTTGCACTTTACTAGATCTCCAAGCTTACCAAACCACCTTATAACATCCTCTTTCTACCTTTACAGGGTGAAAAACATCTTTTGCAAGTTTTAAATTGTAGTCCAAGAGGCATAGCTTCTATCTTTGATGAGATCATAGGTTCCAAAGGTATTGATCAACTAGGACTCTATTGAGTCTATTGGTGATTTTTCTAGAAAACCTTGTAATTCTCTGAAGATTATCCAACTCTTATAGTGAAGAAACTACAAAGTTAGTGGCCAACACAATGAGCTTAGGATTTTGTGATCCTTACTCCTTCACTTCAGGCTCTGTGAAACCTAGGAGGGTGATTCTAATTATGTTTTTGTGAATTTTATTCAATTAGTAAATCATTTATACATAGATTGATTCCTATTTATTGCAAATAAAACTCATATCACTAAAGATTTGGCAGATCTTTGAGTAAATGACTACTTGCTAAGAAATCGAAGATATACCTAATTGAAAATATTCTTGAAAGTATTTTAAAATGAATATTGTTCTTATTTTAAGTTCATGGCCAAGTGTGCTATTTGCTCATTTTTTATACAAGATTTTCTAACAAAATGACCAATGTCTCATCAATTGGAGCAACGAAGTCAAATATGTAAGAATTGGTAATACATAAACTACTCAATTTAGAGATAGGTAGAATATTCTCATATTGCTTTACATTTATGAAAACTCACAATGCCTAAAACACTCACTCCTAGCAAATCCTAAGCAATTCCTTACAAAGTTTATAACCCTATTCAAGCATTTTAATCAAATATTTGAGTTAAAGTTGAAAATAGAGTCAGACATTCAAATGGAATAGTTGAAGATAAATGATAACACCATTAACATTTTCATTTATAACTTGTGAGACATATACACAAGAGAGTATTTTCTTCTAGACTGAGATTTGTTTTGATATAAGTAGTTTCTATAGAACTAATTTAAGACTACTACATATAGGATTTCATATCCAAGAAAATCTACCAACCTATTTATCTATATTCTAAAAAATTCCTTTCTTGAGCTTAACATTCACCTAAAGCCCTATTGAGACTTAAAAATCTAACCCTCTATAATGAGCCCTGAAATCCCTTTTATATAATAAGTGAGCAACAAGCATCAGGCTCAATTACATCTACATTTCATCTCATTTCAAGATCATTTGCACCAAAATTCAAGACATACTTAGTTAGTTACACGCAATCATTAAGGAAAATGGAAGAGTAAAAGACCACATTCCACATCCTCTACATGAAGAAATGTCAGCTCCTCAAAAGGAAGATTTTGTTGCAACAACATTAAATCCTCATCCTTGTTGACCAAGGAAGTTTCTCCACTAGCAGCCCCAACAAAAACCCGCATATCACCTGGAAGAAAACTAGATGCTACCAACGCTAGGAAGTCTGGCATTTCTCCTATACACCAGCCCAAAAAATTTCCACATCAGCACTATAAACAAGAAATCACATGAATGTTGAATAGGAAAATCCTGAAAAAAGGGCCATCATGTCATCAAAAAAAAAATGGTGCAGATTCATCACTTTGAGTCATCGACCTCAAAGGATACTAGCCCACGCCTTGTTCGTGATGGAATTGGAGGAACCATCACCACCTCCTCGTTAGAATTCTCCAATGGTACCATGTAGAGGGGATAATAACCACCCTCTGGATCAGTATCACCCTCACTGTCTGAAGGGCTATCATAAACCTCACTTAGAGAATTACGTCCTCCCAAATAGGCCTTACAATACTTACAATTGTTATTTTCCTTCTTTTCATATTTGACCAGTTTTTTTCCTTTGAACTTGACCAGTTGTTCTGAAACAGTTCAGCTCCTCAGGTAGTAGTTACTCCTGACACCATATTTCTTGAATTTCCTACGTCCCCTTCTACTCTTTGGTGTATCAGGATCTCCTTGTGTATCAGCTTCCTCTCAGGGGCATTATCCTCAGACTCAAGGAAAATCAATCTCCTAGACCTTTGGACTGACCTAACAGACTCCTCAGACTTACTCATCCTCTTAGTGATAAGAACTAGAAGACCTCTACTAATTCTTCCCTTGGACTCAAACTAAATTTCTAGTTTCTAAATGAGAAAAATGGCCAACAGTCCACATTATAACGAGCCATGCAAGTGTGCCAACCATTGATTCTTCAAAGAAATCTTGTGTGTGTGAGCTAACAATAGTCTGCTTTGATTTTTTAATCTTAACCGTTGATCATGTTTTAAAAGATAAATCAATGAGTAGATTACTATGCAACCACTTATAATTAGGTTTTAATTGTGATTTTAATGGTCCTTTAAATCAAAAAATCCCTGACTAGATATACATCCACTCTGTACATAGCATCAATTAAAACTATTCATGCTATAATTACCCATTTACCCGTGGTAGTTAAAACACCTATATTTCTTGGTAGCAAAATAGTGGGGAATGATCCTGATCTGATCTAAAAATATTGGTTCATACATTACCTTGGTTTTTTTCACCTTCTCCACACATATTAATAACTGTTAGGACTAACGACCAAAATCTCAAGCATGTGCCTCAAAGAACAAAGTTGAAAATAGCACCATTTAGAAATAGTACCTTTTCAACCAATTTTAGAAGTATTCTAACTTCATTTAAAACCCACTAGAGCCTTTTAGAAAGTCCACTTGGCACTTTCCCACTTTCCCATTGCAAAATACATGACAGGGGCGGGGCCCTCATGGGATGGTGGGGAGTGGTCAAGATTAGGCCACATCACCTGCCATCAACTTTCAATTTTATCTCTTACAAAATAAACCTCCATCCTCGAAGCTTAGCAGGTCCCACAATAATGATAGATGTCACTTCAATGGTTAGTCTGTGTGATTGTCTTTCCTTACTACTGTAGATGGATTGGCATGCATGGAATGGTTTTGATGAGAACATGTTTCATGACATCCACCATTGATCTTCTTTTGAACCACATCCACTGGCCCTATCAAGGTACTAGTCCCACCATCTGGTATTACTACATGGCCATCGCCCACTAGCCCGTGTGAATAAAATAAGAAGAAACAATCTAGTGTGGGAATATGAGGAACGACTGGGATTAATTCCCCACAATCAGACGGCTAGCATGAGGTTCTATTTTTGCACATGTTGCAAAATTTAATCATAAAAAGGGGCCATCACTAGGAAAATGTGAACCTAACCCTTAGAGAACAAAAGCTAAGGATTTAAAATATTAAGATCAAGCCTAGACCATAGGAAAATTTAATACCAAGAAGGACTAAGGTGACCAATAAACCTAAGATTAGGAGGCGGTAAAAAAATGACCCAATTGAATAAGTGGCAACTTAAGTGACTGGGTATCGGGAATATCAAGTCAATGTGGCAAAATAATGACCAAGGGTTTTTTGATTCATAGGCCAATTTTCGGGAGGTTTTATAAATATAAAACCCTAACAAAGTGATGAAGATATGACTTGAAATCATAAATGAGGGCCCAAGCTAGACTTTGCACAATTTTTAGGGTGGAACCAATTTTTTTTTAAGGGTTCCATCAATTGCTCCAGCTGGGGACACATGCCTCTTGCAGGCATGGTGAGATCCTAGATTCATTAGGTGAAGCAGACTAGGCACAAAAAACCAAAATAGAAAGAAACAAAATATATAAAAAATCATACACAAGCCATAAAACTTGAAAAGGGAGATCCAATTCTCCACTCCACTTGAAACCTTCTCCAGAGATGCAAATTTTTAGTATGCACCTTACAATCTAACAAGCCCCTATCAAAAACCAACCTATTGAAAGAACTAATGTCCTTCCACCCATATTTTCCTCTGTCATACCACTGCAATAAGTATACCTTTTTCATTATAAGTAGAAATATGTGGGTACCCTTTGGGTCTACCTAATTACAAACAATGTTACTAGCATTTTTTTCAATTTTTTTGAGTATATTATTGCCAATGTAGTCTTTATCATTTTGTATTGTAGATTCAGGCATAAACTACAAACTTTTATCATTACATGACATATATGTGTTATGTTCATCATATAAAACATGTTCATATTGAAAACAACATTTCTTGTTATTCATCTAATTGTCATGCTCTACAAAATTACCTTCCAGCTGATCTGGAAATTTAAAATGTTCATACTCTTGTAAGTAGATAGAATCATGATATTCATCTTTATTTTCTACACCTATTTCAAATGCGAAACATTCATAATAAATATCGTCAGAGACCTCAACAATGTGTTATTTTATTTTCTCAATGCCACATTCTAACCTTGTTTTATATGCATCATCAAAGTCTTCAAAAAAAGGTGGATTATCTCTACACCAATAAGGATCACCATTTCTCATCTCTAGTGAAGATGGAGGCCCATCAAACAATGGATTTTCCATCACATTCATTTTTTACATAAAAGTCTCAGCCTCCTCATCTTGAAGATCCAAATACTCCAAGTTATCATTACACTCAAATTCACTGCAATCACTAGAAGAGTAGATAGACATACTATTGAAATTTCATTCCCACCCTTAGATTGTTTAGTACAGACATCAATAATTTATACCATGTCCACATGATTTGAGATATCATGGTGAGAAATCTCTTCAAGTTCCATAATATTTTCAGCCAAAATTAGTGGCTTCAAATTTTCATCATAATACATAACCTGATCATCTGAGAATGAACTTATGTCATCCACATCTTGCTTGCTAATTTTATCCTCCTCTAATATAAAACTTTCCAAGTCTACTTCATTCAAGTTGGTATGATGGATGGCATAATAACAATCAACATTGTCAACTTTATGAATTGAATGTTTATGAACAAGCTTAATGATACTAAGCTTAGTACTGACAAAGTTTTCAACCTTGGAAATATTGTAATCAGAACTACATGGTTCTAGCATACTGAATGATGAACATATTATCTCATTATTACTCTTGTATTCAAATAGATCACTAGATTCATCTAAATCATAGGGCTGCTTGCGGACCCTCTTTGTGGTCTCATCACCAGAATAGCTAGTAGTTTTATCAACATTTGGTGTCTCATGGCAGAAAACACTCATAGATAGATAACCTTTGTGCATTCCATAATCAGTTGTTTTCAATATTCATGGCCATCCTATATGCCTGATGCAACGTTTTGGGATTTTTATCTTTCAACAAATAGCCCATTTTACTAAAAAAAGATCCCAAATAAACAACCAAACATATTGCATCACTTAACTTTAAGAGCTCAGGAATATCCCTTAATGTTTTAGCAAATCTTCTGTTAAATGCTGGAACCAACTCATCCTCTTCTTTCTCAATGTTCATAAATTTATTGAGCAAAGAACTAGCACTAATTCTTTCACCAAATTACTCCATGAACACTATCATAAACTCACTCCAAGAACAAACAAAGCATGTTGGTAAATCAGAGAACCAATCTCTTGAATCTCCTTTTAGAGACTGAACAAACAACCTCATGATTACATCCTCATGATCTATCTCAAAGTCATCCATTAGATTATTGAATTATTGTAGATTCTTTTTTTCTGATTCACACTTTGTACCACTGAACTTTGGTAGCTCATTTCTGATTCCAGATGGAAAAACATTTGGGTAGCCATTAATCCCAATGAAATTAATAGCTCTATGTCTGTCAAAGTTAAAAATTCTACAACCTTACTAGGGCTGACTACAAACCATAGTTGCAAACTAAATTTCATACCAAAGTATATATATTGATGATATACCCTCTTATAACCTTACAAGCTTTTCATAACATCATTTTCAATTATAAAGAATTCATTCTAGTTCTTTTTCAAAAATAATTTATACCTCACATCATAGTAGATTTTGCAACTTAATAATATAGAAGTATACAAAATTATCCTTCCCTTTGTTAGTGCTTATTCACTGAATAGGGAACCAATTTTTTTTTAAGTCTTACAAATATTGTTTTCATATATAGGTATATGCCTCTTGGAAACCAAAATATGAAGAATACCTGGATATATTGCAACTACTGTAAATTTTTCCTAATTGGAAATATTGTATATTTGAAATTAATTTTGAATCTTCAATAGGTTCTTTAGATAGAGTCACCACCTCTCTTCATAGAGGACCGAACTTCAAATGGTATGAAGTTCCTTTGAGTATGAATTTCCTTCTGGGTCTTCTCACATAGCAGAATCACACATAAATTATTTGACATCACTACAATAGAAATACTTCTAGGTCTTAATATATGAACCAGATGTCCAAATTCACCTAACTCTTGACTCTATGATATAACAGTCTACAACTGGAGTTTCAAAGCTTTCCCAAGCAGAGTCATTATTTTTGTTGGTGATTTTTCCAGCAGAACCCTGCAATTCTCTAAAGAGTAGCCAACTCTTATAGTGAATAAACTACAAAGTTAGTGGCCAACACAATGAGCTTAGGATTTTGTGATCCTTACTCCTTCACTTTAGGCTCTATGAAACCTATGAGGTTGATCCCAATTATGTTTTCATGAAGTATATTCAATTAGTAATACATTTATACACAAATTGATTCCTATTTATTGCAAATAAAACCCATCTCACTAAATATTTGGTAGATCTTTGAGTAAATGACTACTTGATAAGAAATCAAAGATATACCTAACCCACACTATTCTTGAAAATATTTTAAAATGAATATTGCACTTATTTTAAGTTCATGGAAAAGTGTGCTATTTGCTGATTTTTATGGAATATTTTCTAACAAATTGACCAATGTCTCATCAATTGGAGCAACAGAGTCAAATATGTAAGAATCGGTAATACATAAACTACTCAATTTATAGATAGGTGGACTATTCTCATATTACTCTGCATTTATGAAAACTCACAACTCCTAAAACACTCACTCCTTGCAAATCCTAAGCAATTCCTTACAAATTTTATAACCCTATTCAAGCATTTTAATCAACTCTTTGAGTTAAAGTTGAAAACAAAGTCATACATTCAAATGGAACAATTGAAGATAAATGATAACACCATTAGCATTTTTATTTATAACTTGTGAGAAATATACATAGGAGAGTATTTGTTTCCAGACTAAGATTTGTTTTGATATAAGTAGTTTCTATAGAACTAATTTAAAACTACTACATACAGGATTTCATATCCAAGACAATTCCCAACCTGTTTATCTATATTCTAAAAAATGTCTTTCTTGAGCTTAGCATTCACCTAAAACCCTATTGAGACTTAAAAATATGACCCTCTATAATAAGCCCTAAAATCTGTTTTATAGAATAAGGGAGCAACAAGCATTAGGCTCAATTACATCTACATTTCATCTCATTTCAAGATCATTTGCACCAAAATTCGAGGCATCCTCAGTTAGTTACATGCAATCATTAAGGAAAATGGAAGAGTAAAAGACCATATTCCACATCCTCTGCATGAAGACATTTCAGCTCCTCAAAAGGCAAAGTTTGTTGTAGCAACATTGAATCCTCATCCGTGTTGACCAAAGAAGATTCTCCACTAGTAATCCCAACAAAAAACCATATATCACCTAGAAGAAAACTACATGTCACCAATGTTAGGAAGTCTGGCACTTCTCCTATGCATGGTCAGCCCAAAAAATTTCCACATCAGTGCTAGAAACAAGAAATTACATGAATGTTGAATAGGAAAATCCTGAAAAAAGGGACGTGGTTTCATCAAAAACAAAAATGGGGAAGAGTCATCACTCTAAGTCATTGACCTCAAAGAATACTAGTTTGCACCTTGTTCATGGTGGAACTAGAGGAACCATCACCACCTCCTTGTTAGAATCCTTAGATGGTACCAAGGAGAGGGGATAATAATCACCCTCTGGATCATTGTCACCCTCACTATTTGAAGGGCTATCAGAAACCTCACTTTGAGAATTATGTCCTTCCAGATAGACCTTACAATCCTTACACTTTTTCTTTTTCTTCTTTTAATATTCCACTAGCTTTTTTCCTTTTAACTTGATTAGTTCTTCTAAAACAATTCATCTCCTCAAACAGTAGTTACTCTTGACACCATATTGTTTTAATTTCCTATGTCCCCTTCTACTCTTTGGTGTATTAGGAGCTCCCTATGTATCAACTTCATTCTCAGGGGAATTCTCCACAAACTTGAGGAAACTCAATCTCCTAGACCTTCGAATTGGCCTAACAGAGTCCCTGGACTTACTCATCCTCTCAGTTATAAGAACCAGAAGACCTTTACTAATTTTTCCCTTAGACTCAAATTGAATTGCTAGTTTCTGAATGATAAAAATGGCCAATGGTCCACATTATAATGAGCCATGTAAGTGTGCCAACCATTAATTCTTCAAAGAAATCTTGTGCATGTTGGCAACACAAGGACATGCAACAGAGAAGGGGGGTGAATTAGTTGTCACCAAATTTCAAACTTATTCAACTTTTTAACCTTATTCTCAGATCTAGTCATTAATCATGAAAGTATAAATGAACAACAAATCAAAATCACACATAACACCAAGATTTTATGTGGAAACCCTATTAGGGGAAAAACCACGGTGGAGGTCAGTCCACAAGATTATACCCCATTAAAAGTATAAGAGAATATGAATGGGGATTGCACATGCATTCAAACACACTTCTTAGAGCTCATTGCTCAAATACAAATAGGCTTACTACCCAAAGGAAGACACGCTATCTTACAAAAAGGTTTTGATTAAATCCATCAAACTTTGAATTAAGAAAAGTAACATCTACTAATGCCTGATTACAATTCCAATTAAGCTCATGAACACTTCTTCACTCTTCTTCACACTCTACTCTACCTTCGAATGATCTATACATTATTCACACATAGGAATCACACACTTTGCACACTCTCTATCTCACTCTTCCAAATGATAAAACAATCACTTATATATATTCACAACAAGAAATTACATCACCATAAGTTGGCCATAATGAGAAAATAAAATAATTACAAATAGTCAGCCCAAAACAAATAAAGATTATTCATGCAAATCAACCAAGGTTGGCCACAACATAGTGAAGACCGAAAATAACATCCTCAAACATGAACCACTTCAATTAATTACTCCTTCAAGATCCACAACACACTTCAACACCTTGTCGGCCAAGAACATGAAAAACATGAACACGCAAGAGAAAATCTTGGATCACAATCACAATGATCAATGTGGACATACAACACATATAGAGCATGAACTTGAAACATCCAAAAGCATCATGAAACATCAGAGAAGCGTCCACAGAAACTAAACTTATTGAAATCATATGATCTTCATTCAAGAACACAAACTCTAAACAACAACGTACTGATCACACTGAAAGAAATAATTTCACTTCACCACTGACAATGTATAGAACTTCTTATTACAATTTTCTCAATAACCTCAACATATACAAATTTTAATGCAAAAATGCTAATAGTGTTGACATCAATGACAACCACATATCAACAACACACCACAACATCCAACAATCTCCCCCTTTGGCATTGATGGAAACACATGATGTGAAAAATACCATCAACACAACTACACTTACTCTCCCTTAGGTTCTGACTCTTCTTTCCTCAACTCTTCTCCCCACAAATATTTTTCACATTTCTCTTCTCCCCCTTTGACATCAATGGAAAAGATCTCTTCTATACAAGCTTTGAACCACATATTTTAACACCTAAACATATGAACATATGACTACTCCCCCTGAGTAGCAGGAACCACAACATCAATCTAGATCAAAATATGATGCATGGATTGATGCAAATCAATGCATCCTTAGTTCTGATTAGGAGGGGTAATCACCCCTAACTTCCCTGTAAGATGCTCAAAAGTATCCTTAGGAAATGGCTTGGTAAATATGTTTGCAATCTTCTCCTTAGTAGCCACATACTCCAATCTAAATTCCTTTTCACTTACTTTCTCTCTCAAAAAGTAAAACTTGATAGATATATGCTCGGTCTTCGAATGCAACACCGAATTCTTAGAAATGTTAATAGAAATTGAGTTTTCACAAAATAAAATAATAGGCTCATCATACATAATTTTGATATGCTTCAACATCTACTTCATCCATAGTACTTGAGTACAATTATTAGCAGCAATAATGTATTCTGCCTCTGCAGTAGATAAATAAATAGAATTCTACTTTTTGTTTAACCATGAAATCAACTTCTTTCCCAAGAAAAATGCTCCACTACTAGTACTTTTCCTATCGTTCACATCTCCTACCCAATCAGCATCACTAAAGGCACTCAAAGTAAGATCATCATCTTTAGGATACCATAAACCAAAATCAACTATCCCATTCAAGTATCTAAAAATCCTCTTCACAGCAGTCATGTGAGATTCTTTAGGATCAACTTGAAATCTAGCAATAATACATACAAAATTCATGATATCAGGCCTATTATGAGTCAAATAAAGCAATCCACCAATCATTGATCTGTATCTAGTCTAATTTTCCTTTAGAGAATCATCATCAGTTGTCAACTTGCATCTGGTCACCGTGGGTGTACCAACATGATTTGAATCTTTCATACCAAATTTTTTCAATAATTATTTCACATACTTGGATTGAGTTATAAAGATCCCTTTATCTAACTGAGTAATTTGCAATCCCAAGAATAATTTCATCTCTCCAATCATTGAAATCTCAAACTCATTCTACATCTCATTAGAAAACTTCATACACAAGCTATCATCTCCTCCAAATATGATATCATCAAAAAAAACTTCCACAATCAAATCTTTATCATTGTTCTTGAAATACAAATTACTATCAACAATACCTTTGTTAAATCCAAGCTTCACCAAGTACTTATCCAATCTGACATACCACGCTCTAGGGGCTTGTTTGATTCCATACAATGCTTTCTTCAACTGACAAACCATATCTCCTTGATTAGTCAACTGGAATCCATTAGGTTGTTCAACATACACTTCTTCTTCCAATTTGCCATTTAGAAAAGTAGACTTGACATCCATTTGATAAACTTTGTAGTCTTTGTAAGTAGCATAAGCAAGAAATAATCTCACAGCTTCAATTCTAGCAACATGGGAAAAGGTTTCTTCAAAATCAATACCTTCCATCTATGAATATCCCTTACATACCAGTCTTTCTTTGTTTCTAACCACTTCACCTTGTTCATTCAGTTTGTTTCTAAAGACCCATTTAGTTCCAATTGAATTCTTATCCTTAGGTCTGGGAACACGAATTTGTGCATCATTCTTTTCAATTTGTTGTAGTTTCTCTTTCATTGCTTCAACCCAATATTCATCTTTGCATACTTCATTCACATTGATAGGCCCAGTCTTTGAAATCAAACAATATTCTTATGCAATCTTTCTCCTAGTCTGGACACCTTTTTTCTTATCACCCATGATCTGATTTTCTAAATGATTCAACCTTACATACCTCATAGTCTTCTTAGAATGTTCTTCAACCTTAGGCTCTTCTGATCTCTCTTCCATTATTCCATCAATTTCTCCTTCCTCTTGATCTTCTTGATTCATCAAAATGATTTGGACTTGACTTGAGTTTTGACCTTGCTTTCCTTTGTTTGTACTGTCATTCTAATCATTAGAATCATATCCATAGGTTTTGGATAGTGTACCAAAGTCTTCATCAACCTTAACATTTGCACTTTCAACCATTTTATTCAATCTTTTATTGTAACACTGATAGGCCTTACTCTTAGTAGCATAACCCAAAAATATTCCTTCATCACTCCTAGCATCAAACTTTCCTATATCTTCATCTCTTTTGATATAACACTTGCTTCTAAAGATCTTGAAATATCTAACAGTAGGTTTTTGACTAGTCCATAGCTCAAAAGGAGTCTTACCAGTATCACCTTTGATTTGTACCCAGTTAAGTGTGTACATAGTAGTAATCACAGCTTCTCTCCAATAGATATGAGGTACATTTCCTTCCAACATCATGGCTCTAGCAGCATCTAGAATTGTTCTATTCTTTCTTTCCACAACTCCATTTTATTGAGGGGTCTGTGGTTCAGATAACTGTCTCTTTATTCCATGCTCTTCACAAAAAGAATTAAACTCATAGGAAGTGAATTCACCACCTCTATATGATCTTAGATAGTTAATCATCAGACCTGGGTATGTGCAAGATCATCATGGAAAAAATAGGCCCTTAAGTGGCAAAAAATTCAAAAAAAAAGAGTTAGGAAACTTGACGTAAAAATTTGAATAAGTTATCTATTTATTTCAAAAATATGTAAGAATAGAATCTATAGCAAATTGAATGTAGTTTCTAAACTACTAGGTTTATTTGAAAAAAATAAATCTATTTGGTGAAAATTTGAAATTTCAATGCAAAGATACTTAAATTTCGGGAAAAATAAGAAGTAGGTGTCTTCACCACCCTAACAACAATAAAATGATAATATTTTAGATATAAGTAGAGGACTCATGTCCCAATGTGATGCATATTTTTTTGTAATTTTTTTCCAAGTAAATAATTAATTATGAATTTTTTATTAAAAATTTTAAAAAATATAAAAACTGTATGTTTGGCCATCTTAACTTGGTCAAAACTTCATGAAATTCATTTTTATTTTTTTTAATCCTATAGTATGAAAAGCATAGAATGTGATGCATGTTTCAGATTCAAAAAATGTGATACCATTTGAAAGCTATAGATGTTTTTCAATCAACCTATCAATTAGGACTTTATACCCTACACATACCCATCATATTGCCACCTGTGTCTATCTCAACCATAGCCTTAAAGATATTGTTCCAGAGCTTCAAATTTCTCCCTTAAGAAAGTAGCCCACATCATTATTGAACTTTTCCAGAGCTTCAAATTTCTCCCTTAAGAAAGTAGCCCACATCATCCTTGAATAGTCATCAATAAGTAGCATGAAGTACCTGTATTCTTGTAAACTTCTAGTTCTAGCAGGACCACACAAATCAATATGCACAAGATCCAACAATCCATTTGAATTTTGTTGTTTACTCTGAAATAAAATTATTGTTTTCTTTCCTAGCTAACATTCTTTGCATATGGCATTAGTAGGTTTCAACAGCTTAGGAAGATCTCTCACATCCTTAGTGGAACTTATCTTGATAATATTATCAAAGTTAACATGACACATTCTCCTATGCCACAACCAACTTTCATCAATTTGAGCAATCAAACAAATTTTACTAGCAACACTCAGGTGGAAAATATTACCTTTTGTTTTTGTACCTGATGCAATCATATTTCCAAAATTTCCCAATATTTTGCACTTTTCATCCATGAACTGAAGATTGTATCCCTTATCAACCATCTATCCAACACTTAAAATATTATGCTTCAAACCTTCAACATACAAGACATCATCAATATTATGCTTACCATCAAGAGAAATGCATCCTCTTCCATGGATCACACCAACTATATTATCACCAAATCTTATAACACCACCATCATACTTTTCCAAATTCACAAACTTACTTTTATCTCCTGTCATATGATGAGAACAACCACTGTCAATTACCCATTCATCTTTCTCTTCAACTCAAGCAGCTAGGGCTTTCTCCACATTTGTACAACTAGCAAATTTAGTAGACGCAAGATTATTTTCAATGACAGCAATAAACACAAATTCATCTTCACTTGCATTTCCTTTGTCAGATTCATCATTTTTCATGCCTTCATCAGTAGCATAATAACACTTCTTTTGGAATTTAGGCTTATTAAATATTGACTTGGAAACTCTCTCAGGAAATCGTGATGCAAAATGACCTATCTTATTGCAAGAGAAACATTTTATAGGAAACTTCCCTTTATACTTACCTTGTCCTCTAGCTTCTCTTTTCACAATCAATGCTTCAAGTTCTTCTAGTTCTCTTTCTTCTTCATCGAGCTGTCTCATTTCATCCTCATACTTGAATGTATTTCTTGATGAACTTTCACTTGGATAATATCTCTATCTATCTCTCCTAGAAGTAGTAGCCTTGAATGCAGATTCAACCTTAGGAAGGGCATCACTAAATTCACTCAACTCAAAAGCAGTAAGCTTACCAATCAACATATCTTTGGTAACATTTGTCACACTTCAGAGCTGTTCAATAGAACTAGCCTTGACTTTGTAAGAATCAAGCAAGGATCTAATCACTTTAGCAACAATCTTTGATTTTTCTATCTATCCACTAGCACATCTGATACCACACACAAGTTCATTCACTATTCGCATGAAAGTAGTAACATTTTCATCATCACCCATTTTCAACTTTTCATATTTTCCTTTCATACTTTGTAGCTTACAAATCTTCACATTAGCATCACCTTCATACAAGGTTTTCTAGATCTCATAAGTAGTCTTCAAATCCATCACATTTTTCATCTTAGTATTAGTCAAAGCACTCAACAATGCCTCCTTAGCCCTGATATTATACTTAGCATAAGTACTATTCAGTGGAATAACATATCTATTACTTGTAATGCTCCAATAGGGTTCACCAATGCATCTCAGATGGCACTCCATTCGAGTCTTCCACAAAGAATAATTTGTTCCATCAAATCTAGGACTATCCTTCTTATAAGTTGTCATCCCGGATCACCTCAAGTTGTTAAACTTCTTCCAAGGAACCACAAGCTATGATACCAATTGTTGGCAACACAAGGCAGACAACTAAGAGGGGGGATGAATCAGTTGTCACTGAATTTCAAACTTATTCAACTTATTAACCTTATTCTTAGATCTGATCATTAATCATGAAAGTATAAATGAACAACACATCAGAATCACACATAACACCAAAATTTTTATGTGGAAACCATGTTAGGGGAAAAATCATGGTGGAGGTCAGTCCACAAGATAATACCTTGTTAAAAGTATAAGAGAATATGAATGGAGAATGCACATGCATTCAAGCACACTACCTAGAACTCACTGCTCAAATACAAATAGGCTTACTGCCCAAAGGAAGACACACTATCTTGTAGAAAGGTTTTGATTAAATCCATTAGACTTTGAAATGAGAAAAGTAGCATCTACTAATGCCTGATTACAATTTCGGTTAAGCTCATGAACACTTCTTCACTCTTCTTCACACTCTGCTCTTCCTTTGAATGATATGTACATTATTCACACATAAGACTCACACACTTTACACACTCTCTATCTCATACTCTTCCAAATGATAAAACAATCACTTATATATATCCGCAACAAGAAATTACATTGCTATAATTCGGCCATAAAGAGATAAGAAAATAATTACAAATAGTCGGCCCAAAACAAATAAAGATTATTCATACTAATCAACCAAGGTCCACCACAACATAGTGAAGATTGAAAATAACATCCTCAAACACGAACCACTTCAATTAATTACTCCTTGAAGATCCACAACATGCTTCAACACCTTGTCGACCAAGAACATGAAAAACATGAACACACGAGAAAATCTTGGATAATGAGGACAACGATCAATGCGGATGTGCAACAAAGATAGAGCATGAACTAGAAACATCCAAAAGCATCATGAAACACCAAAAAAGCATCCACAACAACTGAACTTACTGAAATCACATGATCTTCATTCAAGAACACAAACTATAAACAACAACGTACTGATCACATCGATAGAAAGAACTTCACTTCACCACTAGCAACCTGTAGCACTTCTTATTACAATTTTCTCAATATCCTCAACATATACAACTTCTAATGCAACAATGCTAATAGTGTTGATATCAATGACAACCACATATCAACAACACACCATAACATCCAATAGTGCGCACGAGCTAACAACATTTTTCTTTGATTTTTTAATCTTAAACATTCACCATGTTTTAAAAGATAAATCAACAAGTAGATTAATATGCAACCACTTATAATTAAGGGTATGTGCAGGATCATCATGGAAAAAATAGGCCCTTAAGTGGCGAAAAATTCAGAAAAATTGGAGTTATGAAACTTGATGTAAAAATTTGAATAATATTATTTCAAAAATATGTAAATATTAAATCTATAGCAAATTGAATGTAGTTTCTAAACTACTAGGTTTTTTTTTTGAAAAAAAATCTATTTGGTGAAAATTTGAAATTTCAATGCAGTAGTACTTAAATTTCAGGGAAAAAATAAGAAGTAGGTGTCTGTCTAACCACCCTAACCACAATAAAATGATAATATTTTTTTATAAGATTTTATATATAAGTAGAGGACTCATGTCTTGATGTGATACATATTTTTTTGTAATTTTTTTCCAAATAAATAATTAATTATAATTTTTTTATTACAACTTTTAAAAAATATAAAAGCTCATATGTCGACCACCTTAACTTAGTCAAAACTTCATGAAATTCAATATATATATATTTTAATCCTATCGTATGAGAAGCATAGAATTTAACACATGTTTCAGATTCAAAAAATGTTATACCATTTGAAAGCTATAGATGTTTTTCAATTAGCCTATGAATTAGGACTTTAGTTATAATTCAAATAGAAAATGAATAATAATTATTTATTAAAGTCAAAGTAAAACATAACTTATATTGGTTGAAAGCTAAGAATCTCCTTTAAAAACCCTTTTCATTTCATCAATTTTGGGTAAGAAAAAAGTCGTCAGCCACATACCCTACACATACCCATCATATCGCCACTTTTTGGCCCATCATGATCTTGCACATACCCTTAAGTTTTAATTGTGCTTTTAATGCTCCTTTAAATAAAAAAAATCCCTGAGTAGATATTCATCTACTATGTACATATCATCAATTAAAACTATTCATGCTATAATTACCCGCTTACCTATGGGAATTAAAATACCTATATTTCTTGGTAGCAAAATAGTGGGGAATGATCTTGATCTGATCTCAAAATATCGATTCATACATTAACCTACTTTGTTTTCACCTTCTCCACATGTATCAATAATTGTCAGGACTTGCGACCAAAATTTCAAGAATGTGCCTCAAAGAACAAAGTTGAAAATAGCACCATTTAGAAATAGTACCTTTTTGGCCAATTTTAGAAGTATTCTAACTTTATTTAAAACCTGTCGGAGCCTTTTAGAAAGTCCACTTGGCAATTGCTTACTTGCTCATTGTTAAATTTAGGACAAGGGCGAGGCCCTCATGGGATGGAAAGGAGTGGTCAATTTTAGGCCACATCACCTACCATCGACTGTCAGTTTTATCTCTTATGAAATAAATCTCCATCCTCAAAGCTTAGTGGGTCCCATAATAATGATAGATGTCACTTCACTCGTTAGCCCATTGTGATTGTCTTTCCTTACTGATATAGAGAGATAGGAACATGGGGAATGGTTCTAATGAGAACATGTATCATGACATCAATCATTGATCTTCTTACGAAGCATGCCCACTAGCCCTATGGACGTACTGGTCTCACCATTTGGCAGTACCACATTGCCATCAGTTGCTAGCCCGTGTGAATAAAATAAGAAGAAACAATCTAGTGTGGGCATACGGGGAACTACTGGGATTAATTCCCCATAATCAAATGGCCAACATGAAGTTCTATTTATGCACATGTCACAAAATTTATTCATAAAAAGGGGCCATCACTAGGAAAATGTGAACTTGACCCTTAAAGGATGAAAGCTAAGGATTTAAAATATTAAGATCAAGCCTCGACCATAGGAAAATTTAATACCAAGAAGGACTAAGGTGACAAATAGACCTAAGATCAGGGGGCCAGTAAAAACAATGACCCAATGGCATAAGTGGCAACTTAAGTGACCAGGTACTGGGAATATCAAGTCAATGCGATAATATAACGACCAAGGGTTTTTTGATTCATAGGCCAATTTTGTGGAGGTTTTATAAATATAAAACCCTAACATAGTGATGAGGATGACCTGAAATTAGAAATGAGGGCCCAAGCCAAACTTTGTACAGTTTTTAGGGTGGAACCAAAAAAATTTCTAAAGGGTTCCATCAGTGTCCATTAGGTTCTTAATGCCTTGAGTAGCATCCGAACATCTCATGCAATGTAAGAGTAGTTCCTGGCCTCATCTTCACACTCCTTTACTTCTTCCATACATTTCATAGCCTTGCTATGTGGGGTTACACATCTTTCCTGAATTCCAAGCATTATTTTCTCCTCAATCCTTAACTCATCTTCTTTTATGGAATGCTCATTGATGCTAGAAGTATATTCTCTAAATGAATCAACTAGAAACTTTAGATTCTCAACTAGTGTCAAAGAATCATCAATAGTTATACCAGGGGTTGCATCTTGTAATAATTTGATGGCATCATTAGTTAACTCAATCCCATTCTATTGAGTTTCTATGATTTCTTTCTTTTCAGAGGTGATAAAAATGCCTCCAATCTCTATTCTTAGATTTGGTGGAATTTTGTTCAGATCAACATAGCCATGCTATGATGAGAGTTGAACCAACTAGGGAGGAATAACTAGTTGAATCCTTATTTTCTTCATCAAACGAACCTTGAGAGTGTTTTCAAAGGATTCTCCAACTGACTTTGTTGGCTCTAAGGTCTTCATGGATTATTCTTCATTTCTTTCAATTGTTGATTCCTCTTTGTTCTCTTCTTTCTCTTTTTCTTCTTCTTCTTCTTCTTCTTCTTATTTTCCTTCTTTTCCAATGGTGTTTTTATTTTTCCTGTCTTTCTTTCATCCTCCTTTTTATCTTTATCATCCTTTTCATCTTTTCCTTTTTCTTCTTCTCCATCTTTTTTCTCTCCACCTTCATTTCCAACATCTTCATTCAGGTTGTCTTGTTGATTTTCTGCATTATTATTCACATCATCCTTGTCCTAATCTTTATTGTTTTCTTTGCTTCTATTCTCAATGTCATCCAAAGGAGTAGATGTCTTTGAAGGGGCATGTGTATCAGTAACCATATCTCTTGGAACATCCAAGTGTGAAGGATCATCTACAAAGTAAATATTTTCTTATTCTACTATTATATTTTGAAAATTAGGTAAATCTGACATGGGAGGAATATTTTTCTCTTCAACAATAGTATCATCTTTGCTAAGCTCCTTGAATTGTACCTGATGCAAGATCAACAATCATTCCATATTCAATGCCATGTTTCTTATTGTATCAAAGATTTATTTCTTTAGCTTATATGTGTTATCCTTTTCTCTGGTCATACAAATAGTAACTCTCTATTTTACCTTGAACTTCTATGTGTATGCTTCTAGGAGGGTGGCCTTATCATCCTCAGAAAGGGATGATCCAATATTGTTCGGTGCATCAAATTTGATTTTTTTGTCTATTTTGACCTCTTTGTGTTTTCTTTTTTACTAGAGCTTCCCATACAACATTAGTTATCTTTTCCTTCATGTTGTCCATAATTTCATCCATGATAACCATATACTAAACAAAAGCATTTAAAATTGTTTTATGATCTTGTTTACCAACTTCCTCATATAATTTGGCAGTGGTTTTCAATAAGCTAGTATCTTCTAACATATTGTTAATTAGGGATTCCATCATTATAGGTGAATGAACACTTATTGGGGGAGTCTTGGAATTTTTCTTTTCCAGCTTTGAAGTTCCTTCGTCTACCTTCTTTTCATCATTCTTCTTGTGCATATAAATTGTGAGAGCTTCTTTTTTCCTTTCAATGTCTTCATCTTTAGAAGAATACACAACATTGACTCTGGCCCATTTTGATTTAGTATCAACCTCTTGTGAGGCACCTTCTCTACTGGTGGAATTACTATTTATTTTCTTCCTCTTCAATTGTCTTTCTTCTTGTAAACTAAGTCCAATTTATTATTCTACAACATCACTCAAGTTCTTATCTCTGGGTGATTTCTATTTCTTTCTTCTTCTAGAGGTAGTAGGACATGCTACCAAAGGTAAATTCTTCCATTTTTATGTCCAAGTGCTAGGTCCATAGGGTGTAGGTACATCAACTACAATTGAAGCATTGGGCTCCACATTCTTTCCTTTAATAGTAGCTGTGGTAGTAGGTTTTGGCATTGCAGAGGTAGGAGTGCAAGCTAATCTTCCTAATCTTCATGGTCTGAAGGGCTCACTAGCAGTCCTAGCTACCTTAGTGTTTCTCTCTACTACAACTTCCCTCAATTTTTCAACCTCCTCTTTCGAGAGGCCATACATCCCAAAGAGTTGATTAACATTCTTGTTCACCCTTTTATCTCTACTAGGTGTAGAGGTCTCCAAGTATACTTCATTATATTTCTCCTCATAAGTACCATGTCTAGGTAAAGAGGGGTGCTTAGGGCTACTTAGCAACATTTCAATATATCTCTCAATCATCTTTTCATGAATTGCATATCCCATAGGTTCAATCCATATTGTTCTAGGTTCTACTACCTCTATTATACATTCAATGATGGAGACAAGAAAAGTTATATCATTTGGATACATCTCTACAAAAATCTTAGGAATCCTTTCTCTCATACATGTTCACTTGAATAACATAAAAGAATGTATTCATTGCATCAACCTATGCATCATAGTTTCAAAAATTATGTAAGTGATCAAAAATTTGATGTCCAACTAGTCTTCTTCCATCCCATATAATGTTCTTTTGTCCAAGTAACTCTCTCATGAAGTAGAAAAGAAAGAAAGAAATCAATGTTCCATATTTGAAAGCATATTTCTTAGTCTACTGAAAATTCTCCAAAAGTTGCTGCTAGAGCAACTCACACATGTCATAGTCCTTCCCATTTATCACCATATCATGGGAAACATAAATTGCAATTGTAGATATATAGTTATCCTTATTTTGAAAATAGATTTTGAGAACGATCATGATAGATGCATACTTCACTGCAGGATTAATGATTGGCTCAATAGTTAATGCTCTTTTGTCAAATGTGGCACCAATTAGCTTCATAACCACATAATTCTTTACAGACATCAATACAGGTATGGGTCCAATATCACACAAACCAATCACAACCTTAATTGAATCCTTTGAAATCAAACCAATTACATCAATCCACATAAATTTATCATGCATTCTACTTAGGGAAATATTTACATATTATGCATCCAAATCATTGCTAAAATTAGGAAACCAGTTGCAAATATCTAGCTTCTTGTGCACTAGGTTTTCATATTCTTGTTTCACCAAAAAAATTTCTCCAATCAACACATCAAACCATAAATCCTTAAGCACTTATTTATTATATACTTATCCAATTTGGACTATTTGTAGATTCTTTTGTCTTCAGTGGGCAAGACCTTAATCAAGATTTTTGAAAATGCACTATCAGGGTTATTCTCAAACACTTTCTATGAAAACCTCTTGAACTTTGGTCTAGGTATTTCATTAACCTTAACTATGGTTGGAGTATCCATTGCAACCTCAATTCTATCTTCAAATGTTTATAAAATTGCTTCAAATATAAACCCACAAAGAATAGATAGTAGCAAATACCTTTTTCGAGCTTCAACAAGAACTAGGGTTTGAAACAATTCACTTTGGTTAGCCTTCAAATAATCCTCAATTCACTTTTCTTCATTTTAAATGTGCAAAAGTGATTTAAAAATTGACTAGGGACTTTCTTTTATACATTATTGATCTACCTAAAAATAGCATTTAATGCCTCAAATTCTCAAAAGTTGGTATACACTTCATTGAAACATTGTAAACACTAAAAAGCTCCACAAAATCTCATATTTGCATATTTTCTACTAGAATCTTTTTCAAAAGCTTAATCATACCATTCTGCACCTTATATCTTTGTTTCACGGGTTGACACCTCATGATTCTAGGGGGTTGTTATATTTTTCTATTACTGCTCCGCTTAAGCATGCTAGGGGTTTAGTTTTTAGAAGGAATATCTACACCAAATGTAGGTAGAGATGCATTTGATTCATCCTTGTTCTTAGGTTCCTCCTTTTTCTTCCAAATCTTCTCCATTTCTTTATTGAATTCAGTATGATCAATTTTCTTTAGTGGATTATTCTTCTATTCTTGATTTTATTTCCTTCCATTCTTACTTCTGCATAATCTTGAAATGTGTCTAGGCTTGTTGCAATTGTAGCACACAACATTTTTTTGACCAAACTGATTTCTATTCATTTTTTATCTACATTGGTTACCCTTATGTCAAAATATATTACATGTATAACAATAGCCATTGAAGGATTGAAATATTCTACTAGTATTGAATCTATACATTATCTTACTTCTACACTCAATAGCTCTATGTCCAAATTTCTTGCATGTAAAAAATTGTCCGAAAAAGGATCCAACATTCTGATTTATTCTATTTCTATATTCTACATCCTTATGTCCAAATTTATTGCATGAAAAGGGTATGTGCAGGATCATCATGGAAAAAATAGGCCCTTAAGTGGCAAAAAATTCAAAAAAATCAAAGTTAGGAAACTTGATATAAAAATTTGAATAATTTATCTATATTATTTCAAAAATATGTAAGAATAGAGTCTGTAGAAAATTGAATGTAGCTTGTAAACTACTAGGTTTGTTTAAAAAAAGGAAATTTCAAAATTAATTTCTAGCAAAAAAATTATTGGGACAAAAAATGATAATGTTTTATAATATTTTAGATATAAGTAGAGGACTCATGCCCCGATGTGATGCATATTTTTTGTAATTTTTTCCAAGTAAAAAATTAATTATGATTTTTTATTACAACTTTTAAAAAATATAAAACTATAAATGGACCACCTTAACTTGGTCAAAAATTCATGAAATTCAATTTTTATTTTTAATCCTATTGTATGCAAAGCATAGAATGTGATGCATGTTTTGAATTCAAAAATGTGATACCATTTGAAAGCTATAGATGTTTTTCAATAAGCCTATCAATCAAGACTTTAGTTGTAATTTGAATAGAAAATGAATAATAATTACTAATTAAATTCAAAGTAAAGCATAATTTATATTGGTGGAAAGCTGAGAATCTCCTTTAAAAACTCTTTTCGTTTCATTAATTTTGGGCAAAAAAATAGTCATGAGCCACATACCCATCATATTGCCACTTTTTGGCCCATCATGATCCTGCACATACCCAAAAACAAAAACCATTGAAAGATGCGTACCTTTGAGCATTTTCTTGTGTAATGATAGGTCTTCTCTAGTATTAATTATTTGATTTTTGAACTATCTACCACTTTCTTGAGTCTTCTTTTGATTGTCAACTTTTTCAGATGTCTGATTTGTCTTTGAACTTTTTCCTTCTTCAAGTCCCAAAATTATTTTATCCTTAGAAGGTTTTTGAATTTCAATCTAGGTTATGTGCAGGATCATGATGGGCCAAAAAGTGATGATATGATGGGTATGTGTAGGGTATGTGGCTGATGACTTTTTTTATACCCAAAATTGATGAAATGAAAAGGGTTTTTAAAGGAGATTCTCAGTTTTCCATCAATAAAAATTATTCTTTACTTTGAATTTAATAAGTAATTATTATTCATTTTTTATTTGAATTACGACTAAAGTCCTAATTGATAAGCTGATTGAAAAACATGTATAGCTTTCAAATAGTATCATATTTTTTGAATCCAAAACATGTGTCACATTCTATGCTTCGCATACTATAAGATTAAAAAAATGAATTTCATGAAGTTTTGACCAAGTTAAGGTTGTTAAACATATGAATTTTTTATAATTTTTAAAAGTTGTAATAAAATATTCATAATCAATTATTTACTTGGGAAAAAATTACAAAAAAATATGCATCACATCAGGACATGAGTCCTCTATTTTTATCTAAAATCTTATAAAAAAATATTATCATTTTATTGTGGTTAGGGTGGTCAGATAGACACCTAATTCTTATTTTTCCCTGAAATTGAAGTACTACTACATTGAAATTTTAAATTTTCACCAAATAGATTTTTTTCTAAATAAACCTAGTATTTTAAAAACTACATTCAATTTTCTATAGATTATATTCTTACATATTTTTGAAATAATATATATAACTTATTCAAATTTTTACATCAAGTTTCCTAACTCTGATTTGTTTGAATTTTTTGCCACTTAAGGGACTATTTTTTCCATGATGATCTTGCACATACTCTCAATTTATCAAGCATTGTAGTACTTGTTTTTCAATTTTTTCCTCATGAGCTCTTGCTTTCTTCAAATCATATCTTAAGGTTACCACCTCATGTTCAATATTGGTATATTCATCAGCCTTTCTTTGTATTTTAGTATTTAGACAATCCTCTTTTCTACCATTTGCACTTTTAGTCCAGTGATGTCTTCATTGGCCTTCTTCAATTATTCATTAACTTCTATGTGCCTTTCTTTGAACTTCTTGATTTTTTCTCTGTCTTTTGATGCATTCATTTGCTTCTTCTAGGCTTTCCTTGCAAGTTCTATTCTCACTCTCAACTTTTTCAAGATCTTTAAGGGTATGTGCATGATCCTCATGGGAAAAATAGGCCCTTAAGTGGTGGAACATTCAGAAAAATCAAAGTTAGACAACTTAACATAAAATTTTGAATAAGTTATCTATATTATTTCAAAATAATGTAAGAATAGAATCTGTAGCAAATTGAATGTAGTTTCTAAACTACTAGGTTTTTTTTTTTTAAATAATCTATTTGGTTAAAATTTGAAATTTCAATGTAGTAGCATTTAAATTTTAGGAAAAATAAGTAGGTGTTTGTCTAACCACCCTAACCACAATAAAATGATAACATTTTTTATAATATTTTAAATATAAGTAGAGGACTCATGTCCCGATGTGATGCATTTTTTTTGTATTTTTTTTCTAAGTAAATAATTAATTATGAATTTTTTATTACAAATTTTTAAATATATAAAAACTCGTATGTCTGACCACCTTAACTTGGTCAAAACTTCATGAAATTCATTTTTTTCTTTTTTAATCCTATAGTATGCAAATCATAGAATGTGACGCATGTTTTGGATTCAAAAAAGGTGATGCCATTTGAAAGCTATAGATGTTTTTCAATCAACCTATCATTCAGGAATTTAGTCATAATTCAAATAGAAAATGAAGAATAATTATTTATTAAATTCAAATTAAAGCATAATTTATATTGGTGGAAAGCTGAGAATCTCCTTTAAAAACCCTTTTCGTTTCATCAATTTTGGGTAAAAAAAAGTTGTCAGCCACATGCCCTACACATACCCATCATATCGCCACTTTTAGGCCCATCATGATCCTACACATACCCTCAAGAGTAGCTTTGAGTTCTTTGTCAAAAATGCATTCATCTTCTTCAAATTAAATTTTAGAAATTATTCTAGGGGAATATGATAGTTTTTATCAGCCATGTGTTCAACCTCCAAGATCTTCCTCAAGATTTTAGGCTTTTCGAAAGGAAAGAGCTCTAATACTAATTGTTGAACACCTATAATACTAAGAGGGGGGTTGACTCAGTATTCTATTAAACTAATGAGTCATAATCCAACCAATTATCAAAACATATATAACTATAGCAATGAAAGAGTACATGAAGGAAAATCACAACACAACACATGAACACCAGGATTTTTATGTGGAAAACCCAAGGGAAAAACCATGGTGAGGATTAAACCACAATATATTATAACTGGTTATAAGATATTACAGGGCTCACTACCAGGACTCACTATCCTTGAAAAGGCTCACAACCTGAAAATAGATAATAAAAAAAAAATGGCTATATAGCTAGGGTATGAACTAATAAAGAATGTACCTTCCTTGTGTTGAATTCAATTCGAATGAAGTTTTGAAAATAAAATACTACTTTGCTCTACAATCGCTCATCATATACTTCAATTCAACACTTATTCTGACTTCACACATGAATTTGTAGGAATACACGAAATCAAACCTTACAAACACATCATATATCATGCATCATACATGTCTCTCTTTTGTGACACTAAATTATTCTACATATATACCTTATTACTTCCGCATACATCAATTAGGTCAGCCTAATTAAATGTATCCCCATTTCAATTCAAAACACTTTGTTGGCTTCATACATGGAATCAACCTCTTCACGCTCAAAGAAAATGTGCAAAAATTTGAATTAAGGTTAGCACATATCTAAAATAGATACCTTTAACCTCCACAACACATATTACTATTCATAGTATAACTTCAAGCATTGAGTCATCCATGCATTATACTCAATCACAAAAATAAGCTAATCCATTCAATATCGATCATTTCAATAAGCATAAAAACATTCACCATTTGGAATATGTGTAGTTCTTAGGGTATGTGTAGGATCATCATGGAAAAATAGGCCCTTAAGTGGTGAAAAATTCAGAAAAATCAGAGTTAGGCAACTTGATGTAAAAATTTGAATAAGTTATCTATATTATTTCAAAAATATGTAAGAATAGAATCTGTAGAAATTGAATGTAGTTTCTAGACTACTAGATTTATTTAAGAAAAAAAATCTATTTGGTGAAAATTTGAAATTTCAATGAAGTAGTACTTAAATTTCAGGGAAAAAATAAGAAGTAGGTGTCTGCCTAACCACCCTAACCATAATAAAATGATAATATATTTTTATAATATTTTATATATAAGTAAAGGACTCATCTCCCAATGTGATGCATATATTTTGTAATTTTTTCCAAGTAAATAATTAATTATGATTTTTTTATTACAACTTTAAAAAAAATAAAAATTTGTATGTCTGACCACCTTAACTTGGTCAAAACTTCATGAAATTCATTTTTTTTTTTAATCCTATGGTATGTGAATCATAGAATGTGACACATGTTTTGGATTAAAAAAAATTACTATTTGAACGCTATAGATGTTTTTCAATTAGCCTATCAATCAAGACTTTAGTAGTAATTCAAATAGAAAATGAACAATAATTATTTATTAAATTCAAAGTAAAACATAATTTATATCAAGGTGGAAAGTTGAGAATCTACTTTAAAAACCATTTTCATTTCATCAATTTTGGGTAGAAAAAAAGTCGCCAGCCACATACCCTATACATACCCATCATATTGCCACTTTTTGGCCTATAATGATCTTGCACATGGGGACCCCTTACACCTATAAACCTTCTCCCAAATTTTTAGAGTCTGAAGCCAAATATTAGAGGAATGTGGACCAAATAACTTTTATCAACCTATACAATCTAACCCAAAATATAGTTTGTTGAACTTCTATCACTTGTAACTTTCAGCTAGATTAATCAAAATTGTTGAAACCTTGAAATTAGGTATAATGAATAGTCCCAAAAATCATACTATAACCACAAAAGACGATATTGAAAGATGAGAAAATTTGGACTAGAATACCGGATTTAGATAACACAAAAACTATTTTATTGGATCAAGCAGAATTGACAACAAACATTGTTGGCATCAATGACAAAATAGCAAAGGGTTCCTTCTTCATTCTTTCAATATTTTCACTTTTAAACACATGTTTTGGTGATGATTGGGGTTCATTATATTTTACACCCTCCTTTATTGGAGAGTACAAAATCTCACAATCTAACCCTAAGGATTCTTGTGTTTCATTCACTCAAAAAATTTCTACATTAACAAATCCAAAAACATCTTTCAATGATGGTGATGGTGGATCTTTAACTTTCATCGATCGTCTATTGGAGATGCCTAAATTTAAAGAGATTAAAAATAATTTTCATTTTTTCAAAAGAATCAATTATTCTCATAAAAATTTAGATAAGAATTTTCCATTTGAGATGGAAAAGTGTTATGGACTTGGATTTAAAATTATTTCTAAACATGGATATAATGAAAATACATACAGAGAAGTTAAGGATCATTTGAAGTCTACATCATACTTTTCTAAGAGGGGTTTAGGTTTCCAACCTTCATCTCCATTTTCATCTACTATATTTATGACTTCTTTTGGTAAGCAAGATAACTTTTCTTCATAAGAGAAGGGATTGTCTCCTACTTATCCTTTATCAAAGAAAGGGCATGTATTGTCACATATTTTAAAAGAACACTTTATTACTCTTCCTCCTCCAATGCATAAGAAATTTAATAGCAATAACTCATTTTTTGCATATCATTGAGTGCATGGTCATTCTACAAATGAATGCCAGGCCTTGAGTAGTAAAATAGAACATAGAGATTATGGTGCTCTTCCATGTGTTGATGAACCTAATCATTCCTTGAAATAAAAATGATCTCTCCCATGGTGTTTATCCTCACTATGTAGCATTTGTACCTTCATATTTTTTCTCATTTCCATTCATGGTGGTACAATCTTAGGTGCAACCATATCTTTTTCTATGGTAGTAAAATGATAGTCTTTTATGTGGTTTTCTTTTCCTTTACACTTGGGGGGTAATGATAACTAGTTTTAGGAGTTGTGTATTCTTTTCAAGGATCTCCTCTTCCTCACTTGTTTCCTTAAAATACCAACGTAGCATGTATGTTAACATTTTTTAGGTGGGAATATCACCCTAGCCATTTCATAGACATCTTGTGATATTTGAATTATTGACATACCACTTTAGTGGTTGTGTTGTTATAACGCCCCTTGAGGTATGGTTATTAATTCATCCCCTATGACATTAAGCATTGATTCATCCCCCATGATGTTAAACTTTTATGCACTCCTTGAAGCATGATTGGTAAAATAGTACATGGATTTAGCATAACAAAAATTGTTGATTCATGAATCTGAGTATTTTTACATGGCCACCTAGCATAACAAAACTTGATTGCTAGTGGAAACATGTGTTTCATGAGTAATCTTAAATACTTATGAGAATATCATTTTGTTTGAACAACAAATTCAATGGATGATTGGTATTTGAGAAAATTTAATATTTTGTTCTCTTTACCTTACCAAATTGAATCATTTCTTGTACTAATCTTTTTTTTTTGATTTGTGGTTATTATATGTCTTGTGATTGTTATGTGTTTGCATTGTCTCTACTTTGTACATTTCTACTTCATCTTATGTTTGCATTATATTATGTTTCATTTTTTGTCTTCATTGTGAATGATTCATTTTTTTCATGTTGCATTCCTCTCCACATTTGCATTCCTCTTCACATGTGTGTTCCTTTATTGATGCAATATAGAGGAAGAAAAAACAATTCTCAACCACTATGGGTTTTAATTCCACAAACCTCTTCAGACTTCACAAGAAAACTTCAATAAATAATGGCACCAAATCATACAATATTCTTTTAAGCCTTCAACAGACCTTGAAACACCTTTAACAATATTTAATTTGACAAAAACAAGCCAAATATGCTGCCTCACAACTACCTTTTATCAAATTCATAAATTCTTGCATCCAAGACTCAAACCCTAGCATCATGGCTAAATCGGGTGTAACTTTCAAACTAGATTGAGTCTCCAAAAACAAATTACATTTTTGAGTACCCATTTTGGTCATTAAAAATATATCTCATTTGCAGGTACACTTGTTTTGGAGTACACGCCTATTGTCCTGACTTCTTTGCTACTAATTAGGCTTAAATAGACAAATATGCTTGCAAACAGTCACCTATAACTTTCACAAATCAATTAATTAATCCAATCTCTTCAGTGAGACTTTAGAGGACCTTATTATGGAAATTTCCTCCAATTTTTAGAAAAATCCAATAGTTAAATATTGAGAAACACAATTTTTATTGCAAACTATTACCCTAGATTAGGATTTGGACCGATTTCACAAAAAATCAAGGGTATGTGTAGGATCATCATGGAAAAAATAGGCTCTTAAGTGGCAAAAAATTCAAAAAAATCAGAGTTAAGCAACTTGACGTAAAAATTTGAATTAGTTAAATCTATATTATTTCAAAAAAATGTAAGAATAGAATCTGTGGCAAATTGAATGTAGTTCTAAACTACTAGGTTTATTTAAAAAACAAAAAAACTATTTGGTGAAAATTTGAAATTTCAATGCAGTAGTACTTAAATTTCAGGAAAAAAATAAGTAGGTGTCTATCTAACAACAATAAAATGATAATATTTCTTTATAAGATTTTAGATATAAGTAAAAGAGTCATGTCTCAATGTGATGTATATTTTTTTGTATTTTTTTCTAAGTAAATAATTAATTATGAATTTTTTATTACAACTTTAAAAAAATATAAAAAATCATATGTCTGACCACCTTAACCTGGTCAAAACTTCATGAAATTCATTTTTTTCTTTTTTAATCCTATAGTATGCAGAGCATAGAATGTGACACATGTTTCAGATTCAAAAAATGTGATACCATTTGAAAGCTATAGATGTTTTTCTATCAACTTATCAATTAGGACTTTAGTCGTAATTCAAATAGAATATGAAGAATAATTATTTATTAAATTCAAAGTAAAAAATAATTTATATTGGTGGAAAGCTAAGAATCTCTTTTAAAAACCCTTTTCATTTCATCAATTTTGGGTAAAAAAAAAGTCGTTAGCCACATACCCATCATTGCCACTTTTTGGTCCATCATGATCTTGCACATACCCTCAAATATCTTACTCAAAACAAAACCATTTTGCATGAGACAAAAAGATTCTAGAAGATTATTGATGTGTCTACAACTTACAACTAATTTCATAAGTATTTATGCCCATACCAATTTGTACATTTGCTTGAAATAGTCAAATTTCTGTAGAAATGCATAAAAATAAAGATATTTTATTGATCAAAATATTCAAATCAATCACCCACGATTTGCAAATGGTTTACAAAGCCTTTATAAAGGAATTTAAACTGTCTTTACACCTTCTAACTACCCCCCAATTCCTAGAACTAACAATGAACTTTCATATTCTATATGTTGCTTTGTGTGCAACTTTCACAATTTTATAGTTTATGTTGACAACAAGTTACATCTTTTACATTTTTTTGCATTTCTTGGACTGATAAACATTGAATAACCTTATGATGACCCAAAAAATGACTCATTAAACCCAATTACAAAGTGACGATACCCATTTTGAGCATTATTAAAGAATTTACATGATGGAATCAAGATATTGCAAAGGTGCTCTTGCACCATACCCCAAACCAAGAAAGGAATCCAAGTCCACTTGGATTGGCGTTGTCAACAACCTTCATTCCTTGAATGCTCTACCTAAAACTGACCTTGCTCTTAATCACCTTCATTTTCACCTTGGGCTTCATCTTGTCCATGCAAATCAGCTTCATACCTTTCTCACCAACTGAAATCAGAATCTTCACTCTTTGGTGCATCTCAATATCATGCTTCTCCCTTTGTCCTCTAACCTGTAACTTGCTCCTTGCCCAGAAGATTAGTACAATAAAAAAATGAAACATAGTTTTTATCATCATAACTCCATCATCCTTCAATTCTTTGCAAGACTCCAAGACTGAATCATTCATGATCATCCCTTTAATCAACTCAATGTCTTCAACTTTTGAAATCAAGTTCTTTGTCATATCTTCATGCTTGGAAACATTTGCAACAAATTTTCTCTCTTCATCAATGAACTCTTCTTTAGCATCTTCAAATACTTCTTGTTCTTTCATCCTCATTTGTATTCTTCTCTTCTTGATTATCTTCCTTATAGGCCATGCAGCTTTCTTGTTTACCTTCAAGTGCCAACTTGTCCATTGCTTCATCATCTGCTCCCTCTGCATCATAGACTCTTGGAACTCTTTCTCAAACCTCTTCATCTCTTGCTTCAAATCAATAATCTCTCTATCAAAATTTTCTTGTCTCTTCTTCTTCTTTCTCTCTTCCTCTACCTGCAAATTATTTCTCAGTATCTCCATCTCTTCTAGATGGTCTCAACAAGTCTCTCCCAAGTCTCTCCTTGCTCACAACTTCTCAACTTTCCTCAACTTTCTTTTTTCCTTCTTAATGGCAGCAACCAGGTTCTTTCTGACCTGCACAACACACAACCACCAAAACAAAAAACCAAATTTCTCTAGCCCAAATCTTTTGTTAGGCTCTGATACCACTCTAATGCAATATAGAGGAAGAAACAACAATTCTCAACCACTATGGGTTTCAATTCTGCAAACCTCTTCAAACTTCACAATAAAACTTCAATAAATAATGGCACAAAATAATACGATCTTCTTCTAAGCCTTCACCAAACCTTGAAAAACCTTTAACCATCTTTAATTTGAAAAAAACAAGCCAAATATATGCTACCTCACAACAAGCTTTTATTAGATTTATAAATTCTTGCATCCAAGACTCAAACCCTAGCATCATGGCTAAATCGGGTGTAACTTTCAAAAATGATTGAGTCTCCAAAAATTAATTACATTTTTGAGTACCCATTTTTGTCATTAAAAATATATTTCATTTTCAGGTACACTTGTTTTGGAACACATGCCTACTATCATCACTTCTTTGCTACTAATTAGGCCTAAATAGGCAATTATGCTTGCAAATAGTCATGTATATTTTTTACAAATCAATTAATTAATCCAATCACTCTAGTGAGACTTTAGAGGGCCTTATTACAAACACTTCCTCCAATTTTTAGAAAAATCCAATGGTTAAATATTGAGAAAGACAATTTTTAGTTGCAAACTGTTACCCTAGATCAAGATTTGGACTGATTTTACAAAAAATCAAATATCTTACTCAAAACAAAACCATCTTGCATGAGACAAAAATATTCTGGAAGGTGATTGATGTTTCTACTACTTACAGCCAATTTTATAAGCATTTATGCCTATTCCAATTCGTACATCTGCTTGAACCAGTTAGATTTCTATAGAAATGCATAAAAACAAAGATATTTTATTGATCAAAATATTCAAATCAATCACCCACGAGTTGCAAAGGATTTACAAAGCCTTTATAAAGGAATTTAAATTGTCTTTACACCTTATAACTACCCCCCAATTCCTAGAATTAACAATGACCTTTCATATTCTATATGTTGCTTTGTGTGCAACTTTCACAATTTTATAGTTTATGTCGACAACTTTACATCTTTTACATTTTTTTGCATTTCTTGGACTAATAAACATCAACTAACCTTATGATGACCCAAAAAATGACTTATTAAACCCAATTACAAAGTGAGGATACCCATTTTGAGCATTATCCAAGAATTTACATGATGGAATCAAGATATTGCAAAGGTGCTCCTGCACCATTTATCCTTATGATTTCTTACCATAGGATTTTAAATCTTGGGAGCTAGCGCATCCCCTAGATTCAATTCCATCCTATCTCTTCAATATTTGGATAATTGAACCCCTCTTGATATATTTTTACTTTAGTGGGATTTTGATTGTAAGTTCATACTATCACTAAAGCAGGGGCTAATTATAGCATAAATATTTTCACCCTTGAAAAATTCACATTAGGTTTAGCTCCACCTATGTACTTGGACCTAATTATGCATTAATTTCCAATTTTATAAATATTCTTGGAAAATCAATGCATGGGAAATAAAATTATGCATTTAATATTTTTCCCCTGACACTTTTGATCCCTACAAATAAGAATCTAGTCTAGGGCACACTATGCCATAGACAAACATTTTTGCTCCAAATTTTAGCATGTTGGTCTTGGTAATTTATTGCTTGAATTTAAAATTTTATTTGATGGCAATCAATATTGACTTTTGGAAAACTAAAATAATTTCATATAAATACAAGGTATTTTCTACATTTGAAATCCTAGAAAATATATTGAGCAAATTGAAGATCCTAAAATCAGTCAATAGTAGTCAAGGGAAAAATTATCTAGATTATTGTAGTATTTCATCATTGAAGCATAATGTCATATGTTATGTGAGCTTTTGCTCATGTTTACATGCATTTTGTTTATGTTTACTAACCCTTGTAGGTGATTAAATCAATTCAAGTCAAGCAAAAATGCATCCTTGAAGGTGATGAGTGTGACTTCAATCCATCAAGGAAATTATATTTGAGTGGTGAGTTGTAGCTCACGTTTTTCAATTCATTACTTACTCATCAATTCACCTCTATCTAACCAAGGGTATACTCTTTTTTTATCACAATTTTCCATTATTGAGGTAGAAATACCAACTTGGGGTTTGACTTAGGCAAGCTCCTATATGGTACAACCCTTGCTCTCATTTTGTGTGTGGAGGTTACAAATCCAAAGTAAGTTGGAGGAAGATTGATGGCTACTTGTTAATTCATCCATCAAAACCATACAGGTTGTCAAGTCACAAAATCTATATTTTCTCATAACATTTTTTTTTTTTGACAACACATGGAAGACAAAAGTTGTTGGTGTAATTAATTATTTAATTACACTTTCATAAGTTTACTTAGGCATTATTTTAATTCCTAGGTTGCATTTAGTTATCCTTATCTAGTTGAGCTATATTTTTGCTCAAATTAGGTTTAGGGTTGTGCATGATTTTCCTTTTTAAAGGCTTTTGTATCATTTGTAAATTATTTCAATCTCAACATATTCTAGTTTATTCCCGTTAATGCAATCTTTCACATGAGGCTTGTAGAACATCTTCTTTGGTTCTGAATATCTTTTGCATGTGATAGGTTATTGCATGCAGGTGGTTCTTGAGGTTTGTGAAGTTGGGTTTTTTCAACTTCTACATGGTATCAGAGCTCCAGTCTTGTAGCTGCCTGTTCATCTTTTGAAGATATTTCCTCATAGTGTTTTTTTCTGTGCAAGGGTTTCAATTCAAACATTTTTTTGCTTGATCTGGGGTAGCCTATTTTTCTGGGAATTTTTGGACAAAACGTACCTCGCCATTGAGTCCACAGTGCCCAAAAACCCCTATTTTCATATAAATTTTGTCCATTTTGGACATAGTTGACTGGAGAGGTAATTTTTTTTGCCCCAAGGCCGTAAGGCCCCAGGGCACGCTTCACAAGACATAAAATTTGAAAAAAATAATAAAAAAATTTTAAAAATTTTAAAAATCAATGGAGGTTTTGCGCAGACAGTAGAAAAGGGTCCCGCCGCTATTGCTCTGCCTGGAGGCCTCCCACCTGCCACTCCTAGCGGCAAACTCAAGCACCACCACCCTCAGTGTCACTCGCCCGTAGCTCAACCCGTGGTCTTATTGGGGACCGAGAGCCCCAAATCTAGCCTCTCCGACCTCCCAACCCCTATGCCAGTCACATCAGTGACCAAGGGCCATGCCCAACACTCTGTTTGCTATCCCCCTAGTCCTGCATGTGACTGGGGCTCTATTTTTTAGCCCCTGAGGGCTCTAAAGGGCATATTGGTAGTTTTTGAGCAGTTTTACAAATATAGGCATAACTTTTGTGTTTTAGCTCCGTTTTTTGCAAAAAAATAGGCATTGGAAAGCTAGTTCCAAGAACTATATAGTGGTGTAGGTTTTATTTTTTGATTTTTATGTTTTGATGCTTTCTTCGGCCTCTAAAGTTAGAAGTTTCTGTTTTCACTTCGGAGGGCATATATTTTGCCTCACTTATCCATTTTTCATGATTCAAGCAGCATTGGAAAGATGGTTCCATCCCCTTCTTAGATATTAGAGCTGATTTTTCCAAATTTTTCACCTGGTATCTAATTTTTTGTCAGAACTTAGGCTTTATTTTCTAGGTTATTTTCTTGAGAAACATGCAATCAGGAGTTTTTTTTAGATCAAAGGGTATTTTTTTTGCATTTGAGAGTATATGTTGTTGTTTTTTCATGGATTCACATAATATTGCACCCCTTACTCCATTCAACTATTTTGGTTGAATAAAACAAATGGAGATTCTTTTGAAGCACAAAGGGTTGTACAGAGTGACCATGGGTACTGAAGTTGAACCTACAGGTGCTACTAAAAAGAGAAAGTGGTTTAATAGGTGTGATGAGGCTTTTGGTACTTTATGTATATCTATTTCTCCTAACCTTCTTTTTTATATTGAGTCTTGTACTTCTCTAAATCAGATTTGGACTACTTTAGAGTCTTTGTTTGGGAAGCAAGATACTATGAGAGGATTCTAGTTGGAGAATGAGCTTATTAGCTTAAATCCTAGGGATTTTGACAACATCTAGGAGTTCTTCACAAAACTCAAATATCTTCATTTGCAGTTGACACAGTGTGGTATTTAGAAGTAGGACTCTCAGTTGATTTTTTCCATTCTTTCTAAGCTTGGACCAAAAATATTCAATTTTTGTCTCTACCTTTTATGCCACTCAGGATGCTCTTGGTATGAGATTCACTATGCCATCTATTGATGAATTTTCTTCATCTCTCACTCGAGAGTAAGCTAAGCTAGATAGTATGAGAACAGTGAAACCTTCCTCATCATAGGAACTCATTGCTTCTCAGGGTCCCATAGATCAGAAGGCTTCTAGTGGCAAAGGAAAGAAACAAAAACAAAAGGATTCCAAATCTCATGAGTAGCAAGAGGAGTCCTTAGATTCATCCTCCTCTTCAAAGGGGAAATCATCTAAGAAGGAGAATACTACATGTGCATATTACAAGAGGGAAGGACATGCAAAACATAGTTGCTACAAGAAGGACATTGATGAGTTGAAACATCTTCTTTAGAACATTAGATTGATTTTCCTTCTCGAATGTTTGCACCATCTTCTTTCTCTCATTCTTCTTCTTCAGAGCAGCATGATAGGGGTACAACTAGTTTGCATACCTCATTAGATATGAAGGGACATGCTCTTTGTGCTTATTCAGGTCTTGGATCAGGGAGATGGCTTCTAGATTTAGGAGCATCTCATCATATGGCATCTTCATAGTCTATTTTCACTTCCTTTGAGCCTTGCACTATGTCTATTATTTTGATGGAAAACAATACATACATGAGTGTTACTAGGAAGGGGTGGGTGATCCCATAATAGTGGTTTATAATTTTTGGCCAAAATGGACACTGAAATTATTATTTTTAACTAAATCTTCACATTCGGGCACCTATAGCGGCTAGACTGTGAGGAATTTGAAGATGGTACAAACTAGAGTCTCATCAAATTTTGTCTATAGATTCTAAAAATATTTTTTTCAAAATTTTTGGAATCAAATTGCACTTTTTTTTCCATCTCCCACGAAAATAGATTTTTTTCAGAAAACAACATTTTTAAAAAGTGACGCACACCGTATAACGTATAACATTTTTTCCATGAAGGATAAAATTATAATTATTTAAAATTTAGATTTGTAACTTTGATATCTAGTGCTTACACTTGGTTAGATAGTTTTTTATTGAATATTTTTTCCTTAATCAAGTTTCAAAGTCAAAAGAATTACAATTCAGGCACAGCGTGACTGTATAACGCGTAACTTTTTTTGTATATGTCAAAATTTAATTTAATTTTTTTTGTTGGATCAAGGACTTCAATATCTAGTGCACTCATATTTTTCAATTTTTTTTTGATAATCTTCTATTTTTCCATATGTGAAGAACAAAGAAATTCATTTTTGATGAAAAACCTATGTTTAATAAAACTTAAAAAACAAATACATAACAAAACCAAAAACATATTAAAAATATATTCATTGGATAGCTTGTTCTGAGGAATACCATAATCATTTGAAATAAATTTTAAATGAATTCATTTGATCCCTCAAAATCTAAATCAAAAGTGATTTTTTATCAACATTTTGATAGGTGTAAAGGAGATGCATTTATAGGTATGGTTTAAAACTAGCAAGGTTCTATCGAAGGGGGTTTGATCTAAGGTGATTTGATCAAACCCTTTTCAATTGGAATCCTTAAAATGGAACTTTTTAAGGCTTAAATCATTATATTTTCTAAAAATATGTGATTTCAGCTAAAATTCGTTCCTCTCAGGAATTGTAAACCACTATTATGACAGCACCTGGGTCTAATAGTTTCAGGGACAACACTTTTTAGGATGTCTTGTGTGTTCCTCATTTGACGAACAACCTTCTTTCTGAAATTTATCAACTCACACATGGAGGCAATGGGAGATCTGTGGAGTTCACACTTGATTCTGTTATCATCAGAGACTTGGAGAGTAGAGTAGTTATTGCTACTGGGGTGGTGGATCACTCATCTCGGTTGTATTCCTTTGTAGATTTTTCTACTGATGGTGCTTCTGTTCCTACAACTGTTCCTCACACTTCTAGTGTGCATCATCATTCTGAGGAGACATTTGGCTTCTTGAACATTGGTGTTCTCTCTTTAGATCCTATTCTTGAGCCATCCATTCCATCTCCTCCTCCTATTGTTGTTGCTAATTCTTCTATGACTACAGATGTGGTTTCTTCAATGCAACAAGACCTTGTTGATCATCCATCTTTGGAGGCTACTTTTGAGTCTTCACCTTCTTTGAATTCATTTGTTGAGGTCACACCTACTTCAATGGATACATCTTGGGCTGCACCTGCTTCACCTTCAGATATTGCATTCATGCGGCCTCTTCCCTCTCACTTCTTTCAGGAGATGTGGTTTCTTCAGTCTTTTTGGAGCTACTTTATTCTAGGAGGGCTATGTGGTTTTTTCATTCCTCTCTTATGGTGGGGTTCATTCATGTATCTTCATGATGGATGGTGTCCATGGGGGGTCTTATGTAGTCCTCCATCTTTCATCACTTAGTTTTTTGCATCCTATTTTGGGGAGGAGTTTTGTTCCCATGTGGTTTTCTCCTTTACCCCATTTGATCTAGTTTTCATTTGCATTTGTAAATGGTTACCTAATTAGGCCTTTGTTGTCGGGACCCATCTTTTTCATCTTTGCATCATTTGCATAATAATCCGCTTCTCCCTAAGTTGCACTTATGGGGGGTGTTGGTGTAATTAATTATTTAATTACACTTTCGTAAGTTTGTACTTAGGCATTATTTTAATTCCTAGGTTTCATTTAGTTATCTTTATCTAGTTGAGCTATCTTTTTGCTCAAGTTATTTAGGGTTGTGCATGCTTTGCATTTTTAAAGGCTTTTGTATCATCTATAAATTAATTCAATCTCAACATATTCTGGTTTATTCCCGTTAATGCAATCTTTCACTCGAGGCTTGGAGAACATCTTCTTTGGTTCTGAATATCTTTTGTACACGATAGGTTATTACATGCAGGTGATTCTTGGGGTATGTGAAGTTGGGTTTTTCAACTTCTACAAAAGCTATAGACTAGAGACCTTGGTCTTTAACATTCAAATATGAAAATGAACTTGTCTATTTTGGGATGTATTCTATCCTTTTCCATGCAAATCAAGCTCAAATTTATAATGCAGGTTCTTTTGTGTGTCTCAGTCTCAAATCTAAAGTCATTTTGTTATTTTACATTTTCTTTTTCTAAATCACATTTTTTGATGTAGGGTTATATGTCAAATAGGCTTGTCAAATGGCACATCAAAATTATCACAACACAAATCAAAGAAAACATAAATCCTAGTAGGTTAGCTCTCCCTTGGGGTAGCAAGCTAATCATAAAACCATAGTCAATTTATGTTTTGAATGTTGAGTCAAAGTAAAAAGGAGATAATCCTAGTTATCCTAATTAGATCTAGGATTACTTTTGATACTCAAAAACCCTCAACTCTAAACACCATCCCTCAACCCTAGGATCTAAATCCTATATGCTAAACTCTCAACCAAAAATTCCATACCCTCAACCCTAAAATTAAACCCTATAACCTTTACCATATACATTTTACCCTAACCCATAAAACTTATACCCTTGACACTATACCCAATACCATCAAACCTCAACCATATACACTAAACCCTACACCTTGTACCCTCAAACATAAACCCATATCCTCAAATCTCAACCCTACCCTCCACCATAAACCTTATACCCTCAACCCTATACTCAATAACATAAAACCTATAACTTATATAGTCAACCCTATACTCTAGAGGATACAAAATATAAGTTAAAGATTCTAATAATTTCCTCTAAATTAATTGTTACTAATTTTACCTTTTGATTAATTGTTGAGGGTTGAACACAATATGTAAAACCATGGGGTCCCTAATCTAGAACTTGTTTTTTTTCTTCTAATGAGTATTGAACACATCAATCCCATTTTATATTACAATGTACCTTAAGAAGTTAGTAGAGTAGTACCATGCATGGAAGTAGGGATTTCTATACATTTTACATCGATGATTAGGTGACAACTTATCCTTTGATATACATAAGATTATTCCCTTTATGTACATAATAATTTATCTTTCAACTAATAGAAATCAAGTATGTGTATTTCTAAGTGTCTCATAATTTTATTTTTTAGCATTGTGGTATATTCCATAGTGACTTTTTTAGTGGCTAATATTCAAACCAATTGGATAATAGTTGAAATTTGGGAATCCCAAATTGGCTAATAGTTTGAGCTATAATGTGACTTGAATTTCCACATTTTTACAAAAAATTATTATAGTCTTATTTAAATCACCAAATAATTTATTTTATTAAAAAATTTAACTCAAAAAAACACTACAATTTTTGATACATGATTAGATTAGATTCTTCTAAATTTTATAAATTATAGTAGAAATTTATATTAATTTTCCAATAGTATATTGTAATTATTAGTTTCTTTAGAGCTACATTTCTAATATTTAATTTCCACCATTAATTTACGATATAATCTAATGGCACTTGTTGTATTCCATGAGGTAAAATGTACCCACAATCTATAATGCTCATGGGGCCCACAACTTTAGGTTTGACAAGCATTATAGATTGTGGGTGCATTTACCTCACAGAGTACAATGCAGGTCATTAGATCAATGATCAAAGAGAAATTTCAGGCCCCATGAGAATTGCAAATCATGTGTACATTTTACCTTGCAGAATACAATGAGGGTTGTTATATTATATTTTAAAATAATGGTGGCAAGTAAATATTATAGTCTACCCCTTAAACTCATCGATAATTTCCACCCTTGGGCCCCTAGTTTTCCATGTGAATTATTTTTAGATTGGATGGATTCACCATCATAATTAATTTATTTTCCTATTATTTTTTCAAGATTCAGCAAAATTTTCTACAAACTTTCAGTGATGTAAAAAATTGCAAATAATTTTTTTTTTTTTTAAAATAAAAGATTCGTCAATAGAAATAAATATTTTTCCTAAAAAAATGAAAGCTTTGTAAGGATTTAATATATTTTTTTGAAGGGGGTTTCTTAAATTTATCACTGATATTCCAAGAAATAAAGAGAAGGAAATAAAGAGATGCCACCATTTACTAGCTTTGCTTGTTAGACTTATATTATATTGATTCTTTCACTAAATAAAGACTCTAGGTCGACCATATTCATCACATTCAAAACATTTTATTCTCTTTTAGTTGTATTAGCATTAATATACTATTATAAATCACATGCATTAGTCTTTAGGCCAATCAAAAATATCCAAATACTACCACACACCTATTGAGTCCCTTTTAGAAATGATGCACTAAAATCCTAAATCAAATGATAAAATAATATAGATAGCTTCCAAACTTTATCCATTTAAATAATTAACATGTAGTCCAATTGCATTGCAATTATGAGCACATAAAATGTATATGAGGCTCATCTATAGATAGATAGGTTTAATACCCTACACAATATTGTACCTCCTCATTCTCCCTTAGACATATCAACAAAAACTACCTTTGATTCAATGTTTCTTAGACATACACATGTAGCTAAGGGTGATACCATAATAATGATTGCCACATTTTGGCCAAAGTAAGACATTAAAATCAAAAATTTTAACAAAATATTTCCTTTCTAACATCTATAGTATCTAAACCATTAAGAATTCAAAGATGAAGTGAACTACTATTTTTGAGGATTTTTATGTAGACTATATATACATATATATTAAGTAAATTAAAATAAATTAAAATATATATTTTTATGTGACATTTTATAACTTGTTTTTTTATAGTAAAATCATTTTTAAAATTTGGTGTTTATGTCATAATACATAATTTTTTAATAGAAAGAATAAAACTACAATTTTGAAAATATAGATTTTTAACATCAATATCTAGTGCATGGATATTCTTTCATTAATTTTTGTTACATATTTTTTTCTTAATTAATTTTTGAACTCAAAGTAACTATAATTTGAAAATAGGTGTTTATTGTAGCACATAACTTGTTTCATATGTATCAAAATTCAATTTTATTTGTTTCTAAATCATACACATCAATATTGAATGCATAAATATTTTTTGAATTTTATTTAGTATTTTATTATTTTCTAGATGTATAAAACAAAGAACTTTCCTGCTCCCACAAGTTTGAATTTCCTTCGATCATGGTGCCTACTTGTCGAGGGGATGACCCTGTCCCCTCAAATCATGCACCTTTTGTTCATCTTGATATCCATTTTGTCCCTGATGTCCCCTTGACTGACACTGGAGGTGAGGTCACTTCCTCTCTAAAATTCGATGGTTAGAAAGGTGCTCTACTCGATGTCGCGTTGGAAACTACTAGTGTCTAAGCTACCCTTGAATACCTAGAGCTAGAGGAGGGAAGCTCTATCAAACTCCTTGGCTTGATGGTTGATTGAATCCTCTCTTCAATGAACAACTCCTTGGTTGGAATTTTTTTTCTCTTTTCTGCCTAACACTACAATGGTATATTAATGGACATCTTCTACGTGGAAGGTGAAAGGGAGTATATATTTTCATAAGTGATATGCCTGGTGGGGTCATTATATTCAAATTAACTTATAATGAATATCTCATTGTAGTCCTTACAAAGGGACCTTAGTTCCATGGTAAACATAGCCTATCCCTATGTTTTTGGAAACTAGGTTTTGACCCTATTGCAGATTTAAATAAAATAACTATATTCTAGATTCATCTACCAGGGCTCCCACTCAAATTTTAGGATGAAGAAATCTTCATATGGATTGACAACTCATTTGGCCACTTTATTGTTGCTGATGGAGTTACAAATTACAAATATAGGTTAGTTTTTTCTCGTTTCTGTGTTAATGTTGACATTGACAAAATCTCTCCTAACTTTATTACTCTCTAATCAAAGTTAGGAAGTTGGTCTCAATCCATTCAATATCAAAATTCTACTGTTGTTTTCTAAAACATCTCAAGATCTAGCCATCTTCTTACTGAATGTAAAGTGCCTAAAAATTAGACCTTTAAATCTAAAGACCTCATTGCCCCAATCTTGGATAAAGGAAAGGACTACCCCTTTACTAAGGATATCCTTAACATTTTGAAATCCCTAGCTAAAAAACCCCCTCAAAAGTCCTTGGAGTTGGAAGTTTCTCCCACCTCACAAGCTTTTGCTATTACTCAACCTTCCAAGCCTCTTATTCTAGAGGAAGGTGAGATCCCAAACCCCATTCTTTCTTTTGGTGACCAAGCTCCCTTTACCCAAAATTTGTTTTTCAATACTGAGATACCCATGGCTGATTTTGTGTCCCCTCCTATGGCACCTTTTGCTAGGATTTATGTTTGGTACTCTTGCTCTTTATCTATTGTTCAAATCAACCATGTAAAGGACTTGTTCTTTCCTTGGGAGCTATCACTAGTGCCTCTTGGATTGATGAGGTTTGTTCAAAACCAAAAAATAAAACTAGGAATTATAAAATTGATGTGGGAGTGGATTCAATGGCAGGTCATCCCTCCAAATGTCAAACAAGATAGAAGGAAATAACGAGGGAGATTGCTTCTTGAAGGTAGAAGACCTTGGAGTCAACCACTAAAAATAATAAATAAAGTTATTCTCTTGGAATATGAGAGGCTTAAATAGCCCTCAAAAATAGAAATCCCTCAACACTTGTATTCTTGAGAGTAAGATTGATTTCCTCCTGATCCAAAAAGTTAAATTGAATCCTGATACTTTCCAGTTAGTGGTAAATCGTATTTGGCTTAGGGCCAATTTTTTATAAGTGAAGCACAAGGAGCCTTGGGTGGGATTACTATTATGTAGGACCCATTGGTAGCTTTTGGTTCCCTACTATCACTCTATGTTAGTAGTCTATTTGATAAATTCTCCAACTCCTCTTGCTCTTGGGTCCTTATCAACCTTTATATCCTAAATTTCCATAATTCTCGTAAGGTTTTTTGGGAATACATCACTACACTGATATCATGGAAGATTTGATGAACTTCATCAATATAACTAGCCTTATGGATACTAATTTATAGGGGTATCCTTTTACCTGGACAAACCTTAAGAAATGTAATAATCTTATTCAGTTCAAGATTGACCACTTTTTTGGTCTCTTCTAACTAGGATTTGGGTTGCAACTCAAACCTGTTGGCTTTGCCTCAAACTATCTTGGACCATAATTGTCTACTTGAACTCTCATTGGTTGATAGTCCCAATACGGGACCTTTTCCTTTCAGTTATGAAATTATGTGGACCACCCACCCTGAATTTAGAAATTTTATCCTTAACTAATGCAATACCCCCTTACATGGTATAAAAATGTACAAAGTGTCCCAAAAGTTGAACCTAGAAAAAGAAAAGGTGAATGGATGGAATAGATTAAATTTTGGGAATGTTTTAAGAAAAAGGAGTTGATTATGAAAATCACTAATATATAAATTGAAATTGAAAATGGAGACCTCTTTGAGGACTCTCATATTACTAAAGAATCATTATAGATGGATTCGAAATAAATTCTAAAGAGAGAATAAATTATGTGGAATCAAAAATCAAGGATACATTGATTGAAGGAGGGATACAAGAACTCATCTTTCTTCCCCAAGTCTATCATTATTCATAGGAAGAGGAACTCCATCTCATCCCTCACAAATGAGGATGGTGAACAAGCTATGGGCAATATTCAAAATAGGAAAATGGCCTAGACTACCTCTACTAGGCCTACTTTGATCAATCCCCTCTTTATGACCCTAGGCTAGAAGAACAACTATTAAACTACCTACCAACTACAATGTCTCCTAAAGATGATTCCCACCTCAAGGATCCAATCTTTGAGGATGAATTCAAGATTTCTACCTTTTCCATGGGGGCCTATAAGGCCCTAGGTATGGATGTTTTCCCATCGAATTTCTTTCAGGAATTATGAAACATTGTTGGTCTTGATATCAACAGGGAGGCCAAATATTTCTTTTGTATTGATAAATTCTTAAAATTTTCAATATTTTATATATTTCTCTTATCTTGAATGTTTCAGAATCCAACTGGTCTTGCTGATTTAAGACATATCTATTTATGCAATATGGTTTATTAGACAATTTCCAATATTTTGGTGAATAGGATTAAACCCTTGTTGGGAAATTTGATCAATTAGAATAAAAAGGGTTTGTCCCTGGGCACCAAATCCTTGATGTAGCTATCTCAAATCATGAGATACTACATTTAATGGAAAGGATCCTTCTCCCGTGCATGGCTCTCAAACTTGACATTTCAAAGGCATATGACTGGGTAGATTGGGACTTCATGTTTAAAGTCTTAGAAAAAGTGGGATTTCATGAGAGCTTAATCCGCATTATAAGGGAATGTGTAACTACTATCAAGTACTCAATCTTTGTAAATAAAATTCCAAGGGTTTTCTTTAGGGATGAAAGGGGTATTTGTCAAGGGGACCCCTTTCCCCTACCTATTTATCTTGGTTGCCGAGGTGTTGGGAAGATGCATTCTAAAGGTTATTGAAATTGGTGGCCATAGAGGAGTTAGAGATACTTCAACTCTCTCTCCTTGAGCTATGCAATTGTTTGTAGATGATATAATCCTCTTTGGTGTCACCTCTGTGTCTAAGGCTAGAGGCTAGAAAAAGTGTCTTTCTAACTATGATGTGGCCTTAGGCCAACATATCAATTATGATAAAAGTAAGATCTACTTTTTCAACACCAATGTGGTTTCGAGGAGGAAAATTTAAGACATCTTACGCTGTCAGAGTGCTGATCTTCCTAGAATTTATTTGGGTCTCCCCCTCACTATTAAATAAGTTCCCCCCTACTATAATTCCATTTTGAAATGTATGCAAAAAAAATTGCAGGCTAGCATGAAAAGCTACCGAGTAATGTTGGTAAGTTACTATTTTTTACTGCCTCCCTCTAGGGAATTCCATTTTATTTCCTATCTCTCTTTAAAATATCAACCTATATTTCTAACAAGTTTGAAAAATTCAAAGGATTTTCTTGTCCAGTTGGGCATTGAGGAAAGAAAAAGACTAGCTTTAGTTAGCTAGGATAAAGTATGTATCCTAAGAAAGTAGGTAGGTTTGGGTATTAGGAAAATCCCCCACCTAATTAAAACTCCAATGGAAAATATTTGTTGGGACCTAATCCTAAACAAAAAATATTGGTGTTATATTACATGAGTGTGAAGTACCTAAACCATTCAAGGTTTTATGGGGTGCTTTTTGAACTTGGTTTCCTAGGGGGCTCTTTGATTTGGAACAATATCCTCAAAACCCATAGTCTAATCTCGTTGGACCTTAAGTGGGAACTTGGGAATGGTAGTCTTATTCATTTTGAGGATTTTTTTTATTGTTTGACCAACCCCTTAGTGCCCACCCTTATTTTAAAGACCTCCAACTTGTTGCTAAAGGCTTCCATGGCCCTTTGGTCTTTGATTACCATATACATGAAAATTCTTGAAAATTATTATAGACATGTTGTCGAGACCAACACCATCTCTTTCAAAGTCATTTACTTCTTTAGAATATTCTTTATAGGGTCAGGTTCCCTATCTTTCCTAGATTGGATCACTTCTTTTGGGCCAAAAATCCTAAGGGAAATTTTTCTGTCAAGTTGGCCTCCAATCTATTGTTAAAAGGTGACAACTTTAATGTTGTTTACGGGAAAGTTTGGAACAAACATCTCCTTCCCAAAATAATTTTTTTCTAGTGGATGATCATTGACAATATATATTAACATAGGAAAACTTCATCAAACATGGTTTCCAATTACCAAATAGATGTTGTTGGAACATATTTGATGTTGCATAAAAAGCTCAAACTATTAACGCCCTATATAAATTTCAGAGATAAACAGATCCATTAGAGGTAGTTAGTGCATGTCCTAAATTCAAAGGATGATGCTAGTGATTAGTCCAATAATCCCCATTAGCATCACCTAAGGGAATTAAAACCTATGACCATGACTCTGATACCATTTATCAGAACATATTTACCATTGCACCAAAAGATCGACCTGTTAACACCTGATACAAGCAATAGAGATAAACAAATCCATGAGAGGTAGTTAGTCTAAGTCTCAAATCTAAAGGGAGACACTTGAAATTAGTCCAATAGATGTCTCTTGTGTAGTATGGATGAGGATATGGTCCCCCACATTCCCACAAATTGCTTCTTTGCTCAAAAATTTAGGGATTTGTGCTATAGAAGGGTATGTGCAGAATCATGATGGGCCAAAAAGTGGCGATATGATGGGTATGTGGCTGACGACTTTTTTTTACCCAAAATTGATGAAACGAAAAGGGTTTTTAAAGGAGATTCTCAGTTTTCCACCAATATAAATTATGCTTTACTTTGAATTTAATAAATAATTATTATTCATTTTCAATTTGAATTACAACTAAAGTCCGATTGATAGGTTGATTGAAAAATATCTATATCTTGCAAGCGATATCACATTTTTTGAATCAGAACATGTGTAACATTCTATGCTTCACATACTATAGGATTAAAAATAAATAATTTCATGAAGTTTTGACCAAGTTAAGGTGGACTTTTATATTTTAATTTGTAATAAAAATTCATAATTATATACTTGGAAAAAATCATAAAAAATGCATCACATTGGGACAAGAGTCCTCTACTTATATCTAAAATATTATAAGAAAATATTATCATTTTATTGTGGTTAGGGTATTCAGATAGACACCTACTTCTTATTTTTTCCCTAAAATTTAAGTACTACTACATTGAAATTTCAAATTTTCACCAAATAGCTAAAAAAAAAAAACCTAGTAGTTTAAAAACTACATTCAAATTTCTACAGATTCTATTCTTACATATTTTTTAAATAATATAGATAACTTATTCAAATTTTTAAGTCAAGTTTCCTAACTCTGATTTTTCTTAATTTTTCGCCACTTAAGGACCTATTTTTTCCATGATGATCCTGCACATACCCAAAAGTTCCAAATTTGTTGGCCCATGAATAAAGAACTATTATCCCTCTTGGAGGATTAGGTTAGCCCCTTCCATCATCCCCTCATTAAATAATTATGGAAGCAAGTACCTCAACACCTTTACTAGAGTCTCTAGAACGAACAAAATAATCAGATTAAATCAAAGACATTAAAAAGCCTTAAGGAGCTCTTAAATTGGCTTTTTCTAAGCTTCTTTTGGATAATTTTTGATCTATCACTAGTCTTGCTTGGATTCCCCTCCTCTCCCTCTAGAAGCTAAAATTGTTACTCAATGGTACTTACTTCGACCCTTCTACAAAGTTAACATCACAAAGAAGATAGCCAGGTTGAATACTAAATGGTTACCACCCCAAATTGGTTGGTGCAAACTTAATTTTGATGGTACTATCAGTGGTAACCCTAGTATGGCTAGAGGGGTGGAATGATGAACCCCCTTAGGGGTAGTTGTTGTAGGATATGCTAGAGACCTTGGTGTCAACAATAACAATTAGACGAAGGGCATGGATCTCTTATGGGGCATCAAGATTGCACTTGCTATCTTGAAGTACCAAGAACCTTCTCATTGAAGGGGACTCAATTTAATTGATCATTTATGTGATGAAAGGCTCAGCTCACCCTAGTTGGGTGTTGGAGGATATCATAAATGACCTCTAAAAACTCCTTCTAGGCTTTGAAAATTTTGAGATTAAACACATCTAAATAGAAGTCAATAAGGTTGTCGATGTTATGGAAATATTGATGATGGACCATGTGTCCTCAAGGTGTTGGAAAATATTCTTCTGTCTCCCTGATTATGTTAGAAAAATCCTTACCTTAGAGTGACTTACCCAATCCCTAATAATGATAGTTAATGTTGCTTTTGGTTGGGAGGATTGGAGCACTATCCTGATGCTCAATTTTCTAGTTGTAAGATATGCTTGGGAGCGTGACATTTAAAATTTGTTACATTTTATTTAAGAATGAGATTGATTTGTTTCTCTACTACAAATTGCTAACTTGGATGTCAACTCAAACTTGGTTTCATAGGTTTTTTTTTAGATGGTACTTGTGTGTGGCATGGTGGGCTATCTTGTTATTATGGCTTCCCCATATTTGACCTAACTATGTGGAGTTTAATAAGTTTCCATTGTTTTGCTACAACTGGGTTGAATTATGTAATAATGATGAGTGCACTTTCTCAATTTGTGACGGGACTCTTAAAATCACACTTAATCCTTCCCATGATGTTATGAGTTAAATTAGTATTATGAGTGGGATAGCTAGTGCAAGGTTTATCTCTTTCCTTTTAATTATTTGTACCATTGATGATATGAGACATGTTTTCCTTATATTCAGAGGGTGGTTAGTAATAATAATTATTACTTTGGCACAAATCTTAATTCTTTAATTTCTTCTGTGAGGTCTTCTTTCCCCATTTAGCTCTCTGGCTCTAGCTTAATTTTTCAGTGTGGTTTGCAAATTTTCTTTATTTTTTGTTGATCAACGAGTTCACATGGATGGTGATAGGGTTCATTTTGAATCTAACTCTTACAATGAGTTCTTGGTAGACACTACTATTTAGCACATTTTTTTGTGAAGGAGGGGTTTCTCCCTTTCTAGAGTGCCAACCTAGGCATGATTAGAGCCTATCCATATAGTTTTCCAAATCTGGGGACATTAGAAAAGTTAAAATTGGAGGCATTTCCTTCAACGTGGATGAAGTTATTGCATAAAATACTGACCTATGAATATAGAAGGTAAGAAATGGAAGGAGAACAATAAAGTAGTAGATAATGAGAGTTTGTCTTTATTTTTAAGGATGGTGAAAATCCAATTAAACTTCACAATGGCTTTGATAGGGAAAATCTACCATCGCCATGGGAAAAGGTATGTCTTATGTTAATGATGTTCTTTACTTTAGAAGGGAGGTTTAAAAACTACTATTTCTATCACTTCCCCTCAACCATTCTCACCACAATGCATTGATAATCTTCCCTTTTTATGTTTTAACCTCTTTGGAGAACTCCATTAAGGAAGCTTTGGAATTAAATAAGAAATTCTTTAAAAAATCCCCATTCCCCTACACCAAGGGCTCATTATGTGTCATAATCACTTCTACCTTGCTTTGTGCCCTCCTAAGAAAATTAAAGTTGTTTTAGTTAAGGAACCCTTACCCTCTAAATCCCACCAATCATGACCATCTCAACTATCCTAAGGAAATCTAAAGGAAAAATGAAACCCATTAAGCACCTAGATGCTACCCATGCGTCCCCCCTACTATGAATTTTTGTGAACCCCCTCCCTAAATGATATCCCTTTGTCCACCATTTCTCCTAACCCTAGTGCTAGTAGTAGAAAAACACCAAAGAATCCTAATTATGGTCAAAATCAGGTGGCTCAAGGTCTTTGTGACCTCAAGAATAGCCCCCCTACTAAGGGTTTAAGAAAAAGGGACTAGGTAGGGTCTCAAAATACTCCTCCCACCAAAAAGAAAAAAATTTCCTCTACTCCTATCTTGATTGAGGAGGTAAATGTTGATAATACCAATGAGGAGGAACCTAGGGATGAGGATGGGAAGGAGGAAAATGCCTCGCATCTTAGAAGGTCTAAGAGACTTGCAATCCAACCAAATCCTATTAACAAAGAAGTGATGAAGGATGCTCTTCAACATGGAGAGAGTTTTACTAGCGATGCAAAGGATGATGTTTCTAATTTGAAAGGCTCTAAGAATACCAATCATAGTCATTCCATACACATGATTAGCACAAACACTACCTCTTTGGACTTGTCAAGTGAGACACGCAATTTCCCCCATTGTGCTTCCATAGCTGCAGAGCTAGCTAAAATTAAAGGGACAGTTTTGTAATTGGAGAAGAATATGATGAGACTCTCCAAGTTTAGTTCCAAAGTTATGAATAGTCGACCACTACTCTATGTATGCTAAAGAATAAGGAGTTGAAGAAGGCTAGAGACAAGAAGAGTCACAAGGAACTTTTCAAGTTCCTCATTGATGATTGGGGCCAACTCTTTGGCTAGGCCTTTGTTTACTTTTGTTTTTTATTTTCTCTTTGGTATCTCCTTGTTGTTTACTACTTTTGGTATTATGAATTTTGTAAGATTTTGTTATTAAAGCATTGTTGATGTATTAGTTATGGTCTATGGACTTGGTTATCAGCCTATGGGCTCTTTGGTTTTCTAGGTCAATACCCTTGTTTTGCTGCTTTTAATATAAAATACAAAGAATTTGGTGTTTAGTGAAAAAATTAATAAAATAAAATCAAAATATATTAAAAATTATACTCGTTGGAAAGCTCATTTCAAGGATTATGATATTGCAAGTTATCTTGTCAAGTTCATTCCATATAAAGGTCCAAATAGAGGTTTAAAACTAAAATTTTTCAGGAAAGTTTGTGGTAGAGAGTGAAAGTGGCTAGGAAAGGACCATTGTTCAAGGTATTCAAGGACCTTTCAAAAAAAGGTAAAAACCTTCGAAAAAAGGTAATTTCCAAAAATGGAAAAAAGGGACTTCATTCAAATATCCCTTTTTATTCATTTTCTAGTAATTTATAGAAAAGGAATAAAAATGGACCTTTGTTCAAAGGTCCCTTTTTCTCATTTTTGAAAATTACCTTCATTCAGTATTTTTATTGCATTTTTAACCTTCAAATGAAGGACCCTTTTTGAACAAAGGTCCTTATTGATATACCTTCGAATGAAGATACCTTCATACAAAGAAATAGCTTCGGATGAAGGTACATTCATTTGAATAAATACCTTCAAACAAAGGTGTTTTTAAGTTTTCACATCCATTCAATTTGAAAAAAGTGATGTCCCACAAGTGGGGCTCACTATTGTGGGTTTAACCCTAATACAATGTTTCTATAAATAAATCTAAGAGAAAATATGTTTAGAACATTGATATTAGCTAAACATAGCATATGCAACCTAGAATCACATGGAAGCCTAAAATTGGTCCATGCCCTTTTGATCCACTTGAGATATTTATGCATAGACAAGTTGACCAAAATAGGTATGATATTTATTTCCAAAAGTGTGTAGAAGGCTTCTAGGTTAGTACTACCAAAGTCATGGCCAAGCTCATGCAACTCATTAGAGATTAAACAATCTAACCTTATCACGTGAGATGTGTAGTTGGAATAAAATATAGACTAATTGAAGATGATTTTCTATATTTGACCATTTAACCATCATAAATATCATTTTTTCATATCTCCATATTTTAAATACCTTTATAAAACATCTTCACGAATACATATGGTTCTATTAAACTCAAAGAACTGAGTGACATGTGAACCTATGATATAAGAATATGTATAGGTGTAGATAATTGCTTATTGACTCATGTTTTGTGTATGTTTTCCTATTTTTACTAATGGCTCTTGTATTAGATCTTATGTGCATGATAAAATATTCTTAGCAAAATATTTTACTATGATATTTACTCCTCTTTTTATCATGTTGAAGGACACAAGAAATGTGTCCAAAAAATCTATTAGTCTTTAGTCTCTTACACATAATCTCAACTTTTAGAATTTATCTATGGTGGATTTAAATGATTTTAATTTACTATTCGAATATTTGTCAATTCAATGGAATAAAGTGGAAAGAAATCTTCAAAAATAAAAAATTATAATTTCAATCATCTTTGGGATTATCAATTTTAAAGTAAAGAGAATGCAATTATATTTAGTCCTAATTTAATATCACCAATAAGAGAACCATTTTGGTTGATTTTACCCTCCCTACTAGAATTTCTAATCTACTTTTGTGCAACATCATTAAAGATTTGAGATAGCCAAATCAATTATTTTCTAATAGGTTTACTTGATACTAATCCCTAACCTATGTGTTGATTAATGGCCTAGTTAAAAATGGAAATCTAAGATCTCCGAATTTGAATTGAATTGTCTATGCTCTTCTTTATGGAATTTAAAAGTAGATCAACAATTAGGCTCATCACATTCCCCACATAGAATAAAATCTAATCAATCAAACAATAGACTATTTTTTGATTTAAAATTTCTGTACTGATTTTTTTTTTTAATTAAAACAATTTAGTTGTGTAAGATTTTAGACGAAGAACTATTAATCAATTATAAAAACATAAATATATTCATTTTTTAAGAATTATTTCTTCCTTTGAGGCTTTATTCTAACATAAAGTTTGGATATGAAATGACCTCTATTATTGGAGGGATCAATAAAGGTTAATAAGGTGTTTATCACTAAGTTAAGATAATCTATATTTAGATAACTAGGTTGGAGAAAAACCATGAAAAGATTTTCAACAAATTGAAGACTACTACAGTTTATGTTTTTCAATTTTCATTCATTAAGTTTTTGCTCAAAAATCAAACTTAATTAAACTACTTTGAATATATATGTACAAAATTGAATAACATTCAAACAACAATCCTATCATTAAAATATAAATTTGTAAAATCAACAATTTTGAAATAACCTTATTTTTTTATTTTTTTAAAAGAATTAACACACACTTATCACTTTATATGGATTGCCAAACTTATCCACTATATTCATATGTATATAATTCTAAATTGGCGTATTAACCAAGTACAATGTCTCACCACCAACTCCAACAAAACTTAAATGCAGCGTTTCTAAGACGAAAACAGAAAATCAATTTGCACATGGCAATCCAACTACCAAAGAAGCAAAAGTCAATAAGTCTTTGTCACTGGGTTCCATATTTCTTGTAATTGAGTAAGTGAAATTAAACAGAAGGCGAGTCGTTTCTGGGGGCTGGCGAATAGAAAATAAAATGTCGCCAAATCTGACATTGTCCACTGAGACTTTCTCTCAGTCCACATAGAAACCTAATTTTTGGCGAACATTAGCTTTGACTGATCTTCTTCTATCTTTGGACTAATATGTATATATATGTATCATATCATCCCTTCTACCAACCACATCCAAGCATTCATCTCTCTCCATATATTCTGCTTGTTCCAAATACTTCTCAGTCTAACTATTCTGATTTTATAGTAGGTTTGGTGATTAAGCGTTAACATGGAGAAAGAGATGTTGCAGGATTTTAAGGTGGAGATCGTTCAAACCTCCATCGTGCAATCGCCCATACCCACAAAAGATTGCACGCTCAAAGGCTCCAACATAGATCTCACTGTTCCCGCAATTAGTCCGGGGCACTTCTTTGTTCACAAAGGAGTACAAGATAAGACATATGAAGAGATGGTGAGCTCGATTAAGAACGCGCTTTCTGAGACATTAGTATTGTTTTATCCAGTGGCCGGAAGGTTCATCATCAGCCATAATGGTGAGCCTGAGATAGAGTGCAATAATCAAGGAGTGCCCTTCATCGAAGCTGAATCGGACGCTGCCATTAAGGATCTTGACTTTTCTCAGCCAAGTCTTTCTGTAGCCAAATTGACTCCTAAGAGGCACCCTCTCCAAGGAGAATCCCCTCGTTGTGTTCCTGTTCTAGCTGTACAGGTAACTGCATAGTTACTGACAACTTATCTACGCCAATTTTATCTATGATATAGCACAAAAGTTAACTAGTCTTGTAGAATATTAGTGACCATATTAAGCTAAGGGACCATGATTTGTTTGCAGGTGACGAGGATGAAATGTGGCGGAATTGTACTGAGCTGTTGTTTCGATCACAGAATAGTAGATGGAATAAGCAGCACTATTTTCTTTCAAGCATGGACGGAGGCTGCTCAAGGTCTCTCAAATTCCAATACTATGCCTTCCTTCCAACGCTCACTCCTTAATCCCCGCCACCCTATCAACGCTGCTGCACTGCCCGTGATTGATAGCCACTACATGGCTCTGCCTTTCTCTGCTCTCGATCACGCCGACCCTCCTCCACCCCAAATTGGGCGGATCTATCATTTGGATGCTCCCACGCTTCTCGAATTGCAGGCTCTCGCAAACCAAACTGAAGGAAAACCCCGTGTTGGTAAACCCATCACGAAGATGGAGGCAGTTTCTGCCTATATTTGGAAAGTCTTTGCTCGTGCTCAGGCTTTGACTTCTTCAGAACGAACCAGAATCGGAATCCCGATTGACGGGCGTGCATACCTGAACCTCCCGACCTCCTACTTCGGAAACGTGATAGCAATTCCTTTCAAGGACAGTTATGCAGAGCAGATATTAGAGGAGCCATTAAGCAAGACCGCAGAAATCGTTCGCAGCGTTATAAGTGCTTCCACAAACAGTGAATATTTCAAGTCGTTCGTCGATTGGGTGGAGGAGAAGAGACCGGCAGCGATGTTAGCGAGAGTGTATGCGGAGGAAGGGTCTGCCGTGGTGGTGTCGTCGGGAGTGAGGATTCCATTATATAAGTTTGACTTGGGATGTGGGAAGCCTGCGTTTTCAAGTGTATATTTTCCATGGGGAGGGACAGCAGGGTATGTGATGTTGCAGGCGAGCCCCCTCGGAGATGGGAATATGGTGGTCTATATGCACATGGCCGAGAAGCACTTAGATGCCATTGAAACTGATCCTGAATTTGTGTTCGTGAGGGCCCATAGAATGAATTTCTGGTAACAGGAAGGAGTGATGATTTTGAAATCAACTTCCTTCAACCAATCTCAGTGTTTATTGTAACAGTAGAAATTGAAAATGCTAACAGCATTTAACATTCATAAAAACAGCAATTTACAGCTACCATTCAGAATTGATCAATCACATGCAGTTAAAAAAGATAGAACCATACGCTGTAATTTACGAATAATACTTTTCTGATAATTTCAGACTCTCACATTATTTTAATTGTCTTCTTCTTCTCATTGAGAAACAATACAAGGTGCCTTTCTTTTATAGATTTCGCAGCTCAATAAACAATTAATAAAAATATATTAAACTGTATTTCGATTTTGTCTTTTTATCGTGGATTATGCGTCAGAGATGCATTACCCAAAAAATAGCGGCAACTATAAATATAAAAACTCCTGAATAGATATAAGAAAATAGTGATTATACTTAGGGGAGAGGGTCCAATAGTGGTGCACCCTAACTTTATGGGTCGACATAGCAATGAATATACAACATTGACATTAAAAAATTATATCCCCGAATGATCAGGGAAGTGCACAATTTAAATATTTCATTTCACCTGCAGAGAAAAAAGGTGTCATCAACATGCTTTTTGTTGAGAGGTCATAATAGACCCCCAAAAACAGTTAGACCAATAGTGGTGGATTAAGTCATGTTTTTTAGTGCGTCAATGTGGCATCATATGATTTGTTGCTTTTTGAATGCAATGGGCGTATTTTGTTCAACTATTGGGTTCTCTCTTACAATTACTAGTTATATACTTTTAAAATATTGGGCTTTGAATGTACATGTACTATAACAACTTTTGGTGCCCGCACCACTATTGGGCCCTCTCCCCTAGTGCTCAACTGCCTGTTTAAAAATTTGCATAAAGCATCACTTATTAACATGCCCCCCTTGAGGGTGAGCACATTTATAAAATAGTCTTCTACAATTACATTTATAAAGATATTTGTAAGTTGTTTTCTTTAGTATTCATGTATTTCAATTCAACATTTTTCTTTTGAATCAAATTTAAAATAAAATAATATTTCAAATTAAAGTGTGTTGACTTTTTTAGCGGATTGACTTTTTGGTCAATTTGATAGTAATCGTATTATTAAAAAAATATACTATAAGTTGATTTTTTTTCTCAATTTCTTCTAAAAGTTTCCAAATCCATAATGCATGTGTCACTGTGTGCTTGCTGAAGTGACTACTCTATACTCTAATTTTTTTGATAAAAAGATTGATTAAACTTTACTTTTTTGAACTCTCTATGACCAAACCCAAACCAACTAAGTTTTTTTTCTAAATGTGGACTTTTGGTCAGCAAAACTACTTCCCCAATTACAATAACTAAACCCAATAAGTTAGAGTCTTTTAGAAGTATTATAATGATTTAAAAAATGTAGTACATTTCACATGCCTCAATATCCTCTTGGTTTCTTTCATATAAATTTCAAATGGTTGAATCATATACCTTGAAACAAGAGAAATTAAAAAAATAATATATGGTTTTGTGTGAGTTAGAAACATCAATCTTCCAATAGTATTTTTATAAGAAGACTCATGAACTATGTCAACACCATCTTCTCTACATAACACAACTCCATGAACTATTAGTGTCGGAGCTAGTTTACAATCAACTATATTGAATTTTTTCAACATATTCTTTGCATACTTTGTTCATCTTCAATTTTGTGGACATCCATTCCAAGAAATTATTTCATGGCACCTAATTATTTCAATTCAAATTCATTCATCATAAAAATATTGAATTTATGCTTCATAAAAAAAATGTTACCCATATATAATTAATCATCAACATCAAAACATACAATAAGAATATGTATCCTTCTTTGGAAGCTATGTTACTAAAAATATCAATTAATCCTAGCATACCATACTCTTGCTTCTTGCTTAAGGCCATACAAATAAAATTTGAACTTTTTCAATTTATGTTATTTACCTTGCACTTCAAAACACTATGACTATTATATATAAACTACTTCTAAGTACCCATTCTAGATGGAACTTTTCACAATCTATGTATTGTATGCTCTATTTCTTTTGTGTAGCTAGTGAAACCACCCTTCTAATGATCTCTTGTCTTGCTATTGGTCTAAATTTTTCTTCTTGATATTTCACATACTCTTGTGTAAATCCTTTAGAAGCTAATTGCGCCTTGTGTCTTTCAATGCTACCATCACTATTTCACTTAGTCTTAAAGACACACTTTGTACAAATCTATTTATTTTCATGTGGAAGCTCTATAGGCTCCCAAGAATCAAACTTATGAATATATCACATTTCTTGTTGCATTTCTTTCACACGGGCACCATCACAACTTGCATCTTCACTTTTGGATCCTCTTGATATATGACTTCCTTGAACTTACCTTCCTTCTAAAACTAGGACTTGAAGTTAGACATACATTAGGAATAAAATAGTTATATATTGAGTTACTTTCTAGGCATATAGTACCTAAAATTGAAATACTAAAGGGATTCTCATGAACTATATCATCAATAATTCCACCATTAGAAATAAATTTTGACTTGTGAACATGGTCCTCTTTATGACCATACAATCCAATTCAAAAATAATAAAATATCTTGACACAACAATAATTTTAGATAGGAATATATAACCTATAAGCCTTACTCTAGTTATTGTACCCCATAAAATTACATGATTCAATTTTTTGATCTAACCTCTATTTGTTTTGATTAGCTACATGAACATATATATATATATATATATATATATATATATATATTTGAAATGATTAGCATTATGATTTTATTCATAAAATGCTTCATAAAGAGCCATTGATGAAAGATCATTGGTAGGACTCAATTGATAGTATACACTATTTTAGATATGATATCATCCCAAAAATAGTTTCTCAATCCCTTGATTTGTAACATAATCATTTCTATTTCAACCATTATGGGATTATCTCTTTCATCTACACTATTTTTTGAGGTGTGTAAGAAGTGGTGAGTTATATTTTGCTTCTAGTAAGATTAATTTAATTCATATACTCTATTGAACTTCTTTCTCCTACATAATTGTTATTTGATCATTTTATTTTGTAACTACTTGAATATATAAAAGGCTTCACCAATCCAACACTTTCATGAATAATCACCAATAAATTAATGAAATATAATGACTTAACTAAAAAATTATTTACATAGGAACAAAAATACCAAAATTAACTAATTGATGTGGATAATACTCCCTCCATGCACCACGGGCTTTCAAAAATTGTCTCTATTTTGTTTATCTTTACCACATCCTTTACAATCCTCCTTGTTCTCTCTAACCTAGGCCTTACAATAATCCAATTATTATAAGGTTAGCAAATCAAATTAAATTTTTTCCAATTTTGATACCTAAACTACCACAACTATTTTTTTCCTCATATCATAATGCCAATATTACTGCTATGTTCTCAAAATCTTAATACAAACTAATTATTCTTTGATAGAGGCACAACTATAAAAAATCTATTGCCTTAACTTATGTCAAATATATACATTATTTATTATCAAATACCATTTTCTAATTATTTTTACACAATTACTAAACATTCGATAAATTATATTTCGACTTTTGAGTGTAATATATATCATTATAAAATTTAATAGATTATTTAATATTCATCTATTGCAAGTATGAGTAGTTGGTTTTTTCATTGATGTCAACTGCATGAGAAGGATTTTGTTGCAAGGATGTGCAGCTAGTGTTGAGTTGGTGTTGTCCCCGATGATTCTTTGATTAGTTGCATTATGTTGTCATTAGTAAGCTACTAGTGTAAACCTCTAGTATTTCTTTTATAAGATTTTGTCTATGGATGTATGGTTGAGTTGCTCTGTTACAATTAGCTTGGTGGTAATGAGGAAGTACTAAGGATGTTGATGATATGTTTCCAGTGCTTGGTTTCCAAGTGCTTTTGAGAAAATTTGAATAAAAAGCTCAAAAATCTAGTGTGTTGCAATTGTGTTCTTTGTTGTAGAGTAGCATTCTGGTTTGGCTCTGCATTTCTTCTAGCTTGAATATTTTCTTCTATGGTTTAGATATGTTGATAAAATATTTTTAGAGGTGTTCCATTTAGAATTTGGTGTGCTAGATCATTTTGCAAAGGAAGGCATGTGAATTGTGCATTACAGATGTGTTTGGAAGAAATGTACTTGCTCCACATTTCTTCGCAAAGTGGTTTCATATCTTGTAGATCTAGATTGTGTTAAAATGTTATGTGGTATCCACAACTCATCTTTGGATTTGAGGAAGCGTGTACTTAAGTGTTAATGGTGTTAACACAAGTTTGACCAAATTTGGGTGTTTAGACTAATTGTGAAGATTCTTTGATATTTTTCAAAGATTTGTGTGGTATGTATGAGTGGATTTAGGTCCCAGATAAGGTGTGTCATCGTCCACTTTCATTCCTTTCCACTGTAGGAATGTTTTTGTGCCAACCTAATTTGAATTTACATGGTTGAGGTGCATATCCTACTTTGGAGAATGTTTTCAAGGTTGAAGATGGTATTAATAAGTGTTGAGTTGTTAAGGGATGTGGAGATTTATGAGTATGATGTGAGTGATACAAATTGTAGAGTTGTAGGGTACAAAATTGTGAAGTGCAGTGTATCCTTTCATGTGTTAGATTACTGGACATTTGTAGTGAGTAGAAGGTCTCTACAATTATTTAGAAAAACTATGAAGGTGTTGGTTATGCTGTGGTGGAATTTTCTATTGCATTGAGATGGATTTCTCATTGTAACACTCTTCTCTATCTTATTTTCTATTTTGGTAGTGATCCTTTGGAAATGAGCCTTTCTTTCTTCTAGTAAGTGAGTCCTATTGTATTCGGTATTGATATTACTTTATATTGTGAGTTAATCCTCACCATGGTTTTTCCCTTCTTGGTTTTTCCATAGAAATCTAGTGTTTCTTTATGTATGGTGTTGATTTGGTTTTTTTTTTTATCTACTTTCATGATAAATCATTCTATTAGATTAATGGATAATTGGATTAATGTGGATCTGAATGTTTATGATGGTTTTGAATTTTTAAGGTACAACTGATTCAACCCCCCCTCTCAAATGTATTGTGCATTTAACAATTGGTATTAGAGCAAGGTTCCTTGGAAGAAATCTTAATAGCTTGAGGTGGATCTAGGATGGTGCACAAGAAGGATATTTCTATGTTTGATAGATCATATTATGCATTCTAGAAGAAAAGGATGGAAGGTTTTCTGGTTTTTGTTGGATTTGAAATCTAGAGGTCTATCGAGAGAGGATATACTATTCCTACAAATGGTTTGAGCACTGATGATGAGATCAAGGCCTATGAAAATAATGGTAAAGAAAGGTATGCTCTCTTAAGTGGTCTTTCTAATTCTCAATTGGTGAATGTTATGAATCTAAAATTGCTAGAGAAATTTGGGTAAAGTAAGAAAGCATTTATGAACTTGGAGATGATAAGATCAAGCAAGCTAAGATGTAGAATTTGAAGATCATGTTTGAGACCCTGCAAATGTCTAAAGATGAAAACATCACAAGCTACTTGAAGAAGGTGGATGAATTTTTTAACACTATTAGAGTTCTTGGTGGTGAACTAAAAAAAGAAGTGGAAAAGAAGGTACTTATAACTTTCCTAAAACTTATAGCCATAAAGTTTTTGTTATTGAAGAATTAAAAAAATTGAATCAATATACGAGAGATTATTTGTATGGTTCTTTAGCTACCTTTGAAATGAGAGAATTTTGTACAAGTAGTGCAAAAGTTGAGACTGGTTTTAAGGCTGTCAAATCAAAGAAGATTGTGGAATCATATTAGGAGGATCTTGATGATGGGTGATCCCACAATAGTGGTTTACAATTTTTTTGCCAAACTGGACACTGATTTTTCTTTTAACTAAATCTTCACATTCAAGCACCTATAGCGGTTAAACCATGAGGATTTTGAAGATGATGCAAACTAGTCTTGTCACATTTTGTATGTAGATTCTAAAAATATTTTTTTCAAAATTTTTGGAATCAGATTGCACTTCTTTTTCCATCTCCCACGAAAATTGGTTTTTTTCAAAAAACAACATTTTAAAAAACTGACGCACATCGTATAATGCATAAGGGTGATCCCACAATAGTGGTTTACAATTTTTGGCCAAAATGGACATTGATTTTTTTTTTTAACTAAATCTTCACATTCGAGCACCTATAGCGGTTAAACCATGAGGAATTTGAAGATGATGCAAACTTGAGTCTTGTCACATTTTGTCTATAGATTCTAAAAATATTTTTTTTCAAAATTTTTGGAATCAGATTACACTCTTTTCCATCTCCCACAAAATTGATTTTTTTCAAAAAAATATTTTTAAAAGCGCACCATATAACGCCATAACTCTTTTTCCTTGAAAGATAAAATTCTAATTCTTTTTGAATTTAGATTTCTAACTCCGATATCTAGTGCTTCCCTTGGTTAGATAGTTTTTTATTGAATATTTTTTCTTTAATCAAGTTTCAAAGTCAAATAAATTACAATTCATACATAGGGCATTATAGTAATGCATTTTCTTGTATGTATCAAAATTTTTCTTTCTTTTGTTGGATCAAGGACTCCAATATCTGTTGCCTCATATTTTTAAATTTTTTTTATAATATTCTATTTTTTCCACATGTGCAGAACAAAGATTTTTGTTTTTCTTGAAAAACCTATATTTAATAAAACTTAAAAACAAATAGATAATATAATCAAAACATTAAAATTATATTTGTTGGATAGCTCATTCTGAGGGAAACCTGATACCAGTTTGGTTTTTGAGATCTCCTCCATTTTCATTCTCAAATCAAGCTTCGAAGTGCAAAATTTTGAGAATTTTTGGTGCCTGAGAGGATGTGGGTAAAAATAAGTGGTTTCAGTTGAACAACTATTCAGTCGAACAAAAAAATAATGTTCGGTCGAATGGGGGTTCGACTGAACCCATTTAACATATAATAAAAAAATAGATTTGAATGGGGTTCGGTCGAACATTCTAAAGATGTTCAGTTGAACCCCCTCTATTAAAAATTAATTTTTAATATTAATATAAATAATAAATATAAATTATATTCTTTTTAAATTATGACTTGAGAGAGTGATATGGAGGGAGTGGGAGAGAAAGGGAGACTGGGGGTAGGAGGGAGATACTTGAGAGAGAGAGGGGGGGGGAGTGGGAGAGAGATAAAGGGTAGGGGGTCTAAGCGTTTAAGGGTTAAGGGTAGAGGGGAGAGAGGGAGAGGGTGTAGGAGGGAGATGTTGGAATTATGCCTAAATCAATACAGGTTGAAACCTCCATTGGAGCAAAGTCGATATCACATCTATCATGTCTGGCCGACTAGCAGATTGGTAACATCATGTTTTGTACAGGTCACTGTGACCTAGCTTTTGTCTCATCGAATGTTTCTATTGCTGTGACATATAGTGTTCAGGGTGATCTCTTGTCACGTGGAGTTCTCTGGCCAATAGGCCATTCAATCGTATATCATTGAGACCCTTGGCCGAAAGGCTTTGTTTGGGAAGAAGTCTGGGCAATGTGTTAAAGTCTCACCAATAGTATGTTTTATATTGAAGTCTTCAGGATAGCTAAAGGGTTCTCGCTATGAGGTCTTAGTGAACAGTGAAGGTCACACCGATGGGGACACATCCAAATGTTCATCGGAGTAACTCAAAGTGATCGGGGAAAGGTCTTGGCGAGAGTGTTAAGTCTTGCCGACTGTTCAGTGTTCGATGTAACTGGAAGGGGTTCAGAGAAATGTCTTAGTGACTGAAGGATGTCTTTCCGATAGCCGATGGCTATCAGGGTAACCCAAATGGTTCGGGAAGAAGTCCCAGTGAAGAATGTAAGTCTCGCCGATGATAAGGGATCTTCAATATAACTCTTAGCAACAGATGAACACTTCGGGGTAAGTCCTAGAGCTCGGTGTGATGTCTTAGCAAAAGTAACATGTCTCACTGATAGTGATTTATGTTGAATCCTTCAGGGTAAGTCTTGGAGTTCGGCATGTTCTCTTGGTGAAAGATGTAAGTCTTTCCAACTATTCTTTGGAGCGCGATATGACTTGTGACTTCGGTATAACTTTTGGTGACTCGCTATGATCTCCTGGCGAAAGTGATAGGTCTGGCTGACTGCTTGGTGTTTCGGCGCAACACTGAAAGCTCGATAGAATGTCTTGGCGATAATGGTATCTCTTGGTGACATCGATATGAAGGTTATGTGGCATCGGCGAGACACTGTTAGTGTCTCACCAAGATGCCAACACAGTGTGAATTTTGTTGACCGTTTGACCATCCTATGTAGAGTCTCATGGATGAATTGGAGGAGCCGAATGTGAACCGTTAGTAGTTGGTTCAGTGTGATGGTTCTGTGAGGAAGCTCGATAGACATGGAATAACATGGATATACTCTGTGATTGCATATTGTGATCGGTTGGTTGGTGTTTGAAGGTTGATTCGACAAATTGTTGTATGATTAGTAAATGTCTTCTAATCTGTAAAGGCTATAACTTGAAAGTTTATGTTCAAAGATTGTTCATGGTGAATGCTGCTGTAAACAAACATCAAAAAGATAAGTCTGAAACTTGTATGTAATCTGTATTACTGTAATATAAAGTGACTTCTCTTGGTGTGGTGGGTTTTTCTCCCGTAAGGGCTTTCCCACATATATCTGGTGTTCATGTGTGATTATCAAATACTCTGTTTTTGTTATTTACTTCATAGTGCATCTTAGTTGAACTGTAATTGGAAAAAATTAAAAGTATATCTGCATTCTTTCCTGAGGTATTAACGTTAGGAGAATTGTTTCCGTATCTGATTTTCCTTACAAGTGGTATTAGAGCCTGGCTAGTTGTGTTATCCTTGTGGGTACGTTGGGTTTTTTGAGTCAATTCTGTTTAGTGGGAGTCTTGTAGAGTTTGTTATTTCTATTTATAGGCTGAGATGGCTAGCACGTCTAGAAAGTTTAAAATAGAGAAGTTCAATGGTAGTAACTTTGAGTTGTGGAAACTCAAGATGGAGGATCTTCTAGTTGATCATGATCTTTGGATTGTTGTGGCTGGAGTGAAACCCACAAGCATGAAGCAAGAAGATTGGGACCTTGCAAATAGGAAATCTAGGGGGCTGATAAGGCTATGTTTGGCAGACTCAATGCTTCTAAATTTGCATGAGGAGAAGATTGCTTCTTTTTTGTGGAAGAGATTGGCGTCTATTTATCAGGGGAAGTCCTTAGTGAATAAACTGTTCCTGAGGAAGAAGCTGTATTCTTTGAGAATGCAGGAAGGAGGGTCTGTAGTTGATCATTTGAACGCATTTAATATGCTGCTTGCTTAATTAACATCTATTGGTGTGAAGACTGAAGAAGGGGATCATTGTATGCTTCTACTGTGTTCTTTGCCAGACTCTTGGGATCATCTAGTGATGGCGATTGAGAGTACAACATCCAGTTTCAAGATGGAAGATGTTGTTGCATCTTTGCTGTCAAAAGAGATGAGAAGGAAATATTCTAAGATGGCGAAGGAGGCCCTTGCTATCAAAGGAAGACCAAAAGAGAAAGGCAAGAAGAAGGACAAGAAGTCCAAATCAAAATCAGAGGAGAGATCAAAGTCTCCTGGAAAGAAGTCCAAAGTGAAGTGCTAGAACTGTGGGCAACATGGTCATGTTCGAAAGGATTGTAAAGAGGAGAAAAAGAAGAAGAAGGGCTCTTCCGATAATGGTTCTTCTCATAGTGATGGTGGCGCCTTCATTGTAGCCTTGGCTACTCAGGCATTAGATGATGCTTGGCTGATTGATTTTGGAGCATCTTTCCACATGACATCTCACAGAGTTTTGGTTCATGAAGTATGAAGAATACAATGGTGGAAAGGTGTACTTGGCAAGTGATTCAACTTTAGAGATTGTTGGCCATGGAAGAGTCAAAATACAATTTCCTGATGGAAGAATAAAGGGAATTAATAATGTTATGCACATACTAGGTCTAGCTCGAAATCTATTGTCTATAAGTATGTTGAATGATATTGGAGTACAAGTTACATTCTCTGGAAATGGCTGCAAGATGACTAGAGGTTCAATGGTGCTAGCTAGAGGTGCTTGAATTGGTACCCTGTACAAGCTAGATGCACAGGCTATTCAATGTAACAGTGTCTCTGGAAAGTCACTGAAAGCTGCTCATGGAGGTAAAGAGGGAAATATCCCTAATTATGTAAACTCTATGGAAGTAAAACTTCCTACAAAGAATACTATCCTTTGGCATCATAGGTTAGGCCACATAGGAGAAAAAAGGTTTAAAAACCTTGAAGAATAAAAACTTGGTTGAGGGGCTTGAAGATTGTAATATCGAATTTGAATTCTATGAGCACTGTATATATGGAAAACAACACCGTGTTTCATTTTATTCTAGTCTTCATAAATCTTTTGGTTTGCTAGATTATATTCATTCGGATGTGTTTGGTCCAGTAGATGTTCCTTCTTTTTCTAAATCAAGATACTATGTGTCGTTCATTGATGATTATTCAAGAAGAGCATTTGTTTATTTTTTGAAAAGTAAATCAGAAGTGTTCAGTTGATTTAAGGAATTCAAGAACTTTGTTGAAAATTAGACTGGTAGAAAAATAAAATGCTTAAGGACTGATAATGGCGGTGAATTCTATTCTGATGAATTTAAAAGATACTGTAAAGACCATGGAATTAAAAGACACAAGACTACACCTTATACTCCATAGTAGAATGGTGTTGTAGAAAGGTTCAATAGGACAATGATGGAGAGAGCATGAAGTATGCTTAGTAGTGCTAGCTTGGAGGAGAAATTTTGGGCTGAGGCTGTGTCTACTGCATGTTATCTAATTAATTGTTCTCCAAATTATGCTCTTGTTGAGAAAACACCTTTGGAAGCATGGTCTGGTAAGAAGCCCTCTCATAGACATGTTCGTGTTTTTGGCTGTGAGGCATATGCTGATGTGCCGAATGTGAAGAGATCTAAACTAGAGAACAAGGCTATCAAATGTATTTTTATTGGCTATAGTGCTGTCATAAAGGGATACAAGCTTTGGAATCCTGATACGGAGAAGGTTTTGTATAGCAAAAGTGTAATCTTTCATGAGCTGAAACCTTCCACTTTGGATATGCAGTCAGAGACAAAGTTAGAAAATAATAAGGATGTAGCATTAATTCCTCCTACACCAGAGAAAGACGAATTGAGAATTTAAAATGTACCTAAAACTGAGGAGAGTTCAAGTAGTTCTGAAAGTTCTGAAGAAGAAGAACCTCAGCCTCAGCAAGTGAGGAGGTCAACCTATGAAAGAAAACAACCAGATAGGTATGGGTTATCTTTGATTGATTCTACTTGTGCCTATGCTTTAATTTCTAGCACTGATGAGCCTAGGATTGTGAAAGAGGCATTTAAAATGTCTGATTCAGATTCTTGGTTGGAAGCCATGGAAGAAGAGATGGCATCATTGGATAAGAATGAAACCTAGAGTCTGGTGCCCTTGCCTAAAGGCAGAAAGGATGTTGGCTGCAAATGGGTATTTAAGAAGAAGATTGGTTTGGATGGTAGTGTAGAAAAGTATAAGGCAAGACTGGTTGCAAAGGGTTATTCCTAGGTAGAGGGAATCGATTATGGGGAAATATTTTCTCTTGTAGCAAAGCTGGCATCTATCAGATTTCTTTTGTCACTGGTAGCAGCGTATGACTTAGTGGTCGAATAGATGGATGTGAAGACAATATTTCTTCATGGTCATCTTGAAGAAGAAATCTATATGTC